>JAAGVU020000039.1:16439723-16477207 GCA_011763525.2 Mormyrus iriodes
AACCCGGGCGGAGACATGAACCCTGATCCCAGAGGTGTGAGGCAACAGTGCTAACCACTGCACCACCATGCCACCCCCAGGTCAGTGTCTGATGTAATATTTTGTATGCTACAAAATGATACCGAAGGTTAATATGGCGTCCTGTCGATGTCATGGTGTCCCCCGGGGGATGGGTAGTGTAACAGCAGAGTATCAGGTGTGTTTAATAAATTTTATTTAAAAACTTGACCTCATCAAAGCTGTCTACTTTGCAAAACGTGTTTGTCCAGCTGACATAGAGTCTGATAGGTATTTTTTTGGTTTGGTATTTTTATGCTTTTTTTATTTTTCAGGCAAAACAGAATAACTGTTTTCTGTTCCTTCATATCCTGAAACAAAAAGTTATTTACCTATTTATCTGGAACATCAGGAATCTATTTGTGTGCATAATTCTGCTTTCAAAGTTCAGTCTGACAGACACAAGATAAATTATGGTGATGATTAAAGGGTAATGAGTCTTTTCTTGAATCCACTCTTAATGAAGTTTTCCGGCTTCTATAGACAGAGGGATTTTTAATCTTTAGCGAAGATCTGACCGCTCTGTGAACTCTGTGGTCCAGGAAAGTCATTAAGTATGTTATCGCTATGTTATCAGTTTTCACTTATAGCCTGCAATAACCATACATCTAAAGAAAATAAACATAGCCAATCAGGGCACATTCCTGTACTCATCACAGACCGTTTGATTACGCCACTTATTGTACAGTATATCATCACAGGAGTTTTTATTCTGTCTTAACTGAGCAAAACATTCATGGTTTAACGCAAAACTTAGATTTTGGTCTAGATGTCTAGAGAAAGTGCTTTACGTGGACAACACTATCATAATCTGTAATTATGGGGTAAATTTATATATGTTGGTTTACAGAACCTATGTACTTCCAAAAGCCAATTGAAAATATCTGATTAAATGAAACATATTAAAAATGCAGAGTTTGCACTCCATGTCCATCACTCCACCATGGGGCATTTCGATTTGGCTCCTTCTCAGATCTGATGGCAGAGCCTTCAAAGTGCCCAGATGGGTGTCGTTCCCACGCTCACTCGTGAGGGAGCCTGTTTCACCCCTTTTGTGCTCGGTCCCACCCGTCTGTCAGGCTGATTGCTCCTGTATGGATTTTCCCATGGCACTTAGAGCTGTGTCGGACGCAGGCGTGTTTCAACATCTAACACACTCGCTCCTCTCGGCCCCGCGGTCGCACTCCCGCTGTTCTCAGGCCCTGTTCTATGTCTGGATGAGCTCCCCTGAGCCTCCTTCCATCATCGGTGTGCTTCAACCATTCCGCTTCGTTGCCAGGGTGATGATTCAGTGTTTTGGTGGCACATACCATGTGATAAACAAAGGCTGAGGACCATCAGAGGAGCTTCTCACATCACTCAGGTTTGAGGTGTAGCACCCTACGCGGCTCATTTGTGTAAACAGAGATCTTCATGACTCTTACCCTCACCTTCTCTGTGAACAGAACCAAACCGTCCCTAGCGATTTGTAGAGTTTTTAGTAAAGTGGTGGTATTACCAAGTTCTTCAGTTCTAACCAAGAACTTTGCATGTGACTTTGGGAGAGCAATGGAGTGAGCTTAAGAGCTAGCTCAGTTCCTTGTATTAAAGTGAAGAACCTTGTTTTAGGTTAGAGCCCTGTGTAAGATTATAGCCACGTGACATGCAGAAGGGAGGAAGGAATGGCATCCTGTTCGGGCCTGATAGAAAAACTAGAGCCCAGTCTTATTTTGCTGCACCTTTTCAATAAATTGAATCAGTTTAGTCATACACTGTCATTATAGAATAACTTCTTTCCAATTAACTATTTGTTTGTTTGGCTTTTAGGTTTTTAAATCTTATTACTATAATAATAATAATAATAATAATAATAATAATAATAATAATTATTATTATTATTGTTGTTGTTGTTGTTGTTGTTGTTATTATGTCTTTTAAAAGTGATTTTAATGTCTTTTATTTAAATGTGTTCTGCCTTTGTAAAGCACTTTGAATTGCCTTGCATCTGAATTGTGCTGTATAAATAAACTTGCCTTGCATTGATAATAAGGCTCAGGTGAAGTGAATGAACAGGCTTGTCACTTGACTTCACCCCACACCAGACCATCCAATCCTATCCAGTCTCACTATTTCTATTAACCAATCAGATGCTATCAGACTGACAAAGGTGACTGAAATGTCAGACGAGAACAGATGAAGTCATGAGGAATAAGCTGGACATATGTCACGTGTGTTTGTACCTCCCTGTGGAGTGTGGGAAGCTGGAGGAATCTGACAGTGAGGAACACTTGGAGCTGGAAGGTTCCCTCACAGCTATAGCTCATGAATTTGGGTGTCATTATGGAAGCATATAAAAGGAATCTGTAAACAGTAACCAACGTGCCTGAGCCCCTTCACCATGGCAGCACTGATTTGACTGAAACCTGTTTACGTTATTGACTTCCACTGGATATCCTCTCATTAGGTTTTTATCTATTTGACCGACATTTTACCCAAAGCAACATACAATTGAGAATGCAGGGTCACTCCCTTGCTTGGGCACCCTACAGCAAGATTGCTCTACCAGTCTTGGGATTTGAGTTGGTGACCTTCCAACCGCTGGCATATCAGCTTAACCTGCTGAGCCACACATTATGCACTTATTAGCTCAAAATTAATTAATAGAGAGACAAGATGATTAACACAACAACAATGTATAGTACCAGTCAAAAGTTTGGAAACACAATATAAAGACTATAAAATAATGTATATAAGGAATTATACACTGACTCAAAAAGTATTTTAAAAAATTCTTGGGGGGTAGCTCTGTGGGTTTGGATTCAGAAGGTTGCCGGTTCAGATCCCTGGGTCGGCAGAGTGATCCCACCATTGGGCCCTTGAGCAAGGCCCTTAACCCCAATTGCTCCAGGCACTGGATGATCGTACTGTCTCCTCTACACCAGTTTCATGAGGTGGCCTCCTGGGATGCTTTTCCATCTGTCCTCAAGGAGTTTACACATATATGCTGAGCACCTATTGGCCACTTTTCTTTCACTTTCTGGTCAAATTTCTCCAAAACCATTTCTACTGTGTTTATGTCAGGTGACCAGGTCATGTGAGATGATTTTGTAGGCTGCTTGGCGTGTCCAAACTTTTGACTGGTACTGTATGTGTATGAGATTATTTGTGATACAAATTTTCAAAGTAACGTCTCATTAATTTCCAAATAATACTTATGAACCAGGTGTGGAGAGGATTGTGCTGAGCAGAAGTGTGTCCCACAGCACAGTGGCTGAGGTGGTTAACGGATGAGACCTCAGTATCCGGCCATTCAGACTTGAAACGTTCAAGCTAGACCTTCGCAGGGTGTGTCTCAGTAGATGTACAGTAATGAACACAGCATATGTGACATATCTCAGTCTTCATAGCCCTCAGAGGAGCGAACAGGATGCTCCAGAATGTGGAGGTCCAAAGGGGAAGTTTTGCTGATGTCGTATATGCCCTGTCCATGCCTATATAACCCTGTATACACCCCCGTATTTCTGGGGGAGTTGGTTCAGTCCATCCAGGTCTCACTGGTGTATCTTTAGTCACAGTGCTTCAACTTCTCAGGCACTGAAATGTGATAAATTGTCAACGAATTTAAGCCGCAGGCATGCGTGTGTATCTCAGAGCCACCGAGGGAGCTGCGAGTGTCGTTTTATTATCAGGAGTTTAACCAAAAATGGGCAAATCATGCTGCTGTTTTTATTTTTCTGTGGTTATGGCTAGTCTCTGGAGAAATGGCTCTTCATTTTCCACCTACAGTTACACTTCAGATGATGTGGAACCCCCCCTGGGATCTCTTGTTTTGACAGAGAAATAGCATAAAATTCATTCAGTGTTGAACAGTACCTTTTATCAGTGGCTTAAGGACCCTTAGAACAATGGCAGGAATGTTGGTACTTATTCACAGTCAGACTGGTGGACCTGGACTCTAGGTAAATAAGAAAGGGCAGGTTCACATGCCTGGTTAATGACCTATGGCATGTACTTCCTATGACGCTGATGACTTCAGACATACTTTAGTGATTCATCATAACTGTCAAAACGAGCTTCTCTAGGCAGATGTTTCTGTTGTTTCAGTTTGTACTGGTTCATCCTGTCCTCCATCCATCCATCTTCCATCCACTTACCCCATCACCCTGTCCCAAAAGGCTAAAGACATGGTTATTCTTGCTGCCTAGGAACCTTCAGAAATGGACAAATGAATCTTCAGACTTTTCCCTGAAGACCCTCCCTCCTGCCATCCTGTCCCAGAGATGCCCTCCCTAATAGTGTCCTATTTGATGCTATCAGTGGGGTGGTGTGTGGCTCTATGAATTAGAACTCAGTGCTAGGTCGCTAGTTCAAATCCTCTGGTTGGCAGAGTAACCTCCAACCACTCCAGGTATTATCTGAACCTGCTCACTTAGTGGTACTTTATTTTTGATATAAGGCTCTGCTGAATGAATATATGTAAAGCAGCATTTTGATTATCAGCTGAATTTTTACCTAGATCAGCCATGCACTGGACCTGTGTAGAAAGCAAGGTTGCTTACAGAGACTGTAATCCCTGAGGAAATGGTGCTTAAGGTGGAGAACGTCAGGCATGGAGGACCTGTCAGAGCCAGAAGGCGATGATGGAACTCCCGCAATGTTTATGGGTTCCAGCAGCCTGTGTCACGGGCTCCCGCCAAGCCCCGCGACGCTCCCCTGGCTTCCTGAGGCGAGAACATCGGCAGAAATCAGCGGCCCTGATAAGCGAGCGCAGACGAAGGACGGGTCAGAAGGGCAAACAGGATGTTATATGTAACTAATCAAGAACAATCATGGGACGACGGCCTGTTTGTTTGCACAGGGCCCCACGGTCGGCTTGGGTTCAGTGTGGCTGCTTGCCGAGGCTACCCACCAGCTGCCTGGGTCTGTGTGGCTGCGGGGCCCTAAGCTCCACCCATATTTTATAATAATAATAACAACAACAACAACAACAACAACAACAACAACAACAATAATAATAATAATAATAATAATAATAATAATAATTGATGCTTTATTGATCCCTGTGAGGAAATTCTCCTTATGCCTTCCCCAACTTGCTCTCTGTAGGTGAGAGCAAGCTGGTCGGGAAGGGCAGCCACCTGTTGCGGTGCCCAGGGAACTGGGGATTAAGGGCCTTGCTCAAGGACCTGCAGACATGCTGAATGTAGGATTCTACTGGTTCACCACTGGGCCCTGGAACATCACTCTCAACCCCAATTGCTCCAGCAACTGACTGACCGTGCTTCCTGAAAAAATTCTGTTGCTTTGGATGAAATTTTATAAAAAAAAAATCCAATAACTATAATTGAAATATCCCGCTCTACTCAACCCAGGACTGAGCTTTGGAACAATAACATGTTCATTACACATATATGAAAAAGAGCATCAGAGAATTCCTTGTATCCTCTAATGACATGTGACCACAGAAAATGTCCTTTAACTTCTCTACAGTGCTGACCAAAGGCTCTCAGTTGGGTTGAGTGTCGTAGGGTCTCACTTTAAATGCATCGGTGGGTAACATAAAAAACATAGAAAAGTTATATGTAGTAACCTGAACATGTAACACTAGTTCATAGGGTTACACTTAAAATGAGAACATCTGGACTGTTATGCAAAACTGCCTTTGAGAGCCGGACAAATGTTTGTTCCCAAATTGCACGCACACATTTAACTGCACCACAGATGTTCATTACAGTCAAGAGTTCATGTGAGCACTGGGAATAGTTACTCTGTATATCACATGAACGCAAAATAAACAGTGTGAGTGTGATTTGCTGTTTTTATGATGATCTAAACATCATCACATTATAAGAATCCAAAATTCTGTACCTTTGAGATGCATGTGCCCTGTATCACATTTTATTTATTTAGCAGATGTTTTTATCGTGATGTACATTTTCTGAGAAAGCAGGGTCAGACAGTCCCTGGGGCGATTGGGAGTTAAGGGCCATGCTCGGGGGCATAATGGTGAAATTACTCTGCCAATAGTGGGATTTGAACTGGCCAGGGGCATAGGAATGAGTCACTGAGCAACAGACACCAACAGGTGCACTGGAGGGTGTGGGCGTCAGTCACGCTGCCTCTCGCATACTAAGCGAGCACTCTACTGAGCTAATCCCCCTCTCCATAACCTAGAGTGGTGTATGAACTGCAAAGACATCCTCTTACAGACATTCCCCTGTAGCCCTGATGCTGTGGTGGAGAAGAGGGCAGAGCCCTGAACGATTTCAAAATAACTCAGGGTGGGGGTGGGGGCAGTGTTCCTCTGTGAGTGGGCATCCTGACAGGATCTGCTAGTCCCTCTGCTGGGCTGCAAAGCCATGTAAACGCCGTGCCCGGCTCCAGACGGCATGGTGTCACTCATTTTTGTAAGCAGACTCCAGATAAAACATTGTTTGCTCTGCCTTTGAAGCTCCAGATGACTAAGATAACAAAACACAACCAGGCCTCGCTTGGCTGCCAATGTGACATTTCCGACGGGGTCGTGCCCTGTCCACACAGAGCAGGAGGGACACTGACTAACCAATCAGAATCTTCTGCTCGGTTATGCCTGCTTTTTAATTGTCCACCTTCTTTCATCCTTCTTATAGCAGCTTTTTAGAATTTGATCAGTTTTATTAATTATTTTTGTTAGTGTTTAGCATGTTTTAGCCAAATACATTCTACTTTATTAATTACTTCAATGTATGACGTATTTCCAGGTCTAACATGCACATGTAAAGTGTAGCAAGTACATGTGATTGTTATCTAACGAGGGTATATTTGGGATATTTAAACTGTGTTAACTGACAGCAGCACTCCCCCCGTTTCCTCCATGTGGTAATGACCGGGGTGTTATCAGTGCATCTCAATAAAAACTAAAATGATTGGACGACAACCCGAAGCTTCCCATGGAAACCAGGGGGGGAAAAAAACAGAAAACATCCGCAGTGAATGACAGAGTGGCGCTGCCTTTGCAGAGGAAATGGAGAGATTAGATGCATGTAATGCATGTGGATGAAGGAACAGGGGGGCAATGTTGTTTGTCACGCGAGGAGCACAGCAACTCATGGCCACAGTTAACATGTCTTAAATATCATATCTTAAATGTATCAAATATTAAACATGTACAGCTTTGGAAAAAATTAAGAGACCATAGCAAAATTTTCAGTTTCACTCATTTCTCAGTTTATCTGTATTTTCCTGTGTAAAATATACATTTTTTTGCAAACCCCAGCCTGGTTCATCTCTGTTTGTCATTGATGAAGGGCTTCTCCTTGCTTTATGGTGCTTCAGTCCTGCTTCTAGGAGCCTGATATGAACTGTCCTAGCAGTGCACTTCACACCTGCACTTAATGTTTCCCATTCCTTTTGAAGGTCACTTGAGGTCATCCTCCGATTTATGTGGCACTGCTGGATAAGTTGACAGTCACCTCTGGCACTAGAAAGTTGCTTGTGCCCTCTACCTAGCTGGTTTTTGGTCGTTCCCAGTGTCTTTAGCTTTACCTTGTTCTTGTGTACTGCTTTCTTAGAAACTTTGAGCCTGGAAGCAGCCTGCCTCGCAGTGCAGTCTTCTGCCAGCAGGACCAGGATTAAACCAGGATTTAAAAATGCAGATTTAAAAAGAAAATATAGAGTGGTCTTTTAATTTTATTCCCAGAGCTGTATATATCCCTAATATAAACTGATGTGGGGTGGGATGGTGGTGCAGTGGTTAGCACTCATGCCTCTAGGACAAGCTTTCAAGTCTCTGCTAGGGTTCCATGTGTGGAGTTTGCGTGTTCTCCTCGTGTCGTCATGGGGTTTTCTCCTGGTTTCCCACCACACATTCCAAAAAACATGTTGAGGCTGACTGAACTTGCTAAATTGCCCATGTGTGCCCTGCAATGGGTTGGCACCCCATCTGGCATTGTTCCCTGTCTTGTGCCCATAGGTTCTGGACCCTCTGTGGCCCCCAAATGGGATAAATGGTTACAGAAAATGGATGGATGGATAAACTGATAAATAATAAAACAGATTTAATGAATCTATTTTCCATAGCTACTTGTCAATTTATTTAAATTGTATGTAATTAGTAGATCCTTTAATTCAAAGCAACATACATTTGTTGAGCAATCAGGGTCAGCCAGTCCATGGAGCAGTTGGAGGCTAAGGGTCTTGCTCAAGGTCCCCATGGTGAAAATACTCTGCTGACCACAGGATTTAAACCAGCAACTTCACAATCACAGGCACCCTAACCTGCTGAGTCACATGTCACCTTCTGGTAGTGGGTCACAGTGAGCTTGTCCCAGGCAGTGAACATGCAGGAGGGAATGCCAGTGCTTTGTAGCATGAACTGGACTGGGTGCCACTCCATCGCAGGGTGGGGGACACCCTGGATGGAATGTCAGTCCATTGCAAGACTGGGGACACCCTGGATGGGATACCTATCCATTGCAGGGCAGAGGGCACCTTGGATGGGATGCCAGCCCATTGTACCACAGGGGACACCCTGGATGGGATGCTTGTCCTTCGAGGTCATTTTACCCTTTTCAGGACACTTTTAAAATGGTTTTGTTTCTATGTTTCCAGCAGCATTTGTTCTCTGATTTTAACAAATGTCTTTTGTATAATGTAGATGAAGAGCCAACATACAGATGGAGAATAAAATAGTAATATTTGGTCTTTTGAGTTTTCTTGAAAAGTTCAGCTATGTTGAAATATCAGGATCGTAATCAATTCAAATTGCAGCTGTTTGGAGGAATGCCTAAGTTTTTCCTTATAAGGTAACAATTTGCCTTATGGCACTTTCTGCAGAATTTTCCCCCCAAGAAAAATGAATAAACCCGTCCATACACTGGTCAAGGTCACATGACATTTAAAAATGTGACTTATACATCAATGAGCCATAACATTTAAACCACTGACAGGCACCTGTCAAGGGCGATATTATATATATCAGGCAAGTGAACAGTTAGTTCTTGAAGTTGATGTGTTGATAGCATGAAAAATGGGCAAACATAAGAATCTGAGTGACTTTTGGTGCTTTTCCACTGGCATGCAGGAACCAGACTATACCCAAACCATACCGCGAAGAGACACTAGTTATAGCACGGATCCAGTTCGCTTCGATTTTACATTGCAGAAGGGACAGCTCAGAAAAGGCGTTGTCGGTTTGGGGACTGACAGTTAGGTGAAAGCAAAGAGCCACTTATTTACTGTTCATATGGTGTACATCATGATTACTGTGTGCTAATCAAGGGTAGCACGTCTGTGAGAATCGCTGTGTCGTATAGGCATGAAACGCAAGCGGAATTAGCATTAGCTGGCATAAATTTGCGTTACTAATCCATCCAGCTCACCTGTTCCATAGCACTTTTTGAAGTAGGGGGGTGGAAAATTTCAAGTTCAGAGTTACAGGGAATGCGTCAATAGTGTTAATTGTTCATTAGTTTCATCCAGGAATTGTTAACTTGTCTATACACGGACAGACGCTTCCGTGGCAAGATTCATCTACTGTATGTCTGTGGTAAAACCTATGTAGGCTACATTTTTAAATACCCTGTAAGTGGTAAAAATTTAATTTTATTAAAAATTGTCTGTCAGAATTCCACATGGTATTGACCCCTGGGTTCATCTTTATTGATATGTTACTTATTTTCATGTTAAGCAGTGGAAGGTGAGGGTGGGGTGTAGTTCATCCAGTTAGGATTCTGGGTCAATGAATGGGTCAGAAGGTTGCTAGTTCAAATCAGCAGAGTGATTTCACCGTTGGGTGTCAGGATCCATCCCTGCCTTGTCCTATTCTCTCTTGTTTGTCCCCATTTGGTCAGCAGGTGTCGCTGGCCATCCTGTTCCCTCCTCTGTCTTGTAGCCCCTTGGTTCCTAGTACGTTTGCCTGCTCCCCAGATTACTGCATGACTTAACAGGCTAAGCGGTCAGCCACCATTCCTACTCCACTTTTGGTTGTGGATTCAACTGGCTGTTATTTAATGTTTGCTGGTTTTGGTTTCCGTTGGTTTGATGTGTGTAGGTATTTTGGTTAGTTCCTTGTTTTTTGCTCTATGTTTGTTCAGTTTTCCTTGTTTTAGTTTCCCTTAGTGTTTGCACCCTTTGTGTATCTGTTTATTGATCTCATCTGCTCCTTGTTGCCCCTAGTTTATAATAGTCCACACCTTCCCCTTGTTAGCCTTGTTGTCTATGTATATTTAAGTGCTTGCTCTTGCCCTATTTGTTACTGAGTATTAGTTCCTGTGTCATTAGTGTTTTACTCCTTGCTCAGTTCCCAAATGTCTTCCTAGTTTTAGTGTTAGTGTTCCTTGTGGTTAATTAACAGTGGGCTGAGCTGGAGGCACAGAGGCTGTAGCCCTCTACGCCTGGGTTCGGGTCCAGCCTCCTCTCTTGGGGCAGTGTGTGGCTCAGTGGGCTAAGCCTCTGTGCCTGTGTTTGGAAGGTTGCCAGTTTGAACCCTGGCCTCAGCACATCTATGGGTCCTTGAGCAAGACCCTTAACCCCCAGCTCCCTGGGTACTGCTATGGGTAGCTGCCTTTCACGGCCCGCTTACTCTCACCATTAGTTCATGTTTTGACCCCACATGGTTCCTTTACTTTCTGGTTCTCCATTTGTGTTCTGATTAATGAACCCCTTTTGTTGAGAGTCGCTTTGTGGATCATCCTTCCTTTGTGATGCCCTGCCTTGACAGTTGGGTCCTTAACCCTCAATTGCTCCAGAGATCTGGCAGACCCTACATTCTCAAAGATGTGCATTGCTTTGAATAAATGCATCTGGTAAATATAAGGTGTTGCCGTTTAATTAAATTTACCAGCCTGACAACTGGATTAATTACAGAGGCTTTCAGATTCTTTAGTGAGAGTTCAGCCATTTAGCGGGACATCCAGCCCCCATTAAATATCGTTTTCATCACACAGCGTGTTCATGCAGGTGATCACAACCATGCATGTGTGTGGGGTGGGAGTAGGGAGGTTGGGCAGACAGCAAAAGTGAGGCAATCAGACCACGCTAGTCGGTCATGACCAGAGAAGCCGTTCCGCTGCAACATTCATGGATTCTGTTTGATTCTGTTGGCCGGCCTATAATGGCTATAAACAGGCTGAGGGGTTGAACATGGAAGCCCCACCCAGCTTCATTACACCACCAGGCCTGGAAAGTGTCTGCCTCAAATCACAAATGCTGCACAGATAATCAGATAGTGGATGGCTGGGGCTATTTATTATTGGTGCATTATGGGAAAAACACAGGACTATTGGCAAACTGTTGTGAAATGGCCTGTTCTCATACAAAACTCAAAGGTTTGTGTGTGTCCCTCCGCCATGTTCGATGTATGTCTGGGACCAGTTGTTCACACGTGCCTGATGGTTACCAGATTTTTCTCCAGTGGTCATATTTTGAATTCATCGTTACGTTTTTCTGGTGTGAAGTATTGCATGCCTATTGCTTTTGGACATTAGAAACCCTTTAAAATTAAGGCTGGTTTGTCTAAGTGAAGGGGGAGTTTATGTGGGGTTTGTAATCCACCATCAAGGTCTTTCAGTGTCTGTATAACAAAGAAACTGTGATCTGAACACAAAACAAGGAAAAGACCACCCGGATATTCTGGATATTCCAGAAATGATGGCCTTAAGAAAGACCCTTTTGTTTTTTATAGTGTAAGCCGTACAGTTGACTTGGTTGTGACACACCTGCCCCTGATTTACTGATCAGGTAACTGAGCCTGCTGTGGGCTAGTGGCAATTAAAGCCCAATCTTATTTAATTCTCACTGCTCAGTCATTGCCATTGCGCTTTTGGTGGCTTGGGTGGGGGGGGGGTCATGGTTCCTGTTGACCAGCATCTTGCTTTGGGCTTCTAGTTAGCTGGCTTCTGGTTTAGGGACCCATGATCTGGGCATCCCATGGCTGGGGTGCCGTGCCGCTGGTATCCTGTCTTTGGGGATTTCTACATGTGTCTTGGGTTTTATGTTCTTGCCCCTTTTAGGTTCCCCACTTCCTGGTCCAGGTTCTTCAGTCCTCTACGCATGAGTGTGCTTTTTGGTTCACTTCATCCTGGAGCCTTCCATCCCGTCAGCGGCCCAAGTGTATTTTTTCCTCATTGGTTTGATTTATCACCCAATGCCATCTGCTAACCTTTGACCTTATTGGAAATTCCTTTAATCTTGCACAGGGATACAGAAGGCCTAAGTCAGGCTCTTTGTTGTTTCTGTGCTGGGGGTCTAATTCATTACATCACTGTTCCATTGATACATTGATTGATACATCATGAACACCTCAGCATCTGATCTCCTGACAGACAATGGGTGGAATACCCATCCGTGCCCCCGGGCTCACATGCAGCCCTATCTGCATTTTTGGCAGTTTGAGGACCTTCCTGTGGTTTACAGAGAGGCTGGCTGTGTGTCTCCCCAGAGGAGCGATAATGAGGAGTAATAACAGAGGATATCAGAGCTGGCTGAAGGCATCTTATGTGGAATCTCATCCCTCCAAAAATGTCTCTCTGTCTTATTATACAGCTGGAAAGAGACACTGTGTGGAAATTTTACCCAGCATCTATGATCTCTGCAAGGAATTGGAGGACCTTGGAAGTATCTGATAGCATGTGTTGTCTCATCAGTTTCATGCCTTCAGTTCAACTGAAGTTCAGTGTAATGTAAAAAGAAAGGGCAGGGGCCTAGCTAGAAATCCCAGGGCCCCCAGACAAAAGGTCACCTTGGGCTAGGGTTACCATATTTGGTGAGTTGACAAAGAGGACATGTCCGGGGATCATGATATTAATGAATTTTCATTTTCACCGACCAATCAGGCAGCGCTTCTCTTATGAATTTTAATTAATTACCCTTAATCACCCCTACATTCGCTTTGGGGGAAACCTGTACATATGGTAACCTTACTGTTAAATCTACACACAACTGACACAATATACTTGTATGCAATTCTTTTTCAACAAAAGTTACAAAACGCTAAGCTAAAGTTTGTTAAACTTCAAGCAAACAACGCGATTCACTGTTCACATGAAAACAAAAATAAAGTGTCAAAGTGCCAATGGTTTCCGGAAGTTGATGTTACTCGTGAGCAGCGTGACACATAGGGATGTAGACATCGTTTAATTTTTAAAGTACACATGTGCATGAGCCTTGCAAATGCTGGGCAATGATACAGAATTGCTGCAGTATATTGAAAATTGGTGCCTTTTCCTTCACATGATACTCCACTGTCACTTGGAATGCTGTGTCATGTGGGTTGCAGTGCTAAACCCAGACAAACAGCTGATTTTTGAAAAACCGCCCTGACGCCCAGAAAAGGGGCCCAAAAAGAGGACGTGTCTGGGGAACCCGGGACATATGGTAACTATACCATGGGCCCTTCTGCCCAGTTTTACGTGTAATTTTAGACACTTTTCAGTTTGATGACCAACCCAACAGACATCAGGACGATGCCATCTCTTACGTCCTTCACTCCATCCTTTCCCACCCGGACATCTGACTACTGATTATTGACTTTAGCTCCACCTTCAATACCATAGTCCCCCCTAGGCTGGTTACCATCCAGGTTTAGCGCACTAGTTTGATCTACTAATGCACAGGCAACGGGGTCCCGATCGCGAGTTTCACAGCATTTTGCGAGGCCCCCAGGGCCTGTCTGCCAAAACAGGGAGTCCCGCAGGCAGTGATGGAGCTGACTGACTCATGCCCGTTGTGGGTGTAACCCTCAGAGCCCAGCTGTGGGTGCCGATAACCTCTAAGGCCCTGGTCAGCCCGTCTTATCATGCCGCTGGCTTCTATCGCTGGCTCCACATGCGCCAGAAAGCTGTCTGTCTTATCTCTCTGGAGGGATGCATCTTTTGAAATATGGCCTCCTGACTAAATACATGTCCTGCTTCTTATACTTCTTGATGTGAGCTCATGGGAGTAAACACATTTCACACTCTGTGTTCTCCTACCAGGAGCACATAGGTGGAATACGAACTGAAAACATGAAATTCTTTGACATTGTGCTATTGTATATGCTACCTCAGAAAGGGGTGCAGGAAGTTATAAACCTCTGCGGTGTGCATGGGAAATACCGGCTTCAGTTTTCACAAGACTAAATTATATGGACTTAAAATTCTGACATATTTAAAAAGGATTTGTGAGTGATTATTACACTATTTTGGATTGATATGCTGTTCTCTGATTTAAATTTGTTCTTCATGCATTACACACAGAATATTGTGCTAAATTTAAATAGACAAAATGGAAGGTGAGATATGAACAACTGCCCTCTAGTGGACAAAGTAATACTCACACCTACGATGCTCCTGTTTGTTTGCAGTGTTGGTACAGAAATGAATTCCCAAGTGAACATACCTTGTGTTTGTTGTCTCTCAAAAAAGATTATGTACCACTTTCGTTGCTCACTGTTTTATGATATGTGATGTCAGGTCAGAGAGCACGGCGCACACAAACTGCATACTTCCTGATCATAGTCCACTACACCACGCCGAAAGGAGCTCTCCAGAGCCAGTGTTTACCAACACTCAATACATGGATTGACTGTTACATTTGCATGGGCCCCCTGTTGGCCACAAATATTCACTACACTGGGGGAGTGTCTGCTGAGTGTCCTTATCTGTGGAGAGTCATGGTTGGATTCATCAGAAGGAGGGGGCTGTTTCCCTGTGACCTATTATTATAACTTCTTATAAATTACAGTAAGGGCATAAAACAAAGATTTTACAAACAACAATAAGAGAGACGGGAAGCACTCTCACACACTGGGATGTTTAAGAGCTGTTGCCAAAGGCAACAGTCATTCACAAAAGGAGCTCAGGAAGGGATAGACCACTGAATGGGTTTATCGCCAAGCTCCTTCCTGGAAATGTAGCTTATAAAACTCCCCAGGGCTCCAGGTCGCGTGTGTTTACGTGGTTCTGCAGCAAAAGCACTTCTGTGGACAAACAAATTAGAATGGCGGTGTGGCCGGTGTGTGGATCTGCTGGTTATGACTCAGTATCTGTGATCGGAAGGTCACCGGTTCAAATCCTAAGGTTGGCAGAGTGGCTTCAGCGTTAGGCCCTTGAGCAAGACCTTTAACCCCTAACTGGTCCTGTGACTGTCTAACTCTGCTTTCTCAGAAAAACGTACATCACTTTTGGAGAAATCTTTCTGTCAAAAAATATAAATATCCCTGAGGGTAAAATGTAGTAAGAGGTATGGCTTCTCTGCCAGACCTCTGTCTATATTGCGATGATTAGTTCATAATTATTAAGGAAAGATTTGTTGTAAAAACCATTCATTTGAAACTATCCAGCCTCTGGCAGGGACACTCCTGTGTGCTGTATTCCTTACAAGGTGACAATAATGATCTGACACACACACTGTGTGCTTGGCCGACAGCATAGTTATCACGCATTAAGCTTTCACAGGTGATGACTGAGCCCTGACTCACTTCAGCTTGCTATAATACATGTGAACGTTTCACAGCTGAACTGAAATCATCAATGTTCATGGACGAATCAGCTGTAACATTAAAACCACTGACAGGTGAAGTGAATAACATTGATTATCTCATTACAATGGCACTTGTCAAGGGATCCATTATATATTAGGCAAATGAAGAGTCAGTTCTTGAAGTTGATGATTTGGAAGCAGGAAAAATGGGCAAGCATAAGGATAAATAGGGCCAAACTGTGATGGCTAAACGACTGGGTCAGAGCATCTCCGAAATGGCAGGTCGTCTGGGGTGTTTGTGGTATGCAGTGGTCAGTACCTACAAAATTACCTGAGGGTAATCAGTACCTGATTCTGATTCTGAAAAAGTGGCCCAAGGATGGACAACCAGACTAAGGATCACTGATGCGTGTGGGGAACAAAGGCTAGCCCGTCTGATCTGATCCCACGGTTGAGCTACTGAAGCACAAATTTCAGAAAGTTAATGCTGGTTATGTATGATATAAAGGTGTCAGAACACACAGTGCATCACAATTGCTGCATATGGGTCTGCGCAGCTGCAGACCGGTCAGACTAACCCCTGAAAGTGCCTGTAATGGGCATGTGAGCATCAGAACTGGACCATGGAGCAACAATAGAAGGTGGCCCGGTCTGATGAGTCACGGTTCTGTTGCACCATGTGGCCAGCCGGGTGTGTGTGTTGTTTACCTGCGGAAGAGATGGCACTAAGGATGCTCTACGGGAACAAGGCAAGCCGGCGGAGCCAGTGTGATGCTCTGGCCAATGTTCTGCTGGGAGACCTTGTGTCCTGGCATTCATGTGGAGGTTATTTGACCATCTACCAAGTACTCCCCTTCTTAGCCATGGTATTTCCCGTAAATGGTGTTGCTCTCCAAATTCCCCAGATCCCAATCCAATTGAGCATCTGTGGTATGTGCTGGATAAACAAGTCCAATCCATGGAGGCCCCATCTGGCATCTTACAGGTCTTAAAGGATCAGCTGATAACGTCTTGGTGCCAGATACCGCAGGACACCTTCAGAGGCGGGACCTACACAATATTAGGCAGGTCATTTTAATGTTACGGCTGATCAAATAATGGTATATACACTGAAAAGCCAAAACATTATGACCATTATGATGCAGATAACAGTGATGATCTCAGAACAAGGGCTCCACCTTGCAACTTAGGGAACTTAAAGGATATGCTGCTGCATCTTGGTGACAAATTTCACAAGACACCTTCAGAGGTCTTGTTGAATCCATGCCTTGGTCAGTCACAGCTGTTTTGGCGGAACATGGAGGACCAACAGCATATTAGGCAGGTGTATAGGGCTGTAGAGTTTTCCTGAAAGACCGTGGGGACTTTGGAACCCATATCCTGTCTTCTGGAGTCGATGGCCTACAGTATTAACCGTTTCCCTGAACTGGACAGTGTGAAAACTAGAGAAGCTTCCAAAGAGGTCCCCATGACATGTAGAATGCTTCACACATGCCTTAGGGTTTTGTCACATCAGATGTTGTTCAGAGTAACTCGACTCGACGTAAAAAATGAACATGTTCTTACAATGTGGACAAGCTGTCCGTTTGTTATGCTGCAGAAATGGCAGACAGGCTGCAGGAGTTCCAGTGCATGCCAGAGAAATGTGGGGATTCGCCATATGCAGGATATAACTGGCTACAGGCTGTTGTCTGCACAGACGGTGTGTTCATACATGCCAATGATTCACCACTGCTGTTCTTGCATGTTTCCGGGGTAGAAACAGTTTGCACAGCACTGGAATTTCATTCATATATCTACATTAGTATTGTACTCTGAAATCTTTCATATTTGACTGTAAATCGATTTACTGGATATTGTAAATAAACATGTCTGATTTAATCGAAATCACATGTAATAAACCAGCAATCAGGCAAATGCTATAGAAATCGAGCTGTTGAGTTAGTCAATAAATGTAATGTTATTATTTACTGTCCTGACAATTTCACTTGTAACATCTTATGGGAACTACATGAGCACAAGCGAATTCCAGCATTTCAGGGAGAATTTTGGCCCACATGGGCCACCATGTGCTGCATGGACCCAGCGCCTGAACCCTGGGCCCTCCCACGGTCATAGGTGCCGTTGTTTTACCACAGGTATCTCCTGACGTGAAGGCGTTGGTATCATGGTGGGTATCACAACAGACATTCGGAAAGAAAGGCAGGAACACAGAGAGACGCCTAAAACTACGAACCTGGGGGGGGGGGCTTACATTTGGTATTTTTCTGCAGTACCACAGTTTGTTTGGGCATGTCTGTATACATGCCTCAGGTTACGGAACTTTCTCTTCGAAAGCGCAAAGGGGCCTGACATTCCTCCCAGATGGGGGCGCTCCCTTCCTGTCCTGTGAAACCCTATCACTCCAGGCTGAGCCCCCCCTGCGGATAAGAAAGAGCAGGGGGCTGGTGAGTGGACATCATTAGCACGATTTAAGCAGCGATCACCGCCATGAGCACTGACACTCAGAGCCGCCGGACTCATCACAGAGCTGTATTCGGTCAAGCTGCCATGAGCAAAGGGAGGACATCACCTTTCCTGAGAAATGCTCAACCCCACCCCTCCAAATTTTAACCTATTATTATGCATCTATTTATCCAATACACCATATTAATTCCACCCTTCCTATGCTGCTGTATTCATTACTCACATACACAGTGCACTACGTATATAAACACCTGTGTAATGCCTCCCAGTTCCACACTGTCCTATAACCCCCCCCCCACCCATCACTCATTGTCAGTATGTCGCACTGTGGTGCTCAGGGAATGTAATTTCATGCCTGTTTATACCTGCAGGTTGTGCAAGCCCATCTGTCCTGACTTGATCTGCTGTACGTATCTCTGGGAGGAAACCAGGCAATGCAGTGCACAGTTTTATGATTACTACTATTATTGTTATTGCTATTAATATTAATAATAATAACAAACATGTTAATGATATTATTATTATTCATTTTATGATGTTTTCTAATTACCCAGAGCTTGAATATACATGGCCGATGTTAATTTACTAATCAATAAATTAACATCTACATACAAATGGGCCAAGTGAAGTTTCCGGACTCACGCTCCATGACAGGGTGAATGGAGGCGATGCGTAGCTCAGCAGACTCTGTACCCATGACTGGAATACTGTCAATTCAAGTGCCGGTCCTAACAGTCTGATACTGCTGTTGGACCTTTATGAGCAAGGCAAGGCAAGGCAACTTTATTTATACAGCACAATTAAAAGACAAGGCAATTCAAAGTGCTTTACAAAGGCAGAAGGCTCAGTCATGAAACTTCTCTATCACTTGTGTATGTCTGTATGTCATTAAGGAGAGTAAGATGGGATATGAACCTGTGCCTGTAGACTGGGAATTAGGAGTTCAGGGATCCAGGGGGACCTTGAAATTGAGCCATGGCTCCTTCAGATTGAAGATAAGGTGGATTGGGTTTCTGATAAGGATGCTGCCTGGAGGGATCCCAATGGGGATGTTCCAGGCAAGTCCCACTGGGCGAAGGTCCTGGGGAAGCACTACCGGTCCTAGCTGATGTAGCGCCCTAGGCGAGCATCACTGGCGGTGCCCCCCTACTGAGGCAAAATGAAATTGTCTGGCAAGTCGGCATCCCTGAGAAGCTGGTGCCCTAAGCAGCCGCCTATAGGATTTACTGGCCCTGCAGGGAAGAACCCAGGACACACTGTTGGAGGGATTACATCTCCCAAATGAATCATGACAGACGGGACCTGTCCGTCCTATAGGCGACAGAAGTAGCCACCTAAGATGCCCACTTCTGAGGGGACGCCGATTTCACTTCGCCTCGTACAGGGGGCACCGGGGATGATCCTCGCCTAGAGCACCACATCGACTAAAACCAGTACTGTTTAGAGGTATCGTCTGACTCTGCTTCTCAATTATACGGTGCTTTAGATAAAAGTGCCTGCTAAATAAATAAAAAGTATATTTTCTAAATGCTTGTATATCCATACTAAGTACACTACAGAGACCATAGTAGACTCCAGACTGGATATAGTGACAGTGGTTGAGATGGCAGAGCCATATGACAGTGTAACCCACTGGTGCAGTCATACAATATAACACTTACAGCATTTAACAGACGTAAAAAAGCATCTTCAGTAGCAGCTTTTTTTTTTTTAATTTTGGGCGGATATGACGAAAAAGATGGCCGACTTCAAACACATTCTGAAAAAAGCCCTCTAAAATTCTCTAAAATTTCTGCATTTTCTCTCACGTAAGCAGTATCAAGGTCGCTTGTTAATACAATACAGATATTTATCATTAAACATTACCCCTGTGTGCAATGTCCTGCGTAATGAGATGAGTACATGCATATGTTTTCAACGCCAACTCTCGAAATTCACGTCTTTACTTGCTGACAAACACGCTTAGGATCTGTCGGGAACGACGGACCTCTCTCCATGCCCACTGAGCCCCGGGGCCGAAGGGGCAGACGGCGCATGCGTGCTGCATCCTGTCTCTGTTTCATTCAAGCGGGCTGGCTATTGCCGTAGATCGGGACCGCACCTGCATCCTCCAGGATCTGCGATTCGGGGGTGGGGGGACCCGACATCTGCGCTATAGGGGAACATAAGCCATACAATGAAGAAGCGCTATGTGGACGGCAGCAGGCTACGGAAAATGAAAAAGAGTAAAATCAGCGAGAGGATCTCCGAAAGGTAGGCTGAGGGGACGCGGCTTTGTGCGGCTCCTGCGCGTCTCGCATGTCGCCGCATCTCCGATGGCTAATTTACGAACTAACCTCACCCGTGTACGCCCACACAGTGATCTCAGTTTGTTCCTAGTTTACCAATTTCGAGGATATATATATTTATGTATATATATTTTTTATTTATTAAGTGTTTTTATAAGCATTAGATTTGAATACGTGGCAAAATGTTTTTACAAATAAGTAACATCAGTAAGAGCCACTATACGTTATAGATGGTTTTGAAATATATTCTGTATATAATCCATTGTTATTTTCGTAAGCGTTGACCTATGATCAGTTGCATTTTACTTACCGCGCCTTTAAGGCGCCTGTTGTGAATTTGTATAATTATAATGTATGTAATACAGCACAGCGGCAGTTCAGGTGTCTTCTTGACTTGAGACAAAGAAATGCTGTTGGTCCGCACAGGTGCGCGTCTTATGTGCGTTTATTAGAGGTGCGGATTTGCTCGTCACGCCGCGGCCGCGCATATGAGCCTATTTCTCACCTACGAATAACAAACAGACCCGGTGGGGGAATAACGTGTATACCCAATATAGGGAACAACATAATAAGTCGATATAGGCGATAAAATACAGACTCAATATATGGAATAATATCCAGAGTCGGTGTGGGGATCCTTTGTTTGGCTTTTTAATGCAGCCACGTAAGGTCACTGCTGTCACCGCAGATCTGTGTTCAGGGTAGATCCACGTTTTGTTCAGGTTACCTGCGTGTGATGTCCTGATTCCTCTGCTTTGGATGCGGCTCTCTAGCTACCGACTCGAGGATTTGCACATTTTTGATGTTTCAGTGTTATGGATTCCGCCAGCCCAGAATAGTGTGTTGTCATGGTTACTAAACATAAACTGGGCCATGCTATGTCACCAGTGCGGATTGCACAGCAAAGGGATGTGAAACGCGGAACAAAGGACTCCGGTGCGACGGGCACTTTGTTCGTGCATTTCTTTGTTCGATTTATGTCTTTGATTTGTGCGTTTTATAGCACAAAATAGAATGAGTTATCAAGTTAAATGTTACGTAAAATGAAGCACGTATTTGGTTTCCTTTATATTTTTTCTGCTTATGGTCCTGTACGGATTAATTTTTGGGTATTGTTACCGAGAATGTGCGCTTCAAACTACGGTGGTTGTGAAGAAATGTATGTTGTCATTGATTTGTACTCATATTAAATTCTTTTAGCTGATTTACAGTTTTTCAGGCTTTGATGCATCTGAGTTTAGATATCTGTCGTCAGTGTGTTGTCTGATTGTATAAATACATGTTTTTGAGTATATGTAACATTTCATATACAGTAATTATTTGAATCCAATTTAAAATAATAATAATAAATACCCTGTGTTTAACTCTCACGTAATTAGTGGCTTTCTGTGTCCTCTTCAGTGCTTATACCTTCCTGAAGTTTATGGTGGTGTGGATCCTGGTTCTCTTGGCTGATTTTATCCTTGAGTTTCGCTTTGAATACCTGTGGCCTTGCTGGCTCTTCTTTGGAAGCGTCTACACCACCTTCCACTGCCATGGTCTGGTAAGAATGCCATCTCTCTCCGCTTGTCATCCAAGATGTCTCTGCTGTCCCCAGCTAAACGTCTGTACAGTACAGCTGCTACTTTCTCTGTGGCTATTTTGGACTCATGAGTAGATTAACATTTTAAAGAGCAGTGTGATCCTCAGGGTGGACTCACAAAGCAGGACTGAGATGCACGGCCTGAACGTGCCTGTCGGCCAGGCCTTTGCAGTGTCAGTAAAGTGTGTTTTTACCAGAACGTTCCTGGCTTCTGACACGGGCATGTCCCTCTTGCAGGTGATCTGCGTGGTCTTCGTTTCGGCCGCCTTCACTCTCGACGTCTTCTGCTTGATTTTCGTTCCCCTTCACTGGCTGTTTTTTGCCGCCAGCACATATGTGTTGTTCAACTACATATGGCATACAGGTACGGATGGGCTGCTTCCTTTCTTGTTTAAGCGGGACAAACAGGGATGCAGGTTGGTATAAACCAGCATCCTTGCAATACGAAAGGTAATTCTCTGAAAGGACCTTCAGTGGATCATTTTTTCTTTAAATTGTAAGTTATAAAATAACCATCTTAGGCTTTACCTTGTTGTGGATATGCGACTGTGACATGTACCAATATATAAATACAATGAACAGTTTGAAACATGTTAATGTGGGGGAGTAGGCTCAGTAGGTTAGGGTGCCGTGCCTGTAATTGGAAGGACAATCAAAGAATCCTTGGGTCAGCTGAGAGATTTCACAGTTGGTTCCTTGAGCAAGACCCTTAGCCCCAAATTGCTCCAGAGACTGTCAGAGCCTACGGTCTCAAAAAATATACTTTGTTTTGGGTAAAAGTGTCTGTAGTGCCACTGTCTGCCTCAAGGGTGTCTGCTCATTCCGCATGTTCCCCCGTGATCGTTGCAGAGAAGGGACTGTGCGTGTCCACAGTTTCCCTGTGGATCCTGCTCATGTACACGGAAACATCACTCAGGTTCAAAGACGTCAAAAACTCCCACGTCAATCTCTCACACCTGTTTGCAGCTCACTGGTGAGTGTGAATACGCCTGTGAGCGTTTCATATCAAAGTATGCAGCGGCCATGGGAAGCGTGCACTCTCTGTGAGATTTTTACGTCCTCTTGTGTTTTAATAATGGGATTATTATGTATTTTCATCAGCTTTTGGGAACCAGTGAGCCAGCTGTGTTTGGTCTTTTCTGAATATCAATAATTAGTTTAGTGGGAACTGTTTTTTTCTTGTCTGACTGCATGCGTGTTTCAGAGGGCATGTCAAACAAACACGTGTTGTCATGCATGCGAATGAGAGAGAATTAAATTACCCGATGAATAGACTTATACGAAATAAGAAATTTACAAACGAGAGGAGGCCATTTGGTCCATAAAGCTCGTTTGGGCAGAATTTGACTAATAGCTGAAAGTTTCTAAAATCATATCTAGCGCTGATTTAAAGGAATCTAAAGTTTTAGCTTGTACTACACTAACAGGAAGACTATTCCATACTCTAACTACATGCTGTGTAAAGAAGTGCTTTCTCAAATCCAGTTTAAAATGTGCTCCCGCTAATATCCACCAATGGCCACGAGTTCTTGTATTTGAACTAATATTGAAGTATTATCTTACAAAATTCTAAGTATACAAACATCAGTACCTCCACATGTGGTAAAGGAGCCCGATGGTTCTCATTTAAAACTGGAAGCACCAGGTTGTAAATCTTCAGCACATATTACTGATTTATTATTAAGTCATCAATCTCAATCTTAATGGTCTTTCTGGTGTTTAAAAGCTTCCTTAACAACTTGCTACCCTGCTAGCTTGTTGTGCTTAGAAGTGACATGCTGAATGTGTGTGATCTGCTTTAAAAGCCCCTGAGACTAAAATCACTTTGCACTCTGCATGGTAAGTGTGGATTAATGATGCATTCGTTTCAGGTTTTACTATCACACGTTCTGAGAGACGGTGAAATTTTTATGCCAAAGTTGCAGCAGAAGGGACATGAGTGTCTGGGGATAGAACAGATAGTAGTGCAATACAAGGCAAGATGCAAGAAAGAACAGTACAAGAAAAATAAGTAACAAGTAATATGTAAATCAGAATGCAAATAGTAAAATAAATAAATATAAACTAGGGGCTCAGTTGTCCCTGAGACAGAGTACAGGATTTTGTGTGAAGGGGATGCACCTGATCCCGGCTTCTCCCCTGCCTTTCAGCATCGGCTACCCCGTCGTCTATCTGGGATTTGACGCCACCTGTTACTTCACCAGCGTTTTCAAGCTGCGCTCACAAAAAGCTGTTCAGAGTGAGAATGACTTTCACATGCAGCTGCTGCTCCAGTCTCTGCCTCCTGGACTCCAGCTGTACCCCAAATGTTTGGCTGACTCCAAAGAAAGTAGGTCCCTGCCAAAGCCGCCATGGCCACGAGGTTTCATGCTAGAGATCCATGGGGAGTGGGCGCCTTGAGGAATGTCCGAGGGCCCTTGAGTCGTATAACAGTTCATGATGTTGCATCTGCCTTCACTGGAGTTACAGCTGAATAATGTGTTCCATTTTAGAATGTGAACAGCTCCCAAAAAGGAATATTTAATAAGTTCTGTTGTTGTTTCACATCTGCAGACTCCAAGTGGAAGACTAAGCCAGAGTGCACACAGTACCAGTGTCCAAATGGTGCCGTTTCTTCAGAAGACAAGTACGTAGTGGACTGTCTCCAAATCGATGGTGCAGAGAGGAGGAGTGATAAGGACCTGGAGGACACCAGGCTGGGCTGTCCACTCTCCCAGCCTCTGGATCC
The DNA here is from genome assembly GCA_011763525.2 of Mormyrus iriodes. NCBI lineage: Eukaryota > Metazoa > Chordata > Actinopteri > Osteoglossiformes > Mormyridae > Mormyrus > Mormyrus iriodes. The sequence continues at coordinate 16,464,262 of JAAGVU020000039.1, forward strand.
GAAAGCTTCTGAGACTGATCTTCGTGAAGATCCCCCAGGTCAGGAGCAGGAGCCTGACCCTCAGGGGGCTTCTAGTGGTGTGGCACCTCAGGAAGAGCCAGGAAGCCGAGGCCCAAAGACCTGCAAGGTGTCCTCGCCCAAAGTGCGCAGGGTGTCCTCCAGTAGTGCCACTCCTTGCCTTCGAGGGGACAGGAAGCCAAAGAGTTTCAAGGCCGCCAGCCCCAGCCGAGACATGCCTGAGAAGAATGTCCCCAGCAGTCAGAGCAGCTGCTTAGAGCAAATTACTAAGTATGTTGTACTTATGAGTCTATGAAAGTGATAGGACACAGAGGAAACAGCAGCTTGTAAATAACCGCCACCGAGGCTATGTGGGGACCGCGGTATCATTCTCGATGTTAGTGAAGGGCATTGAGGAAACGGTACCCTGTAAACAACTGTCATTCAAGCAGTGTAGGGAGCACGTATCATTCTTGATGTCAATGATGGGCTCCAAAGAAATGGCAGCCTGTAAATAACCGGCATTCAGACTGTGTGGGCACCGCGGTAACTGTTGATGTTAGCGATGGGCGCCGAGGAAACGGCAGCCTGTATATAACAATCACTCTGGCTGTGTGGGCACTGCGGTATCATTCTAGATGTTAGCAATTGGCACCAAGGAAACGGTAGCCTGTAAATAACTGACATTCAGACTGTGCGGGACTGTGGTATCATTCTCGATGTTAGCGATGGCCTCCGAGGAAACAGCAGCCTGTAAATAACCGTCACTGAGGCTGTGTAAGGATCGCGGTATCGTTCTCGATGTTAGCGGTGGCCATCAAAGAGACGGCAGCCTGTAAATAACAGTCAGTCACTCAGGCTGGTTGGGGACCCTGGTTTCCTTCCAGGGAAATGAGCCTTGTTAGGTTAACTTTCATATAATTAACTGGGTGTTTCATAGAAAATACATACTCCACAACCCCATTTCCCAGTGTCGCAATTGAGATAGCTGGTTCTTCCCAGTGAATCAAAGGCCCTGGTCTTGTTTGCTGTAATTTTTGTACAGGCTGGAGCAGGAGATGCGCCGATTGAAGGGAGAACTGCAGACGAGCAAGCAGGCCGAGTTGGAGCTGCGGAGCCACATGTGCAACCTCACCAACAGCGAGAGGAGTCTGCGGCCAGAAGTGTCACTTCTCCGGCAGGCAAACGATTCGCTGCAGAACAAGTGTGTTTTATCAACACTCTGCTGTCACCTAGAGGCCATGAGTGAAAAATAACCCAGCATGATCTCATTCAATTTTAAATTGTTATTGATTTTGCGGCTCTTTGAACCATCACCACTTGTGTTGCTGTCAGCCAAGTTAAAAATAAAACTTGTAAATAAGATTTTAATTTATCATCACTTGGAACAAGTGGGTACAGTCTATGAGCCTCTAAACTTATGGATATCCCCACAGGTTATAGTAGTAGTAGTAGTAATAATAATAATAATAATAATAATAATATCAAAACAACAATGATAATAATAATAATACATGAATAAATGATCATATTTTTATCATTATTGTTCTTGTTATTATATGGTTATCCCCACAGGTTATAATTGGGGTCAACAGCTTTAACTGGCACACATCCACTGAACTAGATCATGTAGAGTCACATTTTGTGAAATTGATTGATTTAGCTAGAATTACTGCAAACTTGCATGTGCCCCAGCTAGCCTTCTTTTAAGTGCGTCTGTGGCTAATTGCAGGATCCTGTGGCTAATGAAGACAAAGCAGAAGGACAAGCAGACCAGCACGTTGCTAGAGAAGAAAGTGAAAGTGGAAATGGAGGCCCGCATCGCCGGCGAGAAACAGCTGGCGGAGCTTCAGTCGCGAAAGCTGGAAGACGCTCCGGCCACGCCTCACGGGGGTCTGCTCTCAGCTAGCAGGTACAAACTCGCTCTGTATCCACTGCCCAAGTAACTGCGTAAGGGACCTTTCCACCTATTAAATTGCTTTTTTAACGTTACTCTGCTAATTAGCTGTCATGGTAAGTCCAGGAGCTTTTTAAGATGTATTTAGGTTTATTTATTAATTAAAGTAGGCCCATGTTGCAGTTTGACTCTAAGTATGTCACTCTTCGTTAGAGTGCCTGCCAGTAAAATCATTAAGTACTTAATTGCTTGCTTTTAGTTTGCCTTGAAATGTTTATTGATTTTGCTCATTAGTAAGTTGTAGTGGTAGTCAGCATCAGCATTAATCACTTTTGGACGATACTCTGCGGCCTTGTGCCTTCAAATCAAGGTTCCAAATGTGGGGTTTGTCACAAACTTGTCGTATTTGGCTTTTGTTTACAAATAATGAAATAACAGCTGTTGTACTTTCCGCAGTGCATGAAAACAGAGTTTAATCAAGAGCGATTTGCCTTCGTCGGACTAAAAGCCTGTATTCTTTCCATCTCTTACAATAGGCAGGAACAAACAGAGACCCTGTTGTTAAAACGAAAAGCTAAAGATCTAGAAACAGAATTCAGACAACTTCAACTGGAGTGTCAAGGGAAAGAGAGTCAAATAATAGCTCTAGAAAATGAAGTGGAGGTAAAGATGCACATTTACAGTTTATCTGTACAGATGTAGGTGTTACACGCTGTGCGATGCACTCTGTGACCTGTGCTTGTTACAGTGCTGCTTGACTGTTGTTGTTTTGGACGTTTTTTTTTATATACATTTTTTGCTTTTTTACATGTGACTTGTGCATGATGCTTGTGTTGATGATGGGGTGTGTAGGCGTCATGGCGATGTGTCAGTGAGGGATATCGTCATCTTTTCCACCATTATTTTTCCTAGTTCAACATTCAATTAAAATTATAGTTAACACTTAATTCAATATATTTGGTATTTTATCTATGTATATGTTTATATACCTCAACTTTGAATTTACTATTAAATGATGAAACTTGATATATGCATGAGATATGCATGAGTTAATAGAAATATCGCACATTTTCTTTACATGACAGCTCTGCCATTCTTGCATCTGATTACTGGATGTAACACCTCGCCATGAGCGAGGGCATTCTTGTCGTCTGTGCTGTACTTGATGTTTTTCAATGATCATCGAGCTGCTGGCTACAGCCTTAGCGCAACGCCCCGGATTTCCCAGCACCCCCGGTGACTGACGGTGCCTGATCTCGGCCTCCGCGTTCCTCTCGCAGGTCCTCCGCAAATACGAAAGCGTGGAGCATGAAGCTGAGATGTTGCTCTCGGCGTTGACGGCCATGCAGGACAAGACCCAGCATCTGGAGTACAACCTAAGTGCTGAAACCAGAATCAAGCTGGACCTCTTCTCTGCACTGGGAGATGTTCGCAGACAGCTAGAAATCGCCCAAGGTGCCTCGCTCTTATTCTCATGTTTTCATGAGCTTCAGCGTACCCTGTGAAGTACGATATATTGAAATATTGGCCATATTTTTGATATTCTGTGCCTGGAAAACTTAAGGGAAGCGGCTCTTGATGTGAAATGTCTCAGAGACGCACGCGGGAAGGTTAGGGCAGAACGCGTGGGTCCTCCAGGGATGCCTTTAATTGTGTACGGTGAGACTCCTTCTTCTTCTGCATTGTTTACTTCTGCCGTGGGAAGCGAGAAACCTGCTACGCGGAGCAGCTCTATCTGACTGCACTTTGATCTTCAACACTTGGCTGCGATTCACACTAAAAATAGGATCATACAGCCTTTCTCATTCAGCCCCGCAGATATCTCAGTCTAGACGGTGTAATTTCACCAGCCTAAAACTGTACGAAACAGAAGGTCCAGCAGATTTTGTTAAGAGAAGGACATAAATGATTCTTTGATTATAGACAGTTCTCGACTGATGTAATTAATCTATTCCATAATGTAAGTGAAATTCTACGTACGTTGGATTCACCTTCCCATACCGTTCAGGGTACCTTATAATAAAAAACACATAAGCCAAAAATATACTAGCAATATGTAATATGAACACATATTAAATACATCAACAGATAAAGTGCTTCCAGTATATGCAATGCATCCATTTTACGTTTCAGATAGAAAACATATTTTTTTACTGCTATTGTTTTATTATGGGAGTATGGGGTGCCATTAGGGGATACTTCACTGGCTGTTTCTGTAAGAAGGAGATATTTGATTGACTGCTTCTATCGGACAGGGTATATTATGTCTGTGATCCAGGTTAAGGAAATTTTTCAGAATGACATTTGAGCCCATTATCTATTCATAGTTTTATCTCAGTCCCACAAGCACTGTTCCTGAATTTATTTATGTTCATTCCGCAGGAAGAATAATCAAGCAGGATCAGGAGATCGGTGAGATGAAAAAGAGGATCGCAGAGGTCATGGCAGTAATGCCTGGCATAACTTACCCAGCCCCGTATCCCATAGTGCCACATCTCACAAAGTTCCTGAGCTCCGAGGACTGCGTGCTGGATCGTACGGCACTAATGTACCAGTGTCTTAAGAAGTAGGAGTGCTGTGTTCCACAGAACAAAACAGAAACCTCTCTGAGTATAAACCCAGAACTTACCGTCTGGAGTCAGTTTGAATGAACATGTCATTCTCAGGGCCTGAGGATGGACCCTGCTGGCAATGTAACTGTGAGCCGGCCGAGCTCGTCAACCGTCTATAAGATCTCGCCTTCCTGAACTTGGTTTACACTCCTTCACAAATGTGCACTGAGGACAGTTAAGCTATTTCGGATTTTATTTAAGCCATCAGTGAACATACTCTGTCCTCGTGGATGCCGGGCAGAGCTGGATGGAGGTCTCACTCGGTCGTGATCGTTTGTTTGTCATTGGTCGTTCAGTAAGTCGTTGATTATATATTTTAAATATGAATAAGGAATGCTTTTAAATATATGTCAAAATATGTGGTAAATTAAAAGATATTGTAAAATGATTAATGAATACATTTACTTATTGCTGTTGTGTACAGTGTTATCTATAACGTCACATGCTGTGAGTGCTTCAGTATCAGTTTCTCGCAGTGTACTGAAAGTAACAGGTTTAACAATACAGGATTTGAGATTTTATCATTATAAGAGTAATATTTAAATGTATCGTTTAATTATTTAACTTCGAAGTAGACCTCAGAGAATTTTCATTGCAGGTAGTACTGTAGTGCTGAGTCTGGGATGGTAACCCGAAAAACCTCAGTCATTTTTACGACATCCACGAAATCACACGAAAATAGCAATAAATGTCACTTTCAATTAAAAGGACATATTTTGACATATATGTTCAGAGATCCTTAGTTTTATGTGCACATGTTCCTGATGTTTAATGTCCTGCTGTACTGATTTTGACTCTTGCTTGACGTCTAACCTGTCTGTCCATGTACAACAGGTTCGGCAAAAGCGCGAAACCCACAACCGTTTAACGGTGGAGATAAACGGAGGGTTTCATCATTACTTTGTATTATGATCCGTAAACACGAAACTCTTACCGTTGCAGTTATTTTTAAACACAGGTTTTTCAGTAATCAAACTTTAGGGAAAACTTTCAGATTCAAACAACAGGAATCTAGCTGAGCTTTCAGAAAAAAAGTTATCGTTTTGCAAATACCATTTTTTTCCTAATTGTCAATTCCAGTCTGATTTTTCAGAATCGTTCTGCATATCCTAAATAGGACTATAGACACTATGTAATGTGTACCATTTATTCTTAATTATGCAAATGACCTAAACTATTTTATAGGGTTTAAATGAATTCTTTGCTTTTGAGCGTCGAGGAGCCCACCACCCAATGGGACCACGTCACTGACAGAAATCGGGTAAAACACGCAGATGGTGGCCGCTGAATTATTCATGAGCTGTGTGCTTTTTCGCTTTGCCAGATCTGATTACAGGTGTGGAAATGGTGGCATGTGTGCGGTATCAGACACCCGCCTGAGTCACAGGTGATCTACGCGTGTCACTTCAGGCTAAATCCACCAGGTTTCTTTGCCACCGTACGCCGTGGAAGCCTGCTGACAGATTTGGGTCATATGACTTATAGGGCTGAATAAATTGCTGTAAAGGGTGTGTTTGTTCTGCAAACAAGCCACTCCCCCGTAGCTGTTTTTCAGATATCTGTTACTCAGATGCTATTTCCATAATACCTGTAGACACTTATTATTTCCACAATTTTCTTTGCAGGGAATGATGATATAAAAAGCCCAAGATACAGAAAATTGAAAACAAAAACACAGGAGCTTACGCTTTAGCGCAGAATACACTTTATATCTTCTAATCTCATATGGAATGTGGGCTATATTTAGAATATATACTTCTTTAGATTTGAGGTTTATATTTCATTTTCATTGGTTCTTTGTGCGATGGCTTGCTAAAAGCCTGATAGAGCTAATCGGCGAGAATAGGTCTGAGCAGCTGACCTATGCTGTTTATGGTCAATATCTTCAGTGCTGTTTCTAAACAGACTTTACTATGATGAGTGGTTCAAACAGAGGTCTTTATTAAGGTCTTTTTGGCTGTTTTAATGCCTCATTTCCTGCTACCGTCTGGGCAAAATTATTACTATTATTTTTAGAGAATAAGGTGCATATCCTACATTACAAATTAACTTGTTTGTAAGCAGTAGCTTCTGTTCTATCTCAAAACTGTTTCTAAAGCTCACTTTCAATTTCCCGGCTATTTGTTTCCAGTTTAGGCTGAATGTCTGGTTTATGATCTAGCAGTAATCTCTCATTTAGGATGTAAAACTTCACAAGTAAAACGGTATTTCAAAGGCTTATACTTGACCAAGATTTGACCAAGACAAGGTCACAGTAATATAACAAAATTTTTAAAAGCTGGCTTTTCAACCTACACAGGTCATTCTACATATCACTAAACGCCAAATGATTCTTTTTGACATTATCTCTGCACGAAAACCGGTCAGTTAACGTTACTTTGAAGAGTCAGGTCAGTTCTATAGAAACTTCATTTTGGTTATGTTATTTTTGTGTCTCTGTTGATTCGTAACCTGTTTAGTACTTTGTTTACATTTTCATGTGTGTATTATGTACTACTGTTGTGATTATTGGTGTACAGTATCTACACTGAATAAGGAAGGTTGTATTCGGGAGTTTGAGGGTTCAGGCAAACCGGACCTAGAAGAAATGATTCTCAAAATGTACACATGTTTTAGTGTGAATAAGTGCTGATACTCTGTCTGTATGCTTTACGGAGACTGTAGTTCAGTCTTTGGTCATATTTTAAATTTAGGCTCTGAGTTACCTGGCTTAACTCAAAAGATGTGGCCTTTAAACTAGGACAATGAAATCTTAACACCTGCTTCACAAGCAAAATGTGTCAGAAAGACATGTTGGGAAAACATGTCACATTCCAAATGCAAATTAGACTAACTAAACAATAAGGCAGTATACTTTCCAAACAGATAAGGAGTCCTGTTTGTCAAATTTGTATTACGACTATAGCTTTCTGATAATCCTGGATTCTACAACCAGTATCCCTAAGGCAGGCCTGTTACAGACCCGACCCACATGCAAATGTGAACAAGACTGCAACATTTTCTTCAAAAACCCCTTGTTACCAAAACCAAATAGGTTAACTATCCGTGCAGGTAGAGGACAGAGAAAACCGGACACCCTTAACACCTGGTAACAGGTCTGGTCAGTCCTGCGATTGCCTGCATACCGAGTAATTGAGCTCCCATGCCACGTCGCATGTCTTTCAGTCTCCTGAGGTGCAGGCCTGCTGCATGGACTGATCCCCGTCTTACATCCTCTGCTCATACTGTGTTCCTGACATTTTTAAGTTTCTAAATCTCAGAAGTTTGAATAAAGAGACCACAGCTGTCCTTAGAAGATGACCCCTGACAGGGGTGAGATTTCGGCATTTCACTGAAATGAATTTTGATGTATAACAAAGTTTTTTGGTTACATGCTAAAATTTCATACACTTGTGCCTATAATATTTCATTTGGAAACTCCACTAAACACTTATAAAAATCATGTAATTAACTTTGAATCGAGGTACACAATGTTTTTCAGTCTTTTTTAAATGGATGTAATGTACTTTGTAGAAATTAGAATAGCTGTGATCAGACCTTGAAATTGTTTGTAAAAAAAATGCTTTATACTTTTTATGAAATGGTCGCTGTTGTTTTTGTAATTCTTTTCCATCAGTGTTTTATGGGAAGGAGGTATTTTTACGACTTAATGTGCATTTTTACAATGCTTTGGATTCGTTTTCACTTGTCCGTGTTATTGTCTGCACGAAAAAAAAAAATGCATTCAAGGTTATTTTTTAATTTCAACAGCTCACCTGTGAATGAGACTTTTTAAACGCAGGATGTAAACATCAATACAAGGGCTTATTACTTGTTCTTATTTCCCCTGCATATCTAGTGAGCAAGAAAATAAAGTTTTCAGTGGTCTCTTCTTTCTTTGGCTTCTGCTACGGATTTAATATAAATATCCAGTACCATGTTTCATGTACATATTAACTTGTTTAAAACCTCTTTTCACAGATCACAATAAGATTATTGAATATACATCATACCTTAGTTAGTCCTCTAATTTGCTAAAAATTCAGTCATGCACATTTTCCATTTAACAAAGGTTAATTGAAAACAAGCTTTTCGTTAAGTGCTTGCTAATTATTTATATATATAATATATAATTATAACGTTTGCAGTTAATGCAGTGTAATAGATTCCTGTCTGGTAGTGTGACCCATCAGCATCTGATGTCTCTGTCCTCTTTTTTTCACATTTATTTAGCCGATGCTTTTATCTGAAGTGACATACAGCAGAGAAACAGTGTCGAACAGTTCTTGGATCAGTTGGGGGTTAAGGGTCTTGCTCAAGGGCTCAACAGTGAAATCACTCTTCTGACTATTGGATTTGACCTGGTAACCTTTCAGTTACAGGCAGAGCCCCAACCCACTGAATCATACACTGCACAATTTTTCTGGTTTTCTGTGTCTGACCACCAGAGCCACACACCACAGACAGTCACTGTGGCTGTAATTCTGCATTAAGGGAATGCTGCACCCAGCACTTAAGATGGATGGATCGATATTTTGCACCTCCAAGACCTAGATTCAGAACTTTGATTGCGACTGTGGATTTAATGACCAACAGTGAAGAAACAACCAACCCAATCATTAGTCTTTATTTTGGATTTGGTTCATCAGTAAAGCTTGTTATAACATATACTGATTTATACTTAACGGCTATAAACCTCACCATCTATATCCGTCCATACTCACTCTGCATTCACACTTACTGATACTGTCTCCAAATGTTTAAGCAGCCAACTTGCTCCATCTGTGGTCAAGGAGACCGATTGACCATTCTGTCCAGACTGTCCAGAGATCTCCTACACTGACTGTTTTAATGTAACATGCTTCCGTATACCCCTGTGACCCTGACCAGGAAAAATGGTCGCGATATGGTCAGACCTGTTTGTAGAAATCCTGCGGAGAACCCTGCTTTTCAGCTGCGCCGCATTTAAGGTGTCAAAATAATATATTCCCCTTGAAAAGTGTGTAGTACAGACAGAAAGGACTAATAAATTATCCTGCAGTTTACACCAGACTCAGAGCTGCATTCTTACACACGGTGTCCCGATTAACTGCAATATCCAGCCCCCAAAGAGAGCAGGAAATCCCGGGACGGACCCCCCTGTCTCCCCCCAGATGCACCGTTTCCACCGCTCATATTTTTGCCCAGAGGAGAGCCACAATGAGCCTTGGCTCCAGCGATAAAGCGGCGCAGAACTGGCCAGCTCTGAAACAAAGGTTATCTGCCAGAAAGGGCCATCTCGAGGGGAGCCCTTAAAGCCAATGACTGTCAGCTTTCATCATCCAGCGAGTGCACAGGCCCTCCTGCAGACGCTGGCCTCAGGCGAGGAAGGTAGATGGAGCTTATCCTGTCTGGACGGCCCGGCCTACATCTTTGATGCCAGTTGAGCCCTTCGCTCGCCTCGCTCATTCATTAACCTTCAAAACGGGCCCTGTTTAAGCCGCCGGCCGCGGTTCGATACGCCGGAGCCCCCTCACTGCCCCCCTCCGTAGCCGGGTTACACACCGAGCCGATTCAAACATCTGTCTGAGGATACGTCTGGTTTCCAGGATTTGGATCATTTAACTCAGCCGCGCTAGTTTATCACGGCTCTTCGGGGACAAGCCGGGGGAGGGGGGAATCCGTGGATTACACGTTTTAATTAGTCCTGGGTGTCTATGGGGGGATTTTAAATACAGGATATGGATTTAACCCCCGATAGAGGATACAGGCCGTGTTTACATCCTGTTAGCATCAGAGGTGAAAATAATGCAAAGGTGCTTGAGGTGGGATTAGCCTTCAACCGACACCATGGATTCTTTGTCTGAGCACAGCAGAGACTCTGTGCCGTTCCCTGGTAACTTACACGCACAGCTTATCTCGCAGAGTAACCAGATCTTGTCTTTGTTATGCATTTTGTTCTAAGGGTCCTATCCTCTTTGTGTATTTCTACGTTGTGCAGTTGTTTGACAGCATCACATCTTAAAGACATACTAGAGGTTTTACCAATGTGCTGCATCTCATTTTGCTAAGGTGTATATTAAGTGTTTTTTTTTACTAATACAGTAAGCAAGCTTTAGCCTTAAAATCTTTCTGGCTTTATGGTTAATGACTCCTACAGTCTGCAGGTCTTACCTGGGTTGTACTGTAGCATGGTGATAGTAAACAGTGGTCCTCAATTCACACAATTTATATTTATTTATTTAGCAGGCGCTTTTAGCCCACAGCAAGTGAGGCAGACAGAACACTACAAACATACAGCTGTCAATGAGCCAACTTCGGCATGGTGTGTGGTTCAGTGGGTTAGGCTCCTGTGTCTATGATCAGAAGGGTGCTGGGTTGAACCTGGTCTTTGGCAGTATAGTTACATCTCCACTGGGCAAGGTCCTTGCTCCCTGAGTGCCATATACTGTAAATGGTTGACCCTGCACTTGGATGTCAAGCTTTGCTCTCAACTGTTCAGTACAATGCCAAAGTCTTAGGCAGTCAAAGAAAATGTTTAAGGCTATGTATCTGGGTAGGAAGTGTATATTCGCTCAGAATAAAAGCACATTTTACATTAGAACGTTATTAAATTAGAAATTAGAATTTCTTCTGTTCTCCAAAAAGGTATATCTAAAATGATATCTTGTTGAATAGCTTGATGAACACCGCTTTGCTTCCCAAACCTCTCCTTAGGGGTACCACAGCCATTCCATGTATTTATTAAATTTCACCACCGGCTCAATCAATTATTGATTAGCCAAACAAGATGGGGTAGTCGTCAAGTCAAATATACATGGGTGTATTGGACAGTTTCTGGAAATACTGTAGTAATTTTAGGAGAGGTTTTGAAATGGCTAAGCTAACATATTTTGACAGACATCATATTTTGAAATCAAAATAAAGATAATTTAAACATAATTTTCTTTTACTGCCTACAACTTTTTCACAGTAATGTATATATATGTGTGTGTGTGTGTGTGTGTGTGTGTGTGTGTGTGTGTGTGTGTGTGTTTGCCTCAAAGGAGAGCACAATAAAATATGAGAAAAAAAAGCATTCCAAAGTACTTGTGCAAATGGCAAATAAAGAATAATTTAACGTAAGGGCTGCTAGGCTGAGCTTCTAATGAATGACCAGAAAGAAGTGCAGGTTAGCATTGGAGCAAGAGCTACACGATGCAAATATCACAAGAACCGAATAAGGCAGCTATTCAATCAAAGACAAGTGCAAAAAGAGCATTCTGGGCATGCAAGAGATTAGCTAAGAGATCACAGAACAGTCAGGGGTGGATGAGGTAGTCTCTGGAAGGTTGAGAGATTTTCATATTTCTTGCTTAATAACCAGGTAAATTCAATTTTATATGCTGCCCTTCCCATCATGCAGTGTCCATCAGACGGAGGCGTGGCCTAACCAACACAAACGGCCTCATAAACAAAGACTGTAGTAGCTGAATTATATGCAGTTTATCCATCCGTCCAGTTCTGTAACCGCTTATCCTATTCAGGATCATGGGGGATCTGAAGCCTAGGGCCAAAAGGCAGAGAACAACCCAAGCTAGAGCACCAACCCATCACAGGGCACATGCACACACCATCCACCCACACACCTATGGGCAATGTGGTAACTCCAATTAGCCTCAGCATGTTGTTGACTGTGGGGGGCAAATCAGAGTAGCTGGAGGGAACCCCACAACGATACAGGGAGAACATGCAAACAGAGCCATGGCAGAGACTCAAACCCTGGTTCTAGAGGTGCGAGGCAACAGTGCTAACCACTGCACCAGGCCTATGTAGCTTATATGGGAACAAATCCAGAAAATAAGAACAGAAGAGAAAAAAAAAACACATGATAGTTCATGAGCTTAAGTGAGCATCCCACATTTCACATGAAGAACAATATCCATCCTCTACCTGCTGTTCCTTATCAGGGTCACCAAAAGCCTATATCAGGCAGCATAGGGCTGAGGTACAATCTGGATGGGATGCCAGTTCACACACACACACACACACACACACACACAAGAAGACATGGGGAGAGCATGCAAACTCCACATTTGAACCCCCAACCCTGGAGGTGTGTGGTATCACTGCTACCCACTAAAACTCAAAGCTTATGTAGGAATGGAAGCTCCTTATGTGAGAGAAGCTACCCCATGTTCAGATTCTCCATGACACCATGTTGACTGTGCGCAGAGACCACAGACAAACAGCTTACAGGCCAAAAACGCACCCAGCAGTTTGATGAGAATTGTTCTTCTTGATCAACACCGATCTGACTGCCACAGAACCTACTGCAAATAATGCGTATAAGATCTCTGGACATAAAGACGATCATTTGTTTTAAAGAAAAGAAACTACGCAACCCAGAAGCAAAGAAACCATCCATCCATCCATCCATCCATTTTCCAGAACCGCTTATTCCATTTTGGGTCGCGGGGGGTCCGGAGCCTATCCCGGAGGC
>JAAGVU020000039.1:16477307-16499121 GCA_011763525.2 Mormyrus iriodes
GCAAACTCCACACACATGGAACCCGGGCACAGACGTGAACCCCGATCCCAGAGGTGTGAGGCAACAGTGCTAACCACCGTGCCGCCCCCGCAAAGAAACCTTGGACAGGAAATCTTGTTTTTTGGTGACAAAGTCTAATTTACACTTTACTACCTTTTAGAGCAGTTCATGTGTAGATTTGAACACTTCTGTGATTTTAATCATAACTGCCACCTGCTGGCTGTTTATCGTCATGTATGGTGCCACACTACTAAAAAGAAGCTACAGGCTACCCACCCACCCCAGCAGGTGCTCTAAGTGGAGATGTTTTTTGTATTTTGTATTTTTTGACGCCTGATAATTCGCTGGAGTTCAGGTTAAAGTAGATGTTTTTGGCACTTCGACCAGTAATCCTCAGTACAGAAGTCCATGCCTGTAGTCATCACGCCAAGCGTCGCCCCTGGATAATTACTGCTTCTTTAAATTTCCGTTAATTTTCCTGTTTGTCAGGTTCACCTGTCACCAGCCTTTACTCTGTCGCCACCCTTTCGGTGCCGTCAAACCGTCCATCGCTTGTCTTACAATGACCTTTCATTTGTCAGGCTACCCAAAGCTTAAAGCAGGTTGGACTTTAACTGGAAAATCAACATGAAACAGTACCGGATTCGAGTTTGACGCATTACTGCAGTTTTCCCAGAGAGCGGCAGTGTTGAGTTCACGCAGGGAAATGCGCGCATTTTTTTTCTGTAGACACTGAAACTCGTTATATGTTCACCACTGAAATGACTGAGCTGCTTTATAAATATCAATAAAATGTTAATAGAATTTGTATAACACCCATTAACCTCTGCATGCATCAGTCTAAGAGATGTAAACTATATCTGTTCGACAGTAAACGCACCATTTCATAGACTAAACAATTACCACAGAAAATTAATTAATCCGACATTCTTTTCCAAAATGGTCATTTTGCAGAATACATGGGTGACACAAAATACTTAAAGATGCTTTGTTTATATACTTTTCCAGTTTTTTGTCCAAATATTTACATACAAGAAGTAAAATGTAGACTTGAATAATGCTGATTTCCCTGAGAGTATTTAATAATGACACGTGTTGCCAGACCATCGAATTATATGCCATCGCCGCATACGGCCTTAAAACATGCCGCAATTCCACCATATACCGCTAGATGTTGCTACATACCTACATTGCAGGTAAGTGCCCTGCAACGCCGCAACGCACTTAAATCTTAATGCCGATTCCATCAGACCATCTAACTTTCGATGTCATTTTCAAAACATCCACTTGAAAAGTGGTAAGATATGTAGAATAATGTCGAGTAATTGAAAAGTTTCAGAAGTGTTAACCTACATTTAGGCTTCAACCCTTGGGCTATTTGCGCTCTAGGTGCGCTTGTCCCATAAGAGACCGATAAGACTTTCGCCGGATGGCAGACATACCCAGCAGCTTTCGATAACGGCGGTCTCCCCCTTATCCTGCCACAAATACCACTTCCTAATGGACACGGCTCCACAGAAAGTCACAGCAGTATATCCCACGATCCCACGTGTGATGTCTGAGTCCTGGGTAGGGCTAGACTCGCTGTGTCACCTTCCATGGCTTGCGGCTTTGACTCAAACGTTTGACCACGAAAAGCGCACCTTAAACTGATATTAATTAAGTTATTCTGTGGGAAAGTGTTAGCCCAGGAGTAACTTTCACCGATGCGCTTGTGATGTTTGTTTTTGTATTAAACTTTTACTCGTCAAAAATTGAGAATACGCACTCTGAATGAAATTTCTCTTTAATTTGTCGGATGATCATGACTTTATTATTTTAAAATAAAGTAATTGTTGTACTAGTAGTAGTAGTAGTAGTAGTAGTAGTAATAATATTTAACGCATTTAGCAGAATCTTTTATTCAAAGCGACATGCGTTTTTTTACTTCAAGCAGGGTCAGATGACCCTTGGGGTAACTGGGAGTTAAGGGCCTTGCTCAAGCAACCAGCAGTGAAACTGCGCTGCCGACTGTAGGATATGAACCGCTGAATAAGAATAATAATCACAACAATCACAGTAATAATAATATGGCACGATGGCCTCACAACTCCTGGCTTGCCGATTTTATTCCCTTTATGTATGAAGAGTTTGCATGTTATCTCTTCGTTCCCTCCCACTGTGTAAAGGCATGTGGATTGATGTCCTTGCCCATGTAGTATAATTGTGTGTGTGTGTGTGAGTGTGTATGAACCCTATGACAGACTGGCATCCCATTCAGGGTGTTCCCTACCTCATGCCCTGTGCATCCTAACATAAGCTTGAGGGCTCACTCTGACTCTGTAATGGATAAGCCATTCTGAAATATGGATGAACTTTAATTATATATATGTATATTTATATATAGCAATCATTTTCAATGTCTTCTTTGTCGTGGCAGATTTTGCTGTAAATAACAGCTCTGGGTAATCAGTTTCTTCTTTTCCATGTATTTTTTGAAAACCTAATTGCAATAAAGGATAAACATATAAAAATGAATGAATGATAATGTAATTATAATAATAGTAATTGAATGGGAATTGCCATAATCAGACACTGGTGATGACACCCAGACATTAGATGGAGCTCCAGTAGTTCAGATCTTTAATGGTATGTAATCTGGGGCTGAGCTTTTTAACTACATATGCTTAGGTCTGCCGTAAAAATGGTTGAAAGTTCATGTGGTTTGATGAGGTTCCAGTGCCATCAGACACACGGACAAGCCTTTGTTGCTGGGTATTTGACGGTATGGAACAGTGGACATTAATAAGAGATGACTGTGTTGTTATTGAGAAACATGCAGGAGACATGCCTTAAAAGCCACAGCTATGTAAAGGTCCAAATCCACCAGACTGGAGGTGGGGAAGCATGGTTCTGTTCATGTCCCATCATTAATGTTATAAAATGTATGTATTTCTGCTAAGATACAGATGTGCCTGCAATTTTCGCAAAAATTGGTTTTGGTGTCAGTGCCAAAGATGAGCCGTACTGCAGATTAATGGCCAAAATGACTTGACCCTTAGTAATTTCGGGTATTCTGTGACCCTGATGCTTGTATTACCTGCAAAATGTCATTCTGGACCTTTCAAATGTGTGGAACGTGGCTGCTGTAGATTTTAATGAAGCCTACCTGGTGGAGACCCTGTGATGAGTTGTGTTTAAGGTTAAAACATCCCAGCTTTTAAGAAGCACTAACCATCACCTAGTTATAGTGCCCTGGCAAGGATATTTACAGGGCGACATGTTATTTTCGCGGTGCTCAGAGGACTGACAGCACGGCCGGCACAAACAATAAGACAGAAGGGAAACAAAATTACAGAAATTTACAAAGTTTGACAAATGGTGGCTGCATGTTGCCACAAGCTAATGACTCGCAATGATTAATAAGTGTAAAAATAATTGCATTTCATTAAGATTGATGACACTCCATTTAACCTCCTCTCTCATTTCAGCCCTAAAGTGGAAAGAGATGAAGTTCCCATCCATAATGGCACTGGTAGCATCACTATAGTAACATGGGCAGTGATGGAGTGTGCCCAGGCCAGCAGCCAATCAGTGCCCACCGCGCCGGCATGCTCGCCAGCTGAAAACCAGCGCTACCTGGATCTCAGCATTCACCTGTTTCAAACTGCACGATACCTAATGACCTCTTAAATAAAACAATTAGGCCTTTAGACGGAATTGGCTGTGAATAAGATGGATTCCGTCTCTTTAAACATATGTTAACATAACGAATTAATAAACGTTTCCCCTGCAGTGAGGGCTGATGTGCCGTCCCATTAGTCAGTAACTATCAGAGAGATAAATTTGCACTGTTTTACTCTTCATAATTCAGCCCTTAATATCGTAGTAAATGTGTTTTGTCTGCCGTTACATACATATATATATATATGTGTGTGTGTGTGTGTGTGTGTATACTGTATATCTCTGCGGCCATTTTCACAGTGAGTGGTTCCTTCTCTCCTTATGATAAAAGTGTCTCTTCGCGCCTCATCTTGCCCATGATGGTTATTCCCAAAACGAGTAATGGCAGCTGTATGATTTTGGTACCGTTTACATGTCATAATCCTCGGAAGCTCTGCTTTCAAGGAACTGAGGGGTACAGACGTAGTTTCTCTCTGTTGTTATTTCTGTCATTGGTTCACTGGGTCGCTGGTCGGCCCAGTACTGACTTATTGTGGAAGACTTTTCAATTCCCGGTCATGCAGTAAAAGGTAGCTGTTGTGAAAATGCTGTCTTAACCAAAACGTCGCCTGTTTTAGAGGAAAATCGGGGCCAAGGATCAGTCCTGCCGGACACTTATGGACACGTAGCACCTCAGGCTATAGATGACATGCATATCGATCAGTAGACTCCCGTTAAGGCCGAAGACCTGCTGTGGTCCCAATCGAACCCTGAAGACATGAGCAGAACTGATGTGGGAGTAAGGCAGGCCACGCCTGTCACAATGACATAGAAATACTATAAAATATTATAATGCTGTATATGATATACCCACCAATGTTCCAATCCTCAAAATACAGATAATTCTAAGAGTTTCACCTTAAACATTTCCTTTGTTTATTTTTAGATTCAGTACGGATGGCGGGTTCCATAAATCCTTTTTAATGTGTGATGCGGTGCATACGGAAAATCAAAACGGTAGACTTTTATCGCGGATTAAGATGATATCAGTTTGGAAAGTAACATTGCCAAGGTTAGCGGGGGGGGGGGGGGGGGGATCTAACGAAGCAAGATGGCCGCCACGGTAACCAGAGGCAGTGTGGGGAGATAAATGGTTGACCCGGGCCTGTGTCAGGTTAGGATTGATGCCACTATCAGCCCAGCGCTTTTTCAATGATTTTTTCAGATCTCTGATAGAGTGTGTTATCTAGTTACTGGCATGAGGGCAATGGCCTGCAGGCAAGAAGAAGGTCAATCTATGAGGACAATCTTTGTTGGACTAAATGAGAAAAAGGCTGAACAAAAAAAAAAAATAATAAAATAAATAAGAAAGCAGCTGCTAGATCTATGGGATAGGATAAGCTAAATTACTTCCCTTTACTAAGACAGGCCTCGGGCTCGGCTGACAGATTTGAGAGGAAGCGCAGTGGAAGCTGCACTCCAGCTGTAACTGCGTGCAATATGCCGCTCGGACCCACGTGAAGGACGGCACCCCATGCAGTGGCTGCCAGACGCAGGCGGCGGGAAACGCCAGGGCTCTTTCTGACATTTGGACTCGCAAGGGTGAGGAATGGCTGTGCTGACCCGATTAGATGTTAGTCACTGTGGCTGAGGAGGAACGATCGGAGTCACCAAGGAATGGATGAGAGGCCGTCGAGCTGGAGGTGCCGTTTTATTTCAGCTGCTCTCATTTTCTCTTCCCATCACATTTAAGGTTCCTATAATCACTCTGCTTCACCTGGAGTCTTTACAGTTTTGCACTGATAAATGGAAATGCATTCACTGAGCCTGGTGTCTCTGATGCCCTTTAATATGGCACTTTGTTTCAGCTCGGTGACCTAGTGCATTTCAGTGCTTCAGAATGCATTTCAGTGATTCAAAGTGCATTTCAGTTACCCAGAATTATTTCTGCTACCCATTACAGCCATCCAAAGTGCATTTCAGCAACCCAAAGTGCTTTTCAGCTACACAGAAACATTTCATCTACCCATCTCAGCGTCCCACAATGGATTTCATTAACACCTTTCTGCTACCCGAAAATCATTTATTCAGCCCAAAGTGCCATTTCAGCTATTTGATGAATGAATCACTGTGTTCTTCACATTAGGTAAATAGTTACGGACACAGCGATATGTTCGGGTTGCTGTTCTTTCTGTTTCCATGGGGATCTTTAAGGAGATGTGTATGTAAGTTTGAATGAGCCTTGGCTAAGGTTGGTGGGAACCCTGACAGGAACACAAGCACAAGGAAACACCCACAATTACATGCAGCTCATTGGAATAGTGTCCCTAATTTATCCCTCTCTGTTTCCGAATGAGGTAGTGTGTGTTCATCAGGGATCTATGCCTGTCTGGAACGCTGTGGGTTTAAATCCTGTTGCTGGCAGAGTAATCATATTGCCTTTGGGCCTGTGAGAAAGGCCCTTAACTTAACCTCAACTGCTCCAGGGAGGCCAGTTCCTGCTCTCTGACCCCAAGCTTTCCTTGTTTGTACATCCCTTTGGACAAAAGCATCTGCTAAATAAATGTAGTGTAAATAGATGACTATGAACAGTGACAGGTAAGGACTGATATAGAGTAAAACAAGTGTCCTCATTTGTCACAATTCAAGAAGACTAGCTTTTGTTCGTGTCATTTGTTGTTAATTAATATGTCTGAAAGTTATGTATAAATACAGTACAGACCTTTAAAAACTCAGACATTTAAAAAAACAGTGAAGATTATTTTAGTGCAGTCCTGACTTTTTATTTATTTATTTTTTTGATAAAGGTGTTTTTAGAATAATTTTCCTCAGGGCTTGCTGCTGCAGTTCTTCCTCAGAGGCTGTAGAGGGCAGCACATATCACCACCGTACTCAATCTGCGTGGCACTGCCATCAATAACAGCAGGTTATTAGAAGAGTGAATCAGAGTTTCAGTGTGAGTGGCAGCACTAACTTAGTTTGGCAGCACTGTGTCCCTGGGTAGCAGCACTGTTTAAATCCCTCAAGCCTGTTTTATTTGGAGACAAACTAATTTGCCCCCTCTGCTATTGCTCAATGTTGTATTATTAGATGTTTTGTTGCTGGGGATGGGAATCAGCCCTGTAGTTGCATAAGAAGTTTCCCAACTCTGTAACTGCTAAGTGGAGCATTTAACTTTTCCAGGTCTTGACTGGACTTATATCTTTACTTCTTGAGTGCTAACAGCAGCCTCCTTTCCCTTCACTCTGAAGCCTTTCACTCTGTATTTCATCCTTCACTGTCTTACAAGCCGAAAATCATAATGATGATGTTTCCATCATTTCAGAAAACGGCAGTGAAAGTGTTCTTCTTGGGTCCAACCCAACTTCACTATGACATGAGCTATAGGCTGTGCCTGAATTCCGGGGCTGCATCCTTCTAAAGGTGCATTCAGTGACCAAGTGTGGCACAGCGGTGCGATAAAGCTGTCCCATTTCGAAGGCTCCTACAAATGTGGTCTAGAAATGCGTCCTTCTTTTGCCGAGTTGCGAAGGATGCACCCGATAGATCCTTCACAGCACAACATATCCCACAATTCATTCAGAAGTGGGTGTGTCCCAGCATTTGGAGCGGCACTTCAAGACTCAAGGGTAAGGGTGGGAACAGCTGGTGACACAAATAGGAAATTGTCCATACCCCAGACCATCCCATTTGACAACGCTTTCCGTTTGACCTTCAAAGGACGCACCTTACAAATGCTACTTTTTCATAGACCGCATCCTTCAAAGGATATAGCCCTTGAATTTGGACACAGCCATAGAATTACTCTCAGAATTATGCACAAGAGCCATCAAGCTGATCCAAGGACCTCTTAGGACAGGATGTTGCCATCAGTCTGATGATCTTTAACCATAGGGCATGATTCATTTGCATGTGTAGTGCAAAATTTTTATGGTACGCTTTGGTTCTACTTGTTAATTCAAGTTTCTATATAATGGTCAGCTATTTAACAGTGTTAAAATAGAACAGAATAGAATAGAATAAAGATACTTTATTAATCCTCATAGGGAAATTCTCTTTTTTTGCCTACCCCATCTTGCTCTCCATGAGACACACAGAGACATATACAGGTGACAGGAAGCTTAGGGGCCACAGCACAGGGTCAGCCAGCGTGCAGCACCCCTGAAGCTGGGCTTTAAGGACTCCAGGACAAGTGACTATTCTGCTGAGGCCAGGGCTCGAACTGGCAACCTTCCAATCACAGGCGTGGAGGCTTAGCCCAGTGAACGTATAATAACACCATAATTTAATTTCAACGCAACATAAAACTATCTCAAATAGTTAAATGAAATCATGAAATGCTATGTATATGAAATTTATTATTTGTCATTATACTGCAGGAGAACTTTAAATTCTTACATTCATTATGAACAGAAGTACTAATTAAGTGCTCATAAGTGTTGTCTATTTATGAGAAGGTTAACTTATGTTTTCAAGACTAGCTATCAATATGAACAATGACACTTACTCTGTGACTTTGCTCACAGCGATTGATGTGTGCCAGATCGAGACTGGTGGAAAGAGGAGAGCAGTTTATTTCAGGCACACACAAGGTCGGCCCTCCAAACATGAAGGCCAGACTTCTGCTTCCTGAGGCTTACGAGCATAATATTAAGGGTGTGTGCGCCATGTGAGGTGAACACACATGTTGCATTGGGGCTCAGGCAGCCCAAACATGTCAATATTTATTCACATGTGGAACATCTGAATGAATGAATTAAGAATTATCAAGACAAATGTCATGCCTGTAGCCTAAAATGATTCACACAATGACATGTCCGTCAAGCTACTTAAAATGACAAATTTTCCCACAGAGGAAGAAAAAATCTGTTAGAATTTAAAAACAGGAAGTAAAGTTTTGTATGAATTAAAGTCACTGGAAGCTTTGATACTTATTTCCAATACATTTTACTTGCATTTTTCAGGGTTTAACAATTTATAAACTTATCAAATGTATAAGCGTAATAAAATTGCCGCCCTTAGTTTGTTATTTCTGAATGGAAATTTTAATTTAATGAACATATTTGCTAATATAGCCATAATTAATAATTCACGAGAAGTTTCTCCCATGTCTGTATACTTACCGTATGTTAATTTAGCAAATATCACACTATTACACAGGCAGAAAACATGTAATGCTAATATTGTGTAATTAGCATTTAATTGGTTACTAACATCATCATAACTGTATCGTGATGTTAATGTAATTGATATTACATTCGTAATGTTTTTACGTCATAATACTTTTTGGCGGTGTTATGGTAGGTTGTCGCATGAATTCGTGACACGTGGACGAGTAACGTCATTTCATCACAAATAGCCGAGTATAAACCTGCTTTGAGACGCTCTGTAGAAGGGTCGCTCCGTCGCACCATTAGGCTGGCCTCAGACATCTCCTCCCATAATTGCCGCTGTCCGTCTCGGTGCTGACGGCCGATCATTGGCTGTGCGCTCTCCGGCTTTCCTGCGGTCCCTGCTCCTCGTATCGATCTCACAGCAGCCATAGGGACTCTGCACGCTGGAGCATTAAACGCTTTCCATCAAGCTGGGGAGGGGGCCTCCCTGTTGACCTTGTCATGTTAGTGACTGAAGGGAGATCTCTGCACACTGGACTAGTGGAAGCTGTCAGGAAGCTGAAAACCCTTATTATCCCTCATTTCCCCCTGTATTTTCTCCCAATACACTTACTTGTTTTTTTTTTTTTTTTGTCAGAACACAAACGGAGAAAGTGGCAGGGGAAAGAATGATCTGATTGCTTTTCTGTGTCAGCTTGTTGAAGGGGACGCCATTCATCAGCGGCACGGGGGTGACGTTAACAGCAATTAGATAATTCACTGCGGCGATATTTTTCACGTAATTTGACAAATAATTTAACAAGTCTCCAAGCTGCTGGCTTCATGAATTGTGTTTTTAATGAGGCTGTTAAGAAGAAAAATACATTTCTAGTTAGAGGACTGTTAAATTAGAAATGGCTGACAACACAAATGCCTCGATTAAGTTAATGAATTTCAGGAACGGATCGCATTCACCAAAGTGGCAAAATTAACCTTATTCAATGTAAGTTACGGCCAAGGGGATACGATTAAAAAAGAATCACTATATACTGTAACTGGAAGGCTACTCTTAGGTTATATAACGTAATTCAGGACACTAGTAAAGGTGGACGCGATGGCATGGAGAGCCAGGCTTCATCTTTACTACATATGTATGTTATTTCCGATCATTTATTAATATGTAACAAAATACGTAAACTGTGTCTACAGGCAGTACAGCTGGCAGCCCCCAAACCTAAAGGAAATGCAGAAAATTGGACATTAAAAGGGCAGAGAGGGCTTTGCTCAGATCGGCCAGAATATTACGGCGAGACGCTGAGGGCTCAGGAGATGCCGCCGGAGGACGCCAATGACGGGGAAAGATCCGTGAAAACGAGTGAAAGGAAGGGAGGTACAAAGCAGAGTCGGCCAGGGGAAGACAGAGGCGCGGTAATGTGCAGCCCACAGCGCCTTCGGACGGGGTAACATCGCAGCATAACAGCGGGACTTCCCCGTCCCCCGCGTTCACAGCCGTTAATGAATCCCACTTCATTAGGCGCGTCTGCTAATTACCAGTCAGACGTGCAGAAGCCGCAAATGTTTATTTCCTTGCGGGGCCGCATGATTGGGTGACCACGGTGCTGGTGTTAAGTGTCTTCAGATGGATGGTACTGTCCATGGCTAAATACGGTGCTGGGAGTGATCAGTATAACAATATTAGATTAATTAGATTTATTAATAAATGGTGTTATGAAATTTACTGTGTATTTATTTTCATTAAAAATTATTTTACTAAAACAGTTGGATTAACAGCTCAAATAAAAATCAAATTGATATTCTTCCAATATTCAGATTAGAAAGTAATACAAATTGGAAATAATCGAAATGTAGGTTTTATGAGTATATGGGTGGAGAAACTTTACAAAGAGCAATCTTTATCTTTGCAAATATTCATGGAAGGGCTAGACACTAGAAAGCAGAGATTACGTAACATTACCTGATTGTAAGCATTTTAAAAACGGATACCAGCGATTCAAATCGTCTGTCAGCCGACCCGTTACGTGCGGTGTGGCTGAAGCTGATGCGTTGTCTTCCAGCGCTCCGTCACCAGATGGCGCTAATGTAACAAAGAAGAGACCGAAACGGCTGAACGCTGTGAGACCAAGGCAGGCCTCTGGCGGCCTGCTTACACTCACTTTATTTCTGTACTTTAGCTAGAGATTTGGTCAAAGAGCTCCTGACACGCACTTTTCCTAATTTTAATTAGAAGAGTGAAACAGTATTTGGAGGAGTGCTTTATTTTTAGAAATTAGCGGTAATATCATGTTTATCTTTATCATGATTATATTGTAATTTAGTAATTTTTTTTAACGTCCACATATATAAATGTTCTACAGCTGAAAAGCTTTTGTAATTAATGAGCGTAATAATGGTGGACTGTGGTGGTTGAGATGCTTCTGATGCATGTGCAGCCCAAGTCTCTAACCTTTTCTCTTCACTGCGTGCCTGAGGACCCGACCATCAACACTGCTGTTTTTTTTCAGTTTTTTTTCTCTCCCTCAAGTGTTGATCATGATGAAACTGCGTACCTGGGAGCTGGCCTAACGCGGATTTGTCTTTCTGTTGCTTGGGCGCATGATCCTGCCATTGTCCGGTTCTAACACTGTCGCACTGAGTTTAGCTGTCTGGTTCATATTCAGGAAGGCGTCTGTGCTGGGGTAAAACCATGTGCAGGGACCCTCCCCTGGCCTTATGGATGCTGTGCTTCAGCTCCTGCTGCAGGCCCTGGGCTTTTTAAAGCCCCAGACATTGCTACTACCAACCCGCACTGTTTTACTGCAGAGACCGTAGCTTCGTACCAAACGGTGCCGTGCTGGCATGTTTTAAGATGCAGGGCTTCTGGCTTTTTCTGTAATAATGCTCTCAGCCTCAGCAGTGAGAATAAAATCCACACCTTAAAGTCTGAGTTTATCTTCAGTGTGTTTGGTATGAGCGCTACATAAAAATATGTCAAAATAGACGTTAAAACATTCAGGGTTCACCATTGTTCTGTCTCGGGTGCCAGTGCATTGAGCTATATTTCATGCTAACCGCTTGTTATGGTGTTTAATTAACTTTAAGCGCCGCACACACTTGCCAGTTGTGTCTCACAGTAAAGACGGCCGTGACTGACGGCAGTTGAAATCCAGCCCCCCTGAAGCCCGAGCTGCACTGATGCCTATCAAAGACAGAGCGGGAGAAATACTCTGAATATTTGGAGATGACAGGATATTGCCCTTCCTTGTTGCTCCCATTAGATTCCTTGCAGGACATCTGTCTCTCGTTACTGGTGTATAATTTGTGTTCCTTTGCTTGAGTTTTGTTTTCTTAAGGAGAATTGCGAGATCAGTGCACCCCCTGGTTCGTAAACTACCCAAATAATTTAACTACATTTTATTACCGTCCTTAGAGTTGCGGGGCGCTCGATCATGTCTGAAGATGCAGAAGTCTAGTCAGAGGCAGGGCTAAGTAGTTTTTAGGGATTATCAGCGCATCTGCGTACCATAAACACACAGAAAGAAGAAGCCTCATTTCCTGAGAGTATTAAAACTGTTTTGATGGGATGAAGGTGGTATGACCTCCCTGAGAAAATGTCACTGCTTCTTCTGGTGTTTGTAGAGCAACGCTTGGGCCGGGTGGTGGGCGGAGCAAACTAAAAAATGTCACACGTGACACTACAGAAAGGGGAGGAAGCAAGCTGCTGGTGCTCATGTGATCCTGAAGTCCTCGGTGATTGCTGCCAGGATCCTGCCCCAGTGGCCTTTGATGTTACATGAGATGTTTAACTTTGTTTACCTGTTTCGGGGGAAAAGGTGTTGGAGGGAACGAGGCAGATGATCCTCAAAACCCAGTTCACTGCCTCCCAACATGTGTGAAGCTTAACCGCATTCAGACTGATACCTCTATCACATATTCCCAAAATGTTTCAATCCATTAAAGGCTAATTAAATTCCAAGTGTAAGTTTGATTAAAAGTGGCTCTAATTAAAAATATTGCATTAAATGATTAACCCAGAAAGACATGGGTGTTTGAGCAAAGATATGATCATGAAGACATCATGGTTGACACATTTCACAGAAGAATGTGGTCCAGTAGAAATTTCTGGCATGAAGTTGAGTCCTCGTTTATCAGAAGCCATGGCAGGACAGGCTCTGTTCCAGGATGTTCTACTCAGCAGTCATCGTGTCTCTGTTCCTCCTTCAGTTTCTCATACCCAGGCTTCACTGATCTCCTCAAACAAAAGCACTATCAAGCTATTTTTCATAGGGATGGTGTATAAATTATTAACGGGCCTGATAAGGCACTCGGACACTCGATATTCTCATTTAGATTAATTGAGATACAGGAAGATGGGGAAAAAACACCACACTTTATAAAACCATAAGCTGTGCTCCCAAACTACTTTACCAACTTTTATTGCCTTTAGCCCTGCAGCTAGCATACTTATGCATATGTAATTCACCCTTCTTCCACACACTGTCCTGACTTGTTCATGATAATACTGCCCTATTGTGGAATGAAGAGGAACTTTACTTGACTCAATCGACCTGCGGATCGCAGCCGCAAAGCACTCTACGATTCCCTTTGTGTTTATTAAGCTCCAAAGCTGCTCCGTGCTTGAAGTGGCATGTGACTAAGAAAACTTCTGTTAGCTAAGCACTTGACAGGTGGCTTTCCAGGCAGATTAAATGATTTGGTCCAGGAGACGTACTTGTCTTCTCCATCCTTTAGCTGTAATCTTTGTAGCAAAAACTTTATTAGGTACAGGAAGCAGGGATACTTCAGCTGAGCCCATCCAGGGCTCCATGCCATCCATGCTGTCTGTTAGCTTTAAAAACAGCCTCTGTGTGATTGATGTATTTTTAGCCGTGTTTATATATCCAGAGTCACACTGTGCGATACATGTAAATATATGGAGATTTGTTTTTCATGGCAAACGGTAAACAAACCAGTGCTGTGCCTGGTTCAGCCTGAACAGATTTCTTTCATTTCCTACAATGGGCCCGAGGATCCGAGGGGATCTTGTATATTTGTGCTGGTAACTGTTCTCCGGCTTGGGAAACATCGCATTTCCCTCGAGTTTTTCTGAGTGACTCCTCGGCCGCTGGGTTTCAAAATAAACTTCCCGTTCCAGCTGTGCCAGGGAAAGCTGGGGGGGGGGTGCTGGCCTAACAAAGGCTGGGCCGAGAGGACATGGGGGTCCGACGTGACCCCCTCCCATCTAGACGGGGGTCCGACATGGCCCCCAGCTCTCAGAGGGTGGTCCCACATTACCACGCCATTTCGCACCCCTTGGTTTGCCCGAGCTGTGGTTCCGGTGGTTTTATTTTTTACCCCCAAGGGGGTCAGTGTGCTGGTGGGTGGGGGAGGGGGCTTAAAAAACTAATTGTCAACGGCTGCACTCAGAGTGGAAGTTTCCATGCCTCAGGGCTCTGTGTGTGTGGGGGGGAGGGGGGGTAATTGTCTGGGTAATTAAGATAAGTGATCATTTTTATATTCTCTTTACCATCAAACAGCCTAAATATGTTTCTTATTTTGTTGATAATGATTTTGGACAGGCTGGCTGATGATTAAGGTGAACCTGTGTTTCTGTGGAAACCCATCACCTGCTTTTAGGGGTGTTGGGGTCAATTGAAGGTTACGCTGTCCCTTTTCACCAAGTCATAACTAATCACTTAATGAGCTTGGGTGTAGGAGAGGGACACATTTTTGATCGGTTTGGACATTTCCATGCAAGCAACTATTACTTTATTATTTATTTATCTATCTATCTATCTATCTATCTATCTATTTATTTATTTATTTTCCCTCCAGGATGTTATGTTTGTGTAACTTTACTCTTTAAACTTATTTCCACTGTGTTTACTTGTCTATTATATGTGTGCTGTCTATGCACTTTGTCTTGTTTTGCACTATATGTTTGATTGTCTGCAGTTTACGTATCCTGCAGCTGTACTCAGAACAATTTCTCCCTGGGATCAATAAAGTTCGTCTTATCTTGTCATCATCTTTTCTTAAACACAGATGTTTGGCAGGTGTTCAGAAAGATACCCCACCCATTTGTCTTCCGTTGACACACTTTGACCTGCCGCTCAGGTCCTCGTTGTTATCGTCATGCATATCGGTCCACGGTAATAATACGTGCGGTCAGGCCCAGCTGTGGTGAGCTCTTCCATTTAATTAAAAGTTTTGTCTCCGTAGCAGCCGCTTCTCGTTTCATACCTCAGCTGAAAATGTAGATGATAAATAAATATATAGAAATATCCAGAAACTCCAGATGAAGTCGTTATCTGGAAGTTAACAGAAATATGGACACTTCATGTGTGAACATGTGCTTGAGCTTTTAATAGACTTTCAAACAGACCATAACTATTAGGCTTCAGTGATAGCCACTATTATTACACAGACAGAGACACACAGACAAAACATACCCCCTACGTTGTCACACACTCACACTGTGCTGTGGCGCAGCTTATCGGTGGCACAGTAGGAATTCACGTTTCCACAAGCTGTTTATGGAATGTAGGTCTCTAGTGGCCGGCTGTGTTTTCACTGGTAATTTGGTGTATAAATACAGGAGGTGGGGCTGCAGGGAAGTGCTATAACCCCAGGAGGTCTGGGACCCCTGGAAAATGGGTGGTCTGCACTCACCTCACGGTGTGAGATAGCTGGAAGGGAGAGCAGGAGTAGGCCCACCTGTAATTGAAGCACATGCTAACGCAGCCTGGTGTCTGATTATCCATTAGGGAGGTGAGCTGCCATATTAAAATACCCTGGATGGACCCTATGGTACGTTCTGCCCCCTCAGGTCGATCACATGACCCGCCTTCGAAGCTGAATCATTTCATAGTTCACCACATGCCTCTGTAATGGACACAGGGGTCCTACGTTTAACAATGACTAGACATGAGTAAGTGTTGTGGTCTGAGGTGATCTGGGCCTTCAGACATCTTGTCCGACTTCAAATTAAAGATTGAGTGTGTCTTTTAAAACATGTTTACTTAAGGCTAATTCAGGTCAATTAGAGCACAGTTGGCTGGATCCAGAAAACTTTCAGTGTGGTAAAGGGTTAGTATCCTTTAAAAAATCATAACAGGTCAATACACAGTGAAAGTACTATCGATTTATATTAATGCTTACAAATCGATTCATTGACAGTCAATATTGTTGAACTGATTGTGCTAATAGGTTATTACAAGCTTCTAACTCAATGAGTCATGAGACTCTTTTCCATTGACTCACGGAGAATATGCTGCCCACTCTGATAGATCATTTTCCAGGCATGTGTTTGACTGATTATCAGAAATAATGAAGTTTTCATTTGGCTTCAGATGGGTCCCCGGAATCCGTTCTGGATAATGTTAAAGCTCTCCAATTCTTATATGCCAAATGAATCCATTTTCATGCCTTTTTAAAGAAGCATATTTATGGTTTTTTTTTGTGGGTGAAACATATATGATTCCAATGAAACCAATGAGTGGCCTGTTCTTGAAGAAAGGCCTGTGGTCTGTAGGCCTTGCTTTCCATTAATGCTACTTGACTGATCAAAACCTGGAGGACAGGATCCAAGATGATTAGTTAATGTCAAGAGGATCCCCTGGAAATCCGAGCACAGTGTTAGGGGTCCGAGCCCAATAATGCACAGTGATGTTGGGCACCACCGTTGTATTTTGCCGCAGGATGTCCTTGGATAGATCAAAAGTGATGTTGAGGTTCTGGTAAATTCTGGCCAGCATGTGCATCCACAGATATGTATGACAACACAGGCCCATGCGCTATGAATCAGTCAGTAAACACACAAGCATCTGGAAACAGTCCCGGATGAAGTTCCGGCTGGTTTGCGGATACCTCTACGGAACGACGCATTTTGTTTCCTATTCAGAAATGGCTGAGGGTTTGCATCGGCTCTGTGCGGGAGGGACAGCGCAGACTTAGGAGCCAGCTGGACGTGATGGCTGATGGAGTGTCTCTGTGACTGAATAGCGTTCCTAGGATGCCATTTTTAACACTGACCCAAGCTAGATTTATGCGTCCCAGGACCTCACAGAGAGCTTTGTCCTCAGAGTCCTGTGTGATTTTGGCCATGGCGGCAGAGCTCACGCTGGACGTGCAAGGGTTAGGAAGTGGTTCCCAGGAATTAAACGGATAATATCCTGATAAGCTCCTTTCTGCTGGCTCCCCTCTCCCTTCTCTAGCCCAACTGGATCATTTATAACTGTCAGAGGTAACTCAACAACAAGCAGCTTGGGGTCATAAAGGGAGAGCATTAGGCTTACGACTGGGAGCAATTAGAGCTTTCAATGGCTGAATAGAAACCCCGGCCTGTTCCTCTGCCCTGCCAGTAGGGGCAGCTCGGATGAACATGCACTGTATTTTTTAATATACATATTTAAAAAAATATTTTTGTCTTTATTTTACTACATTGTTGTGAACATATCATCTTGTCATTCTGTAGTCTGCAAGCAAGAATTTCATTGTAAATGAAAATACAGGACTGAACGTTGAAGCTACAGTTAATCCAGACATGGACGGCCAGGGTCGTGTGCAGATGTGGACCTCTGCCTAGGGCTCCTGCAGTCAGCTTGAGGGTTTTTTTCATATGGGATGTCTTAGTATGGTCCAGTATCCTTCTAATTCATGAGACTGGGGCTTTTTATTGGGACTTTTGTAAGACCTGTGGTCCTCTGTCATTGTCGGGTAAGCCGGTTGATGATTGATTGTAGTACAATTCAATGATGTCTCTACAAAAGAAAGCTGACTCTGTATGTCAGGCCTAAATTTGGATGTATCTATGAATGGATGGGTGGATATTAAATCAAGACTAAAACAAGGGTAATTTCCATCCATTATATCTATTATATATCAAAGAATTCACTTGTTAATGAGGAAAATGCTATATTTTGTGGGAAGTTTTTCCTAAAATCAATTATTTATATTAAATATGAATCACATGTGATATAAGCAAATTCCTAACATTGCCTGGTCTCCTGATGGCTTTATGTTTTCCGTAAAGTGATTGTTTTTAAGCTCTCCCGCTGAGTACGGGAGCCGTTTCGGGCGCCTCCTGGCCGGCCTGTCAGCACATGCAGGCCTCAGTTCCACGTCCTGAGCACCGTTTCGTGCCACACATGCCATGAGTTTGAAAAGGACAGAGGGAACGTTTTGATAGGGAGACTGTTCAGGACCATATTCGCGGCGGATATGGCGCCATCAAGGGTGGCGGTTTGGCACCAAGTCAGCGACGTTGATAAATTCCCCTTCCCACACGATCGATAAGCCCCCTTCTGTATGGTACTTTCCTACCCTATAGCCGCCTGTCATAATTACAATGTCAGAGTAGGTCCTTCAGCTCCCGTTAGACTGACATTTGATTGGCAGGCCGCTTACGGACGGCCTGCCGTGATTGGCAGCAGGTAAGGCTAAAGCCAAAGGCAACACGGGAGCGCGATGTGGGAGCCTGGGAGCTGGCGGCCACGTTAGCATAGCCGTGGTGACAGGAAGGCCAAACACTGCTAATTCAGCCGTGCAGACGGACAGTTTTGGGTCTTTTCATCGGCCTGGAAAAAGAGGGCCTGTGTTTTGAGTCGAGTATTTTTAGCTTTGCTTTGTTAACGATCTGCAAACGCGATAGCAAAATGGAGGCATTAGCTGGGCCAATCTGCTCGATTGGGGTGTCTAAATTTAATCCAGGAGAATAGAGCCGTGTCATACTATTTATTTGCTTGTTATTTCATTGATGAGATGAATTCCTTGCATTTGTTCTCATCGCAGCAATTTCCTTTAAATATTACCATGTCAAAATTTTTTTTTAGGGTTTTAGGGTTTAAACTCAGATCATAGCAGAAGTGATCCCGTGTTTTTTTAACATGACTGATCGAACTATTCAGAAACGTCTATTACAATTCTACGTAATGCGTTTGAAAATGTAATTTTATTACTTGTGTTTTGTTTCATTGTCAAACAAATCATGCTTTGTATGAAAGAGGAATTAGGTTATTAACATGTGAGAAATAAGGTCTCCCTATACAGAAAGCTGTATATGAGTCAGACTCAATGGGAATTATTGGGTAACACACTGTAGCTTTTTAAATGAAAGCAAATGGGTGAGTCCCACATAGGACTGCCTGGTGTTGCTGAGATATTTAGCTTTTGTATAATATTTGTGTGTCGTGTGAGACTGAGAATACCGGACTTTGTTGTACATGCTTGTCTCCATCCCTCCCATGTCTTACATCACATCCTGAATCTGGATAGTGTCTCTCGGCTGAGGTGACTGACATTAATGACTAGCTTATTGTTTAATCAGTACATTCTGCCGTTTATTTAGCTTCTGTTGTAATGTAAAAATAAAGTCAGACCCATATGTTGCCCCGAAACAAAATGGGATGTTTATGTATGTTGATTTTACTGCTGTTTTATTTTCCATGTTCTGGCAGCATTTATTCTGTTTGGTCAGTTAACTGTTTGTCCTGCTACAGAACAAAATTCTTTTTAAATAACTGCTGGTCAATGCTTAAACAGTGAAATTTACATCATGATATATTAAGAAAAGATATGTTATTCCTACCCAAGTGCTTTTAGAACTGAGGAAGAGAACTTTCTGCAATCTCTTAAAATTGGAAGTGTTTCCACCATTTTGGCCACTAGTGTAAATGTCACGTTGGCACTGTTTTGTTTTATTTATAAAGGTGCGTTTGTTTGATGCTGTACCAAAAAAAACATTTGCATTGTTCACAAGAAGGTCAGCAAAGAGGACGTACACATTGCCACTGAACAATCACATGACCTGTATGTGGCCAAACAGAGAATTCCACATCTTTAACCACTGGGGAGGGGAATCGATAGCACTTTGATGGGCTGGGAATTGAATACTTCCATATTTGTAAGTAAACCTCGAAATTAAACAAAACCTAAAACACAGATTGTTGAAAACGAAACACACAGATGTGTGAAGTCACAACAAAGAGAGTCTATGAAGCAGCCGTGCCACAGAGGAGGCCAGTGAAACGAGTTTATAAAAAGAGATGACACTTCTCCCTTCCCACGCTTCTCATGGTTTTACATTCTCAGGTGAACTTTTTGTACCAAAATACAGCTGCCATTTTAACTGACAGCGTGGTGTAAAATTCCCAAGCATGTGAAAAAATTAGCTACAACGTTAAACTAACCTCATCTAGTTCTGCTGCTTCACAATTGTAATGCTATTAATTAATCATATTAATCATCACCTGAGAAACCTTGGAAACAAACATTTTTTTAAGTCACTAAATTTTTTGCAAAATAAAATTTTAAAATAATTAAAATTGTGAAGATGGGGGGTTATGATTTCATGGTCTCCCAGGTGGTGAAGCCTGCCCACACTTCTGCAGAAGGGGACGTCCCCCTGGAAACGTGCTTTGTGCCCCCAGCCAGCTCCCCGAAACAGCAGCGGTCCTTAATGTCTAAAACGATCCAGCCTTTGACCAGTTTCCCCCAGACAGAGACAGGCCAATTGTTCTCTTCAGCATGATACGCTCTCAAACAGCATTAAAGCCGGAGGTATTATTACTACAGAGCGCTCTGCGGTTGGGGTCATAGGTCAGCGCCCCCGACACCTGGAACGAGCCGACTAAAGATTCAGCCTCCTTGGAGGGTCCTCTTGGCTTTCAATCTAATTAGCCTGCTTAATTGAGCTGCCTTGTTTATATTCAGTGATCGTTATTGGATCTGTTCTATTTCTGTGTTGGAAAGGGCCTGAATATTGCTGTCTGCTAGTATCAGATTATTTACCGTACAATGTTATATTATTTATTGTGCTTACAGTATATCTAACTGTTCACTTAAAAGTCAATATTTTCATTTGAACTGTCCTCGTGATTAAATTGCCTACACGCTAGTTTTTGATTTAAAAGCACGTAAGGTAACATTGCGTTTGTGTGAGGCTGAATGTAAATCTTTTTTTTCCATCATAAAACGGCTCTGTACCCCTGCAGGTATGAAGATGTGTGTAAATAGGTTGTGTTCCTACATCTGTCTTCAGTCAGCACTGAGACTCTGCAGGACGGACTCTGGAAATTGAAGTCATATTTAATGTTAACAATCAAATAATTCACACAGGAAGAACTGTAATTTGATGCATAATTCTCAATCAGAGAATCTGAGACAGTAAAAATGTAAATATTGAACCAGACAAAAAGTTCTCACAATAAAACACGAAAATTATATTTCAGGCCTTAGGTCTGTGTATCACTGACATACAGTGATGCTAGAGTGTCTCTGTTGGGATGACTTTCCAGAGGACGGGGGGGGAGGGGGGAGTGGGGCGAGTCTGAGGCTGCAGATTTGCACTGCAGGGGCCCCGATTTGAATATATTGCCCTTAACGCCGAGTTTCATGATGCTCAGCGGTGGGTCGTGGGCCCCGACGTTCAGTCAGCAAGGAGGTCAGGGGCCGTGTGGTCAGGAAGCGCTCGGGATGCGGGCAGCTGCGGGGACACCCTGCAGGAGGGGTGGGGTGGGGTGGGGTCTTGGGGGCCTGGGATGAATAACGGGGCGACGTCCCCCACGCTGGCCGGCCTGTTGCCTTTTCTCCGTGAGCAGCTGCCGTAATTGTGCCCATGTTGTCGTGAAGACCACCTCCCGGCCGGGGCGCTACAAGCGGCCTTTGTCCTGCTGATTTCACGCTCCCACAAAGGGCGTTTAAGGTCCAGCTGCCTAACTACAGACACACGAGCTGCAAGGGTGGGGGCGCTCCGTGCCTTGATTTGCGTCTGTGAGGCGGGGGCCCTAACATGCGAGACCTCTTCCATAAGTCAAGTGGCAACAAATGGAGCTTTATCGCAGGCGTCCGGCGAGATGTCCCCCCCTTTTGAAGTGGCCGCTGATCGTGGGGTATTGTCTATAATGCCCCCCCCGACAAGCTGCCTTTGCCCCAACTCCCCTCCATCTGATGACTTTCCATGAGAGTATGACTGTGCACCCCCCCCCCCAAGACGCAAAACGGAGCGGGGGGGGGGGGGGGGGGGGTTGATCCAAATTGTACTGTTTGGTCTTGAGAAAAAGGGCCTTTTATTAGCACTCTAA
>JAAGVU020000039.1:16499221-16528745 GCA_011763525.2 Mormyrus iriodes
CCCCCACCAGGCCCCCCGGCTTTTTACCGGGGGGTGAGCGGGGGGGGAGGGTGGGCGCCGCCGCCCAAAAGGGGGGGGGGGGGGGGGGGGGGGGGTTCAATCTACATTCAAGCTTGTGCTCTGGGAAAAATGGCCTCTTTATCCAGCCGTCTAAATCTGGAAGTGGCATCCAGACAACTGGCCCTTATTCCCAAATCTGAAAGAGGAAGAGCGTTTAATTTTTAATTACACAGTAAACAAAGGGGTGGGTACTGACAGATGACGGTTCCAAGCATGGAGAACAATCCCACAAACCTCTGCATGTTCTCCCATGTGTTACGCACACGGCCATGTTGTCGAGCGCAGTGTCACATGCATGTACACCCTAGACCATCCTCTGCAGCTGTGTGCTGTGTGTATAATAATGAAAAGCAGTCCCCTCCCCCCCAAGGTGTCTGGAACATCTCCTCTGTTCTCTCATTTAGTTCCTACTTGCCTGCCTGAGAGCATTAACCTGCACACTGTTTATCCTGTTTTTTGTTCTGGTGGATTTTGAAACTTTATTACAGCATCTGCTTACAGCATGAGAAATCAATACTGATAGAATTAAAAGTACTACTGCTGCTACTATTAACGCTATGACTGATAATAGTAATAATATCATTAATTATTTTCTTTTTCAAACACACACAGATATACATGCACACAGTGGTGTTGTTTGTTTGTTCAGGCGTGAGAAAGCTGGCTTCCTGTGGCCTGACAAGTGTTGTTTGTCTGTAAATGTGAAACAAAACTGAAAAATGAAGTTTCTGACACAAAAAAACAGCCAGACACCTGCCATCATGCATTTGATTAATGTGGTGCGTTATTTTCTGTGTCCTTGTCCCCATACCTGTCTCTGTCCCCATTGATACTTGTCCCACATCCTCTCGGTTTATTGCACTGATGCAAGCAGAACTGATTTCACCCCACACAAACCTGAAAGCTCTTCAGAATGTCTCACATGAGGTGCTGTTTCTGAATGGATTGTCTGGAAACAATAGAATATGTTATATATATGTAACGTGTGTTGGTGTGTGTGTGTGTGTGTGTGTTTGTGTGTGCGCCCACGTTCATGTGTGTGTCTGCCCTAGGATATTCTTGTTTTTCATTAGGGGATATATAAAAATTAGTTTAAACAGTATGTATGTTTTCCGGCCTACATTGTGCACAATATGGTTTTAATTAGGATACATAATTTGATTTCATCTGTAAAGAAGGGTCACAAAGTTAAATATTTTGCAGGCTTGACTTTAGTAACCTTAGAAACAACTTTTGCACTTTAGTGACTGAACAGAGTACCGGACTGTTGAATTTAGTATTAAATGTGATTCCAGAAAGTCTCACCAACTGTCAGTTTAAGGGGCTTTGAAGTTGTTTTCTTTCACCATTCTGGGTTTGATCTCGGCAACCCCGAAGTGGAAAGAGTACCTTTGTTTTTCTGTGGGAAGCTGCTAATCGATGGCAAGATGTGGTCCTTTTCACACAGGAACAATCAGATTTACTCACCCCTGACTCGCAATAATTCCATAAAGTATCTGACGAAAGCATTTATTTACGCTAGGAAGCGCCGTCACTCATGGTCATTAATTCTTTGCTTGGGGGCGTTTTCTTTATAGTCAAGAAAAAATTGTTTAAAGAAGAAAGAAGCAATTTGGCCTGGCTTCTGACGCCCAAAATGTGTGAATAATTTAGGTTTAAAGATCTACTCCTTCACATTCCTTTTAGAAGCAAAACAAAAAGCATATTCAGAGTAACTTTGGTTGGCTTCTGGGCCTAATAGAAGAGCTGATCTTTTCTACTCCATACAATTGGGTGTAAGAGACCTTTGAAGCTCGGGTACGAGTCATACTTTGTTTTAACTAACCTGATTGATGAAAAAAACCGGGGCCATGCTTGAGTGAAGCACGTTGTAAATATTTTATAGTGTCTCCCGACGCCATAGGAGCGAGAACAGCGAAAGTTAAGTACACACGAAAAAATTAAACTACCTGTCAGGGAGATGAAAGGTCATGTTACGTTTTACGAGCATGTAGAGCCCTGAAAAATATCCACTTCATTGTAATGAGTCCCCACGGTTACTGTGGCATTATGGGCCGGTGCCGCTTTGTTAACAAAAGTTAACAAGAAAGAGCATGATTATTTTCCTGAGGACTGTCACGGCCTGAATGTGGAGTTGTGACTCCTGTCCTCCCCTAACGTCTGGCAATCGAACGTGTCACGGCAGGTCGGACGTGTGCGATGTGACGGCTCTTTATTTTGCCATGACAGCTGTCATTGGCTTGGTGGCCTGTGGGCTGCAGGAAAACAGGCTCTCACCTTGGCAGCGGGAATGAGATCGCATGTTACTTTACCACAAAAAAAAAATCAAACACGACAAACGTTGTACAAAACCAGAAAAGAGTCGGCTTGTTGCTATTTGTGTTACAATGCAAATCTACGCCAGATATAATTGCATTTTTTTTTTAATTCAAAGTTTGATTTGGTCTGTGGAACAAACAGCCAATCCAGAGAGAGACGTGCGTGTGTGGATGATACGTAAAAAAGGACTGACGAGAGATGTAAGCTAATACATCCCGAGAGGCCAAAGACATTATCCTGCATTGGCGTCCAGTTGGGACAACATTCAATAACCATTTTATTTTTCCATTTGAAAAATGATTAGTTATTAATTATCTCTTTCTGGAAATCTGATCATATTTTCTGCTTCCATTCCTTAAGATTTCTTAAATTTATTCAAGGCAAAGCCAGTGATCTTGGGGGATGACTGTGTACATTGATGTGTCCGTCATCACTGATATGAACATGATGAGAGCTCTTTATGTTCTGCCGCTCACTCCTCAGGTGTCACGTTCTGCCAAATTAGCTTATTTCCGGAATGTTCTCTGTCACCCCTGCTTCATGAACGGTCATGGGGAATACCAGCTGTTAATGACTTTCTTAGTTCATTACATTCCCGGGGTTCGCCTCAGGACTTGTGGGAATGCTTGGAGACGCTTCGTTGTTGAGTTATGTCTTAATTACACCACCATGTTGCCATGATTAAGGGGCTTCACCGGACCAGTACCAAACCCGTATCAGAAACATTTACAGTAATACTACTGACAGACTATGCCAGGTGACATACTGACGCAAAAGGCAGGTTGTCCATGAATTTTTCCTGGGAATATTATGATTTGTTGAGTTCCATATTGTGATCTTCTATGCAATTGTACATTTTCTTGATTGTGTGTCTGAATGCTGCATATTATTATGAAGCTAAAGTCGTTTGCGGACCTGTTTAAAATGCCATTTCAGAGTGTTGTTATGTTAGTGTGCAAGGCCTAACTAGCTCTCTCACCTTGTTTTTTAACATATAGTCAGAATTACCATGTCTAATGTAAACCTTAAAGGCTGTCTGCTATTCAGGGTTAAACACCAACAAAGAGACAGTAATAGATTGTAATAGGTGCCACACAATTAAATGTCTATTGGATGTCTAAAAAATTTCAGGTACTTTTATAAAGGAAATTGTTTTCAGAGGCTACATATGTAAACATGATATCAAGATTTTATATATATATATATATATATATATATATATCAGTATTTGTGCTCATTGTGGTAGTTGATTAGGACAGTAAAGTCCTGTGTATTTATGTAAAGTATGGCATCCAGTAAGGTGTCTGAAATATAATGATATTCACTGCTAAGCAAATGAGCACGTATTACAAAATCACTCTGCACTACGCTATAACTATCATCCATACCTCACCACCAGTGGAAATGTGGGATTAGGTTTTGTATGTACATGGAAATGCTCACTTCAATCATCAAAATAACAAACTTAGCTATAGCTGGAACACAAAAAGTTGACGCCATTTAATTTCAGCGAGGCAAAGGTATGTCTGGCACTGCGGGAGTCGCTATCGATCTCAGGATGGATCGCTACGTCGTTTTTAATAACCCTGTTGTGTTCACTTCGCTGGGTCACCGTTACCTGACCTGGCCTCGCTGATTGAACGCTGTTTCTCCCAACATTTGTTCCCGGTGTTAAAACAATTCGGATCCCAAGTCAGGGGTCAGACACGTGGCCACACGAGACTCTTGGGACACTCGCTACCTCTGGGGCTACTTGACGTTCAAGATTGGCATCATGGGTGGAAGCAGAATGGGTCTGTGTGCGAAGGTCTTTCCTCATTCATCGCCCCCTAGAGGGGAGGAGCTGGACGGCAAGTCACAGATTCAGCGCGATCTGTTTCTGTGGGTTTACTGGACTTCCTCAAAAAAGATGAACGTTTAATGCAATGTGTAATATTTGATATTTGATATATCTGCTATTTCAGCTAGTTTTGTTTATATATGTATATAAACTGGGGGCTGGGAGTTCATGTGAAAAACAAGGCCAGCATTGGTAGGTATATGTAAAACCACCCAACGCACATAAACGACACTTTATCCTCAAACAGCGTACTGATAATGCCTAGGGCAAAAGGATGCCTTGTGATGTTACCCCTCTCCGGCGTGTGCTGACTGTGCTGTTTGAGGCAACGACACAGACGATATTACACGTTTACCCGCGGAAAAAGGCAGCCCGAGCGCAGCTGCACGTTGCCCAGAGCAAAAGACCCTTAGGCGAGAGCTCCTCTGCGTCGCCCTGGGCGCTCATCCTGCCGCTGTGATACGATAACTGCGCCTTGTCAGGAAGCATTACGCCTTTAAGACACGCCTGTGAGGCAGCGCCGCAAGGCTCTGTTAGCGCTGGCTAATAAATAAGCTATAGGCTGTGTGTGGAGGCCTCTAATTTGCATGTCCATTAAGCCTCCTTAAAGGGCCAGTGTGCTCTCAGTATGTTAACTGGCTCCCTGCCCGCATGACTTTGTGCACGTGGTGTTTTATCAGACATAAAATTGTATACATACTGTGGTCAAAAGTTCTGAAAAGCAATAATTAATGTACTACTGGCTTTTATTGGAATATGTTTATTTATTCTCTTATAAATACAAAGTATTGTATTATTCTCTTCCTTTAGTATATTTTAAAATTAAAGTATAATTTTTTTGTAAGCCTACATTATAAATATATTATAATTATAATTTTTACCATTATAACATTGTTACCAATTAAATGTAGCATTGTAACATTGTTATTATAATATACACTGATTAATCATTTGCTAAAAATGCTATATGTTTTATTACAGCAATGTGCCTATACATTTTCATGTAGGATAATTGATAAAATAGACCTATCAATAGTTTTCTCGATGGACACACCGCTGCACGTCAGCCCAGAGGG
This sequence comes from Mormyrus iriodes, assembly GCA_011763525.2. Classification (NCBI taxonomy): domain Eukaryota; kingdom Metazoa; phylum Chordata; class Actinopteri; order Osteoglossiformes; family Mormyridae; genus Mormyrus; species Mormyrus iriodes. Next base: position 16,504,517 of record JAAGVU020000039.1, read on the forward strand.
TATGACTGCGCTTCAGGGTCCTGAAGCAGGAATATAAACGGTCTCCTTTAATGGAGAGCGTGAATTATTGTCAGCCAGACCCACTGGCCTGATCTGATCCACTGCCTGGATTAACGCTTCTTCAGAGCATAGCGACCCCTAAGGGTCAAAGAGGATCTCGATTCGGGCAATGCGGTGCTGTGATGGCGGAGCCGCTGGTTATACTGGGGCTGTTACTTACAGGACCGGGTCGATTTCCTCGTTAATGTACTAATGACCTGCGAAATGAAACTCGAGGCAGACGACTGGTCGTCCTCTGCGTTGCCCGAAACGGCTCTTCACACGCCATTAGCTTAGCAGCGCTTCCCCCACTGTGGGTTAGGGTCTCCCTGGGTCTTTCTTTCCACCCCAGTGACACGGAGAATCATCAGGGAGACCCCGTGCAGCAGCAGGCCGAAGTGGAGTGTGCAGGCTTAACTGTAGATGCGTTAACGGCTCTACGTGTGTGTGTGCGTGTGTGTGTGTGTGCATGTGTGTGTGTGTGTGAAAACAAATTTCAGGGGGTGAAAAGACATTCCTGTGGGCTGCATCGTCACAAATGGACGGTTTCAGCATTTTTATTTTTATGTGCAAAACGAAATACGGCCGGTCCTAGAGTAGCAGGAGAATCGAGCCGAAGGCTTGATAATTGAGATCCGTTTGTAGCAGAAGGAGATGGTCCAGGCGCTGCTGGATTATGTATAGGCCGTCACAACTGTGGGCATGAGCCTTCGCTATCTCCACTCTCACACTGGCAGCATGTTTGCATTCATGATACATTAGCATCTTTTCAAAATACATCAGAAATATAAGATACCCAGCAGAAGTGTAATTAAATGGCATGATAAGGATAATAATTAAAGGGTATAAGATACCCAGCATAATAATGTTTGATTAAATGGTATAGGCCTAATACATCCAGCATAATAATGTTTGATTAAATGGTATAGGCCTAATACATCCAGCATAATAATGTTTGATTAAATGTTATAAGATATCCAGGGTAGCAATGTTTTATTAAGTGGCATAAGATATCCTGTATAATAATTTTTGATTAAATGGTATAAAACACACAGCATGATAATGTTTGATTAAATGGTATAAGATACCCAGTATAATAATGTTGTATTAAGTGGTATAAGGTACACAGCGTAACAAGTTTAATAAAATGCTGTAAGATACCCAGTATAATAATACATTTAATCAAAGATACCCAGTATAATATGTTTGATTAAATGTTGTAGTTGGAGTCTCTAAAATGTGTATTTTCCTCTTTAAAAAATATTTTCTGCAATATAAGAAGCTAAATCTTACGTTCTAAGACCATTAGTGACCTGGAACCAAATACAGCTGTTTGGGATCTGCTTTTCTGACTTGGTTGTATCTGTTCAATTAAGTTCAGTTTGTTTGGGGTGACACAATTACTCCTGAGGATGTAATATAGGGACACTGTAAAAAAAATATCACATAGCTTTCACAGATGGTCTGTAAAAGCTTTTCTGTGTTTTAACTTGAGAAATAAAAGACCTGGCTGGATCCAGGGGCTTTTCGGTACAATATTTCCTGCATCAAAGCAATAAACTCTGTATTTCACTTTAAATTCATGAAATGATCTATTTGTAAGTAGGCAGACAATCAGAAAGGTTTTTTAAGTCCCAGAAATATTAATATTTAATGAAATGCACATTTGTCCATTTGTTTTGAGACACGTCCAAATCTGCAAAATACCAGGACCACAAATGTTTAGATTAGGTTCTTTATTCATTTGTTTTCTTTTCATTTGTTCCATTTATCCTTTCTAGCATTTCCAAATCCTCCTTTCACAAAGTCTGCACAAAACTCATTTTGTAAATGTGTGGAAGTGCAGGGTAATGAAGGCAAAGTCTGCATCTGTGGATGGGGACACTCTCATTTAATTTAACCCAGAATGAAAGAAGTGAATAGTTTTTTTGTTTTACATCACCAGCTAGCCGTGCCTTATTTTCCAGTCCGATTTTTTATGTGGTGAAATAAGTAAATGTAATTGTGCAATGCACCTTTATCTTGTGAAATAAGTAAATGTAATTGTGCAATGCACCTTTATCTGGTGAAATAAGTAAATGTAAGCTTGTGTTGCTTTTTTATTCTTGTGCTCAGAATAATATTTTATGAAAACCCATAAAGGGTTTAACCACTGGACTTGTAACAATGGACTGCAGAACTGAGGGGGGCAGCCAGGTATGTTTTTTGTGGATCATAAAGAATGCTGTGATGAACAATTACAAAACAAACTACAAATAATTTGTTGAAAACTGATAAAACTAAATTAAATAATAGTCAGAACTATAGTCGTGTTTTTTCCAAACGCAAATGTGATTTTTCAAGCGAGGCATACAATATTGGTTTTTCAGTGAATGTTGCGATTTGAAATCTACCAATCAGCTTTATTTTTGGATTGTATATTTAATTTATCTGTATATTTAGCTGTACATTTAATTTATCTTCGGCAGCAATAGCCGAATCTCAGATTTGCAGCCCGACAGTTTCGAAAAAACGAGGCAGAAGGTTGTATCTGAGTTTTTCAAAAGCAAACAGACAAGTCGACATGACTTGATGCCTCCATGTTCAGATGCGTTCTGTGGTTCTCTGTAATACTCTGTAATAATGATAATTCTGCAGTTCCTTGTACAGCAGAGACCTTGAAAATATTTCATTCCTGCTTGTAATTAGATGTGAGGGTCCATCAGAAATATACGGCAAGATGCATGGAACTGGGACCTCAGTCACGCAGTTACTGATCAGCCGAAACACACATTTGCTGTTGGTGTTTCAGTGACCAACAACAAGACGTTTATACGGCGGTCGATTCATTGCTGGCCTACACAATGTTCCTCCGTCTCGCTCTCTAAGGCCGTTTCATTATACCGAGCAGACTACTATGAAAATGACTGGGAGCGGTCAAGACAATTCAGCCCCTTAAAGAGGATTTAGGGATTTGAAAGCATTATTGTCATTTGTACAATACAAGTACAATGAAATATTTGCTTTCGTAGTCTTCCTGCAGATTGACAATAAAGAACAATAAATAGCAAATACAAGAATAGTGAGAACAATAACAGGCAATATACAATATACAGTATATATACTATTATAAAAACAATAACATGCAAGTGGAACAACAAGGTGCTGAGGTGAAGTGGTGTGGTGAATAAATGACAGGGTCTGGCCTTTTCGGAAGTGGCATCCATTCTCCTTTTTGTAAACACGTGAGATGCCATTCGCTCATTCTGATGTACCTGTTTTACAGTGTCCCTCGCGACTGTCATCCCCAGTCATTTCTGCTGAAGCCCTGACAAGCCCCAGAACAGGAAGTGACCATCTTGCAGGGGACAAAGAGTTCCGACCCTTGCAGATTCGTGCAGGGATGCTGGACGTCTGTTGCTGGTGGCTCTGCTGGCCGCCTCCCCTAATCGAATTATTTTATCTTCCTGTCAGGAAGCATGGGCCACACGCTCTGTGTTGAAGACAGCCCTGCCTCACCGTCTTGTTCGGATGCACGGTGCGGACATTCGCGGTAAACGCGCATTATTTGTAATTGTCCTGATGTCTGCCGTCAGATGCATTTATTTATGCAGCTTGGCCGAGAGGCCGGGGGCTCAGAAACGGCCGGGTGGGTGGGGGTTTGGAGTCACGGTGTGGGGGTCAGAGGAGACTTTAAAAAAGCAACTGACACAGGAAATGGCCACATATGGGCCAGATTTATCGCTCCTGTGACTTCCTGTTCAAATCTCATTATATGTGAGCCTCTGAACGTCCCTGTGACGGGGCTACATTCAATTTCTGGGCTGGCTCCACTCAAATTAACATCCCGACCCATGCAGACACGGTAAATGAGTTAACGGTGCGGAGAAATAACACGGATGCCGTCTTCTAGAAGCAGACAAACCACAGCGGCTATCAGATGGGAGTCTCGTCCCCTTTCTGGAGATGTGGACTAATGCTTGGTAGGGCTCTAATTCACTTTGATGTAAAAGTTAGAAATCGAGAAGCAAAAATAATTAGGCCTTTGGTATTTATGCTGTTTGCTGTGATGGATACTGATTTTTTTGTGTTATTTCAAAAATACATCAGTGGAACGAACCCGACCTTAATCTTTATTTTTGCTCCTTCCCTCCTTTGGTCTCATATTGTTGTATTTCCTGTTGCAGGTCTTGCATTTCCTGCGCAATGTGTTTTGGTTTCACTCACACTTGAACCGCAACGTCACACCATTTTAACCCTGGTGACCGGTGGCGTTTTTAGGCTGACAACTCTGAAGCACGACCGGCTTCTTGCCTCCCCGCTACAATCTTCTGGAAGCTTCTGGAAGCTCGCAGTGAGCTCGTTGCTGTGCCTCTTTTTCGGATGAGTGTCGAGGTTATACGCCACAATACACTTTCACGTTGCAGCGATGGGCAGATTCCGGAAATCCCAAGGATCCTTTAACAGCTGGAGATGATGCTGGACAATCAAATGCCCGATGCCGTCCTGAGAAGGAATATTTAGATTGTCCTCTTTCCAAATTGGTGGACACATCGCTCCCTGCAGCTGCATTTAATGATAATGTTTAAGTTTAGAAAAAAAGTGTTTAATTATACCATTAAAGCTCAATTCCAGGGGAGCCTCAAACATGGTATTGATTATTATGAAGCCTTTGGGTGTGTGCATGCTTGGGGGTCCATTTAGGACACAGTTTCTGACGAGGATGCCTGCATCCGTACCGCTTCCGTCTCCAGACCTCTGTAATTGCATTCCGTCCTTGCTTCCCTTATTTCCACAACTGTGCTTAATAGCCTCGCAAATGATCCTAAGCTGCTCCTGATTGTACTTCACATTCCACGATCATTGTTAAATAAGCGACTTGTAAAGTACGAGCAGTTTGGTACATCGCCTCATTGGCCACCTAATCCCCCCTCTGTCGGACACATCGCCGTCTTCACCCCCGCCCCCCCCGTCGTAATGGACATTGCTGGAGTATGATGATGTTTCCTGCATTCACACTGAGTTCCCCCACCGCTGTGCTCAGCCGTGTTGTAAACAGCCCCAATGCGGTATTGCATGCAGTGGTTATTTTGGTGTAAGTGACATGCAGAATGGCTCTATCTACCCGTACTGAGCGTTCATTAGAGGGCCTGGCTATTCCTAAGGGATTTTCCTCCTAATGCTGTGGATTTTTCTTGTTTTATCTGTCAAAAGAATAACAGGTACTAAGAACAAGACAATACCAGTGTAAAACTAAACTAATAGGGGCAATATAGATGTTGCTATTCTTATTGCTAACTAGTTCACTTAACTCTGAAGTGTTTTTTTTTTAATCAGGAGAAAAAACAAACCTTATGTGTTTCCGTCCTCCAGTCGGCCATAATATCTGATGAAGGAACGGGCCTTGCAGGTACATTGGTCTAGTAGGGGGACAGATTGAATTTCCCCCATGAGTTAATATCCCGGACATTTTTCAGCCGTCGGGCAGGTGTGTTTTCCGCAGTGGGATTCGCTCTGGCCGTCGAGGCCCGGATGGAGTGTCATGACAGACGTCAGCAGCCCTTGGCCTCGGCACGATGGCCCAGCACAGGACCACGGTGACCGCAGGGCCATTGCCGGCATACTTGTGTGTTCCGTGTCGGTAAATGCAGAAGCCTCATCCTGCACGCTGCACCAAAATGCTGCTTTTATGGTTTAGCACACAAATGACTGGCAAACTGTTTCACTAACATCTGAACACAGGCAATGCTTATACTGCAAGCAGATTTAGAAAATTCTGTGCATGAGTATGTGGCAATAACAGTTGCCAAGATACATTTATTTCTATGCCATATTTTCATATGGAAAAAAAACTAATGGCCATATTTCACATGATGGTTTGGGTGGTTTCAATTTACCCTGTTAAAATCCCTCATATCCAAGCCTCCCTCTTCATGACACGCCTTTCCTATCCACGTTGCCGTCTCTCCAGAGTGCAGACATGTTGCTTTTTACCTCTAGTTCCCAGTTTGCTAGACACATCTTCTTCCACAATTCCAGAGCTGTAACATGCAGTTGTACCCTCATCATTTGCATTGTTCTGCTCTGAACCGTTAGCCAGTACCTGTTAGCATGTCTGATGCTAATCAACTGCAGAGATGGGAGAGCAGTCCTTATCGTTTGGGTAGAATTAAGCCCCAGACTGAGACAGCTAGACCTGAATGCTGAAAGGTAGGGGGGGAGCGTCTGCAGCATGCCCGTCGTGAACTCACCAGTATCGGGGCTCTTTATCTTACCCCTGTGCTTGGAGCCCACAGGTGACAGGTACGTTGCAAGGGGCAAATTGGATAATGACGGAACAATGACAAATCCCTGTTGTTTGCAATAAGGAGGTAAACCCATTCTTTAATATCGGGGCTCCTGTGTAATGATGTTTGGACATCACCTCAGTTTACTGAAGACCCCACTGGGGCTGACAATAAAACCTCACAATCATCTCGCAGAGGGGGTCAGGTGATCCCCATCGCCATGGCAACAGGCCCAAGAATCTAATATTCCTTCCATCCCTTCTAGGACCCAATAAGATCTAGATTGTATAAGCAGGCCATCACTGCCTGGACAACTCGAATCAATTAGCGCTAATTTGAACAATGCTGTGATGTATCGTCATTCCTCTCATTTCGTAGAGGCCGAGAAATCGCCATAATTCACCTCAAATGAGGTTGTCCGAGGAGCTGGAGTATTAATTGGGTATCCATATTAAATGGGAAATGAGAGAGACGGTGAAAGACGAGTGGATGAGTGACTCTCCTGGCTGCCATTGACCTATGAGAAAGAGACGGTGCCCTTTTCCCTGCCTTTTTATCTATTACAGTTTGCTCTATTGCCCGTCAATGTGATTGATTTCAAAAAATTCATTTGCTGACCTTTCACCTGGAAGCAGATTAAACAATTTCATCCCATAGTGCCATTAATGGGCTGCCCGGAAATTTTATGGTGATTTCCGGAAAAGGCCAGGGAGATTAGGTTTTAAGATAACAGATTTATTGCTCTGTTGCAACACATTGTAAAAAGATTAAAGCACCTGAAGAAATGTTCGAGGACAGACATTCGGTCGGAGGCTAAATGGAAAGTTTGAGACGACTAAAGTCCACTTTTGCTAAATTATTCAAAGTAGCTGTAAAGGAGGAAGCGGCGGCAAGCTGGAAGGGTTTCGCTCTCAATGACAACGTCTCCTACGCAAATAATCCAGCTTGGGGGTTTCAAGCATGAAACGGGAGCGGTAACATTGAGGATGGTCCCTTTGTGGAAATGCAAGGAATGAAGGATAAGAAAGTGAGCACGGTAGCTTTGTCCAAAGGGATGTACGTTTTTGAGAAAGCAGGGTCAGACAGTCCCTGTGGCAACTGGGAGTTTAGGGCCTTGCCTTAAGGGCCCAATGGTAAAATCATTGCCAGTCATGGGATTTGAACTGATGACCTTCTGATATAAACACATACACACTTAGATATACATACACATATATATACAAATCCATCCATAAGGTGTGTGTGTCTGTGTATGTGTGCGTGGGTGGTCCAGGTATACATTACATCATTGGGGAACAAATGTCCCCACAATGTGTTAAAAACCTGTTATTTTGGCATTGTGGGGACCATTTTTTCGGTCCCTACAAGGGGAAATTCAATTTGATAAAAATCTGTGACTGCAATTAAAAGCTAATAACTAATAACTAATGCCAAAAGACTTGTATTTTGTTTGGTTACTTATGGTTAAGGTTAGGGCTGGGTTGAGGTTAAAGTTGTCATTGTTGGGATTGGGATTTGGCAATAGAAATAAATGGATAGCCCCCACAAAGATGTGAGTACAGCTCTGTGTGTGTGTGTGTGTGTGTGTGTGTGTGTGTGTGTGCTCTACTCTAACAATCTTACACAACACAGATGGCATGTTTGAATATTCATCCGCCGTTGTGATGCGTCCATACGGGGACGTTTGGCAGCTGACTGGCCTCATCTCCAAACGCACACCTGGATGTGGGCGTCGCATGCTGGGCCCCCCTGCTCGTTAGCAGTGCCGCTGTTTAGATGCCTCTAATTGGCACCGGGAAGGAGTTGCCTATTGCCGGCTAATGCGATTCACCCCCCAGGCCTGGCAGCCGGCGCGAGCCTTTGACAGGGAGCAGAGGCTGCGGTCTGGCTCGGTGGTGGCAGCAGCGTGCACCTGCACGATCTCCGCGTTTGGATGTGCCGGCCCCAGCTCGTGCTCCAGGCACCCCCGAGCTCACTTCCTGATTTAATTCATGCCTAGGCACATGCCTCAAATGGGGCCGGGGAGCGCCCCCTTCAGGCATGGCCCATGGCCATCTTCGCAGACGCACGAGAAAAATCGATGGGCCTTGCTGTAGGGGGAATGGGCTTCACGTGCATCCGGGAGACTGGAGCTGCAGATCTGAGGACACTCGCGTCCGGCCACATGAATCGGAGGGGGTCCCAGAGTTGATGCTTGTAGAGACGGGCCCCTCGGGGCCCCAGAGGCCCCCAAGCCCTCTGTTCCAGGCCTTTTTAATGGAGATGAAGTAGCTGCCGCAGTTTCTTTGCGCCCTTGGGAAGGTCCATAAATGCCCGCTTGCACGGCCGTCTTTGCCCTCAGTCAGATAGTCAGGTGAGTCGCATCCCAGCTTTGCACCTGCAAAGCCTGGCACCTTTCAAGAGACAGAATCTTCCAGATCTGTTAGGTGCTTGCTTTGCCCTGTCTGCCGCTAGTTCACAGCTATACTAACCACATTAACCTTTACCTCTCTGCCCTTCTGAACTGTGAAACTGCAACACTCTTAAAAAGATGTGTCAGGGTTTAGAATAACTTTGAACTGTTTCAACATCATACAGCTCTGGCTTATAAACCGCAGCGCCAGGCAGACGCCTGTCTATACCATAGTGCTGCATGAAGAGTGAAAACATTTAAATTAACGGAGCAAAGGTGTCAGTGTTGAATAAAGGATTCCTCAGGAGTGGTGGAAAATATCACCGTGGCAACGTTTGCATCCCCCACTGCTCATATCTCATAATGGCTTTTCATGCATACCCCACAGTCAGAGTGTTAGAGCCAATAAATGATCTCTGGGTGTAAATTTAGCTCCAGGCTAAATCTGTCTGGCTCACTGTAGCTTCATGCTGACTTGACCTTAAGCCAGCCACACCTCCCAGCATGATGTGCAGATGCCTGTCTCTCATTTTTTGTGAGTTGTTTATGGGCCCGTAAACTGACCTGTGATCAGCTCACTAGCTGTGAGTTACTGCGTTTCCTGTCCTGCCTTTCTTCCAAACTCCAGTTGTTTTCTCTGCTAATGGTGTCGAGCGACGAGGGACTGGCTGAGCCGTGGTGGTTAAGGTGGCGCTCTTGGCGGGCTCACTGGGCCGGGTTAGGCTGCTCTCCCGTGGCTGGGAATCCCTGCTGTTTGCCGAGAAGTTTAACCTCACCACCCTGATTCTGGAGTTTAGCCTGTTACAATATCTTCAGCTCCTCGTGATGTCGCCTGATTTATGCTTTGCCTGTATTCACCAGTGCATCCCGAGGTCACTTTATCAGTGTTCAGTTGATATACAAGCGTACATGTCACATACAGTATTGTGGGCTCCCATACTAAAAAGTGATTCTCTTTGGATGGATGGATTATTAATACTAAAGGAAACTGTTTAAAGTACCACAACACACACATTTAAACATTAAAAAGACATCTTGACATTATTAGACAGTAACAATAAATATAAACAGTAACAGTGCATAGAATGTCAGAGAAAGTATTTCATGGAATTCCACAGTAAGTAAATAAAAATAAATCGTATTGCACAGGAGGGTTGTACAGTGTACAAATGAATGTTCTGTGTAAAGTGTATCTCTCAGATACAAGTTAGATTTTCTGTATGTCTGCTTGTGATTGGGGCTATTCTAAACCCAGTATGGGAAAAAAGTTGGATGAATTAAATGTAAATATACGGCTATAAAATCAGAAGGAGTCCATTGTACAGAGAAGTTGGCTTAACATTTTATTTCAGTAATGATGTTACCCGCATGTTATGGCATTATTACCTTTTTGTTCCTGTTCAATTATATGCCCCCTGTGCTTGGCGAGCGAGATCTCAATATGGATTCCATTTCCATCTCCCCCAAAAGTCACTTTCCAGGATCTCTTAAGTAACCCCTGGCATTTTCCATTCTTCTTATCTGAAGGGAAAGGTTAATGACTGAAAATTAATAGTTGGGTTTAGATAAATCATTTACTGTTATTCTTAGGGTAAAACCAGTTTGATGTAACCCCCTCATCTACATTGGAGGGTCTGTGGATTGAGGTAACGTGTAGCATCTTCGCTTGTGTGTAAGGGAGGTGCTGTCCACACTGATCCATGCACGTCCCGCGCACGTCTATACGCCGTGTCCTCCTGAGCGTGACACAGCGCTCTCAGCGTGGCCAAATGATACCATCTCTGTTCCTGGCCCTCGCAGATTTCCGTAAAACAGAAGTGCCCCCGCAAATGCGAAACAGGCCCCCTCAAAATTCAATTAACAGGCAAAAAAAAAACAAGCAGCGCAGTTTGTTTTGTATTCTCAAAATCCTGGCTTTACCCATGTTTCTCCTTTATCGATTTTTATGGTCACTTTGTAAGCAGATACTTCTTCAAATTGTGACAGGACATTAGCAAGCTTATGGTAACATATAATCCAAGACTAAGACATACTTTAATTAAGTAATTAAGACTCATTTTATTACTACTTCGTGAAAATCTGTTTTGGTCAGGAATATGTTGGCGAGAGGTGGTGTATTTAAACTCTCTGCATCTGATATATGTGTGTGAGGTTATCGATGAGCATGTGAAGCTATTGATGTGTGTGTGAGGCTATATGTGCATTTGAGGCTATCGATGTGTATCAATGTTCTCAGTTTGGGGGCCTGACAGAAAGTGGTGAGCGCTCAGTTAAGGCTGCATCCCGTTGAAACTTGTTGAAACTGAATGCAAAAAAATCCCCACTTCTTTCCATTTTGCCTACACACATTGCGAAACGCATATGAAGCATCCATTATACCATATCCGTCTTGGCATAATGTGCTAAGAATATGAATGTTTGTGTAAATGTTTTTATTTATGTGTCATTGCCTGATACGGGGAGCGTGGGAACAGATAAGCGCTGAGAGTGCAGACTTGGTACGGCGCGTGTCCTAATGAGGCCCGAGTCGAGCTGAAGGTGCTGCTCGCCAAAGTTAAACATGCGGCACGGGTGCGGTTGCGGTGATTAAGGTTTGCCGGGAGTCGGTCCTGTCGTTCCTGAGAATGGAGTTCATTAGGAGCTCTGCTGGGACAGAGAATGGAATGGGGAATGTGACGGGGGGTGGGGGGGATCCTGGAAGAGCACATCAGCGCTCCCTGGTAATGAGGTGAAGCCTGAACCAGCCCGGACAGAACTGTACGGTGGCAGATCTGCAGAGACAGGGAGGGGTTAGAGGTGGGGTGCCAGGCAGTCTGAGCAGGGCAGGGGGGCAGGGGGAGGAAAAATACAGCATTTTCTTCTACATATTTAGCTATATGTTGTAAGCACTTGCCGGCCTGGTGCTGCCTAAGGACACGTATCTGTAGTAAATTAATTTACATTTTGACAATTTTCTTAAGATCCAAGTTTCCTGTGGAGGAGCCAGATCAAAGAGGCCCATTCTGTCTGATGTTGGCTGTGAGCCTTTAATATGTGCTGACTTGCTGCTGTCTCGTGGTCCGCAGCGGGAGGCTGCGCTCCTCTCCGCACCCCACGACGGGCTGCTTTCATTCGTGCCTCTGCGGCTGTCAGAGCGCAAGCTGATTGGGGCTCTGTGATAAATAATAAATTGAGAGATCCTTCTGAAAATAAAGTCTCTCTCTCTCTCTTTCTCTCTCTCTCTAGCCCTTTTTTTGTTTTCTGGTAGGCGATGCTAGCAAACCAAACTGAGTGGATGAGGGGCTAGGGACAGAATTATGGAAATCCAAATTGTCATGATGTCATCGGGGCTTCCCTGCATCTCCCAGAGTAACAGCACTGTCAGTACCACCAGGTGCCTCAGCCCAGAGCCTCGGGGTCGCAGGCACACGGTCCAATCACAGCCCTGCATATTAAGAATCCGGTTTCAGTGTAGCACATGGGCAGATTTGTTGTTTGTGCCCCCCCCCCCCGACCTTACAAAAACTATTTAAATAAATAGGTAGCAAATGGATTCAAGAGAATATAGCTAGCTATCTGGTTAGCAGAATATGTCACAGCATCTCTCTGTTAATTTAATATTTAGTGTAGTGACTCTTTGCTGCCAAAAGGTGGCCCATAAGCCCAGGGGGCCCCACAGAAATGCATGGTTTGAGTTGTGGTAAACACCGTCATTGAGCAAATGAGCCACCATTAGACCCGATTCGCTTCCTCCAGGCATGTCCCAAGCCAGCCAGATCAGACTATGGAAGCCAGAATGAACGAGCTGAGGAGAATGGAAGGGCTCCTGAGGGTGGCTCCCTCAGACCCCCGCTCGGCGGTCTGTGAGATGGCACTCCTCCAGCTCTCCTCGGACACCAGGATGCACAGTTTCAAGCATCAGTTTTCAGTTTCCCCAGCTGTCAGGTACCTAAATTCCAGGATTGATCCAGGATGGATACTGATCATTTGAAGTTAATGTCTTTAAGACCAGAAACTAAGTCATAATGTTCGTAATAAATGTACATAAAAAATGTAAATACAGCTTTAAGTGCCCAATGCCCCTGTGGAAGCAATGCCGAATAACAGCCTAAAAGCTCCTCTTTTTAAGATCTCTGTGTGTAGGAGTGACTGTCTGTTAATCCCTTCAGTCATGGCCCTGGGGTCTCACACTTGGGTCCCACTGTGTATTTCCTCAGAATCATGTTAGTAGCCACCTTAAGCACAACTTTGCATCTATGTTGGTGATATGTTACAGCATAATTAGCATGTCAAGATAAATAATACATCTCGATAGTAAGGTCCACTAAACAAGCCAGTTTCTTTGGTCTGGCTTTTCACCAGTAATAGGAGCAGCAAATGGAACTGTGCATTGCTGACACTGGACACGTACTGTTGTTGACCCGTTAAAAAGACGTCAGGGTTGGGCCAGGGTGGCTATCTGTAGTCCAGCATAAAAACAGAAGGGGGGTATGTTTTCACCTCATTGGCCTTTTAAGTGTGTCTTTAGCTTCGATAGATTAATTACACAATAATTTGCTGTGTGTACCTGTGACGTCAGTCATATGTAACATGAACACCAGCTTAGACCGAAATGGTTCTGCCTTGCTATGATTTAATAGTGTAATGGGGTATACTGTCAGACGCTAAACATTGGCCACTATAACTTTGTCTGACCGAAAGGAAATCTGATTTTCGTTTTCAAAAAAAATCCAATTTTATACGCTGGTATTTTGGAGACAGCTCGGGGCTGCTGTCGCACTTCCCTCGGGATCTGCAGTGATCAACCGCAGAGATGACCTGTAACCCATCCTGAGTAACACTGAGTGCGTTCCGAAGCTTGCTCATTTTATGGGCGTTCCTGCATGGACTGGAGGCTGTTTCAAATGAAATGACGCTTTATTTGCCATTTGTACAAGTACGAGAACAGGTACTTTTGAATGCTTTCATTTTCGCATGTCCCATCATGCTCTCCTTTGAGACACACAAACACATATAGAGGTGAGAGCAAGGCTTGGGGTCCAACCGGTGCCACAAGAGCATTTTTCACAGGGTTAAGGGCCTTGATCAAGTACCCAATGGAGATGTGGCCTCTCTGCCGAGCATGGGGTTTGAGCTGATGACCCTCCGGCGGTGTTCATCCTCTTTAAATAGGATAGATGGCACTACAGTGCAGCAGACAGCAGCGAGCCCCATCATTTGCTACTCCGGGGTCCCTCTACACCCCCAGACACCCAGAACAAACAAACGCTCACCATTGCTCCCGCAGTCGTGCTCACAGTGACTCGCAGAAAATCAGAAGGCCCCCATTCGATTGCGAGTGACATAAGACTGGTGTCTATCAGGGAAATTAAATTTTATTGAACGTCGCCGTGAGTGACTTATATTAATCCAGCCTCCAAATCCTACATAGCAAATCAAATACTGTCACAGCCCTGCCCAGGGCTACGGGGGGGGCAGACATTTTTCATCCACACATTTATTCTGTTCTTTTTTTATCAAGTATTTTCGTTAATGTAAAGTGAAAGGAAATTTAAAATTTTGAAACAGCAGCATTTTGGTTTTGAGTGATATTTATACCTGAGGTTAAGCATATGGTCGTAACATTTGGGAATTTTATTGAAAAGTACTTTTAATACGATCCCAAAAAACAGTGGGGGTTATATACAGACCTGCTCCTGTACTTAATGTATAGCATTATTTATTTGTATTTATTTCAGAATTTGCTGTTAAACACCCTGTGATGGGTTGGTGCCCCATCCTGGGTTGTTCCCTGACTTGTGCCTGTAGCCTCCAGGATAGGCTCCGGACCCCTTGCGACCCTGAATAGGACAAGCAGTTACAGAAAATGGATGGATGGGTTCTAAGCACTTGTGCAGTGTGTACAAGTTGAACACTTATACACACTGCACATATGTAGGTGTTTTCTGAGTCTCAGTCTGATCCTGTCCCTGTGCAGGTTTTAAGTAGGTCTCATTAAAACACCAACATTCTGAAGTAACAGCTCTGAATAAAACGACTGAGATAGATAGATAGATAGATAATTTATTAATCCAAAGCAAATTGCTAATTCGCCTGCACTCATTTACACTTTAACACATTTCTTCATTTGAGCAGACACCTGAAAACATGCCAGCAAACAGGGAGGGTGGAGTTTGTGAGCTTCCCTGAGGACCCCAGGCTACCTTTCCACATGCCTGAACGTGCTTGTCACCCCACTAAATGCACCACATGGTGGTACCTCCTCATCACAAGCCCCTCCTTCCACACTGAACGATCTCCCTTGGTCCCCAGAGAAAGAAGCGCACCTGGTCCCCACCGCAAAGCTCCACTTTGGCACAAAAACGGAACATGCCTCCATCCTCTGAAGGGGACCCATCGGCACCTGGGGGGATGTCCTCCAGCAGCATGAGCGCGGTGACACGGGCGCCAGGGTTGACAGTGACTGCGGGTGATCAGCGGGCCGCTGGGATGTCTGCGATGAAACGGCAAATCCCTGTGTCAGAGATGAACTACCATGTGCCACGGAGACCGCCACTGTTTCATTAGCCGCCCTGGGAGCCCCCTGTCAAAAAGAGCAGCATATATTCAAAAACGAATCTCGCACTAGTTAACGTGCACTAACCCAGCTCTCTGACTTACACATTAATGCAGTTTTACTCTTTAGTGCAGCCTTTGAAATCTATGGCAGCAGTAAGTTACACTAGCAAAAAAATTAAGATATTGTATAATAATCTCAGCATACTTGAAATACTTCATATATATTTTAATATATATATTTTCATATTTTAAACATACATATATATATGAGCTGAATGTGTCAGGACTGAAGCTTTCAAGTGACTCTTAAGGAACAATATGCTTTTATCTGTAAATGGGGTGTCGCGATACGTTATGTTCACAGGCGTAGGAATGCTTTCAGAGGGGCTAAGCCAGCAGAGACTCCACCCGCTGTGTCTGTCAATGGGAGCTCATACATGGACTGGTCAGTCTGTGAGGGTACACAGTGCACACGCCTGGGGGATCTGGACAGAGACGAGCTCTTACTATGCCCACGGACCTGAGATGAATTGAGGAAGTGTGTTTTTTGACCACAGACATACCTGAATACAACCAATCACTGACTTCTCTAAATCAGGGGTTCCCGACCCCTGACCCGTGTTTTGGTATTCCACCAGGGTTTTGAGGGAGGGGTTGATTAATTTCCCAAAACAAAGTATCTATTTTCAAGCTACACCTTTTGTTTATAACCCTGTTGAAAACTTATTAAATCTGGCTATCTGGCCCCCTGATCAGCCCACCAGGCCCCCTGTCCACCACCTCCAACAACCTTTCCACCCCGGTCCATGAAGTTATTGCTAAACACATGCTGGTCCACAGTCATCAGAACCCTTACCCTAAATGACTTGCTTTTGATAACCCCAGAAAATTTGTACAAATGTTTTCACTGGAATTTTCTCATAAATACTGGTAATGTTCCTCTTAGGCTGGAACAGACAAATGTGTTACTGGTTTTAAAGGAGCAATTTAATGGAGCCTCACTTTGCTGGATTCTGGAGCATCTGTTCATTAGTTTAGCTTTTATCTGATTTGCAAAAAAATGTACATTCAGAGTCACTTATTTATGGAAATCTGTCAGATAGACGTAGCACCAGGTAGGGATGAACATTCAAAGCCAATGTAGATGTCAGCTGGAGACCCTGCACTTATCTAATGGTCTTGAGCACGCTATGGTCTCTGCTACATTGCTACATATGCTCCAAGGGTCCTGCTAACAAGGTATTTATTCGTGATGAATAGTCGAGCCACAGAGTGTGAGGATAAGTGAATTATGGGGTGATGTGCAACTTAGTTGGTACGGATGCTGTGCCTGTGATTGAAAGGGTGCCAGTTCAGATCCCAGTGTTGGCAGAGTGATTTCATTGTCCTTGCCTTGTGCAAGGCCCTTAACCACGAATTGCTCCAGGGACTGGCTGACTCTGCTTTCTCAGAAACGTTTGTAGCTTTGGATGAAATATAAACACAGTGAAGACAGAAGCATGGAGGGCTATCACTTATGTTGCAAACGCATTCTGGGACCAAGCTGATGTCCAGCAGAAAACAGGTAGATGAAGAATCCCTTGGACATGATGGGGAAAGCAGGCAAATGTGCTGGCTGACAATATGTGCTGTACCTGCCAGTGGAGCACCGCCCGGGTACCTGGTGATGGGGGTGGCCATTCAGATTCACGTCTGTCCATGATGAAGCCACACTTCTGCTTCCTTCCTTTCCATCCTAATCTCAAGCTGACGCCCATTAAAATGCATCAGTTCAAATATAGTAAGTGATTTTTATTAATTAAGGTCATTAACATGCAGTTTATGAGCATTTCCAGTTTAAGTGACCGTTTTCAGATACTCATTTTCAGTGTCTAATCTGTGGCAGCCATCACTGAGTCCTTCATTTTTCAGTTGGGACCCCCCTCCCCCCGAAGGATCACTCCTAGGCCTTTCAGCTCTCTTTTGTCGTGTGATTAGATTTTTTTCTATTAAAGAATGAAATAGATATTGTTTTAACTATTTATGATTAAATCAGATGAGTATCACAGCTGATGAAATGAACTGAATTATTAATTCAATTGTAGTTAACCCATAAAAATGTGCTAAAATGTACAAGAACTCATTTACACATTCTGGAATCATAAATCAAGGAATTCTTGGAAGATGTCAGCTGGAGATCAGAGTAAATCGTGCATTCACTGCTGGTGTATAAATGTAAGTTGCAAATTGCTGTCAGCTGGGTGCATTATGTACATTAAACCTCTGCATGCTGTGAATATATATCTAGTGTCAGGAAGAACTCAGCCAGGCTGGTAATCTATGCTTGTTTACATGTCTGACGTGCTAGACAGGCTGTTCGATCAAATTGATGTGTTTGCTGGTAACAATACGTCAGCTATTGGGAATGTTGTCGTTTGTGAGCTTGAATTTAACAAGTGGTTGTCTGGAAATTCCAGGTTTTCTGCATCGGAGAGGACAGGAAATGAAGGGATGACGTTTTACATAGCCAAAGACCGTGAAGGCAAGAGCCCAGGCATGACAACCATAATGTTGAAAGAGACAGAAGGGCAGAGGAACAAAGGAGGGAATGAAAATTGGAGCCTATGCAACTGTATTATATTTTGGAAGTAAGCACAGGAAGGGGACAGGTGTCTTAATGTATGAGTATAACATTAGAATAGCAGAGGTCTCGGGTCAGATCGTTGAGGAACACCTAGCAATATGGTTGTGACTAAGGACCCCGACATGAGGCTTCAGTGGCTTGACAGTTGGGACACGTTGAATGGTTATTACTGCAACTCTGCTGTGTTCACCTTACAGACAGAAGCCTGACTTTGGCCTACATGTTAATTAGATAATTCAGACATTCATCTAAACTGCTAAATAAAAAGCTATTCATTGCCTTGTGTTTAGATTATTTGTTGTTGTTTCTTCTTTATCAGATAATACATACTCAAGTTAATTATGTTCTAGCCACTTAGCAACTAAGTCATTTGGCGACATAGTGACAACCATTTGATTGACTTAAAATACTACATTTTTGATGTTTGACTGGAATGTTTTATATTGTATTAAATATCAATGGTATTATTATTAAGTGGGCAAATGAGAGTAAAGAAGCCAGGTATCATTTCATTAAGAGGGTACAAAAGGAATTACATAGTGTAGCACAGGAGCAGTGGCAGTGTTTACCACCACTTAGGGTTACCATACGTCCGGGTTTCCCCAGACATGTCCTCTTTTTAGGTTCCTGTCTGGGTGTCCTGGCAGTTTTTTCAAAAGTCAGCAGTTTGTCTGGGTTTAGTACTGTAACCCGTATGACCCAGTGATGCAAGTTACAGTGGAGCACCAAGTGAAGGAAAAGGCACCAATTTTCAATATACAGCAGCCACACAGTATCATCACACAGTGTTTGCAAGGCTCGTGGACATGTTTACTTTAAAAACTCAATGATATGCACATCCCTAAATGTCACACTACTCACAACTTCTAGTACCCATTGGTACTTTGACACTATTTTTGTTTTTGCGTGAACAGTGAATCATGTCATTTGCTTGAAGTTTAGCAAACTTCAGCTTAGCATTTTGTAACTTTTGTTGAAAAAGACTTGTATACACATTTATTGTGTCAATTGTATGTAGATTGTAAAACAAAAGTTGACTGTCAGCTTACCATACGTCTGGGTTTCCTCGGGTGTGAATTTTCGTTTTACTGGGTGGTTGGGGGAATCTCATTAGCCATTTATTTAGTTTTTGAAATGTCTAATGGGGTATGGGGAACCCCAAAGTGACTTTTTAAGTGGGGCCCTAAGAGCAGGGATGTGTGTGGCATTCACTCACACAGACACATGCAGCGGATCTGCTAAATTATCTCAAACCACTTGTGCTTGGGATTTGGGATGCAGTGAGATGTCCAGCAAAAATCAAAAAAAGGCAAACCATGCAGGCTGGAAAATTAGAAAGAAATAAGAAGTTCTGATGACTCCCCGAATCTCTGCCGAAAGCAGCGACAGAGCTACATATACACGAAATGCCATCAGGATCGCTAATGCCACATTAGCGCATTTTCATGCAATAACATGAGCCTCCGAACTGGACCACGGTGTGGCGCGTACTGGGGCCTGTCCGGGTGATGAACGAGGAGCCTAGAGAAAGATGAGATTTTGATTGTTTTCGTGGCAAACGGATCAGCATTTTAATTTCTTTCCCCTGTGTTTATTGCTTATTTGGCCTCATGGTTTAGCTGGTAAGGGCTTTGCTAAATAGAAATGAATAAATGTAATTACTGAGGGTGACAGTGGTAATCTGTGGGGTTCTCATATCGCCTTTGCCAGTGTTAATCGAATCACACGTGGATCTGTGTCACTGGGCCCCAGCTTTGACACAACCCTATGGTCCTGGGGATATTTCCTGTGTCCATTCACTTTATACATATAGGTACCAAATCTGTTTTGCACAACTGTCTTTCCAAGGCACTGCTTACTGCATTGTTTTTTTTAAATAAATTTTCGCAGTCCCTTTTTTAAAATGGCAAATCGGGTTCTGAGGAAGCTATCCATATGGGATGGACAGAAAAGTAGTCTTTTTTTTCGTGGGAATTTGGCTTTATGTGTGTTCCTGTGCTTCCTGTGTCCACCAACGACAAATTAGCCCCAGCACTGACATACGTGATGAAAGTTGAATGCTGTTTAACTGATTATTTGACTCAGTTTTGTGAAAATCTCTACAGACGCCTTATAAAGATTCACCAGGCTCGACTTGTAATCATCTCGTTGTGAAACAGCAAGCTTGCAGTAAGTGAGGAATAGTGGACTAAAAGAGTCCTTCATCTAAGAGGAGTCCCAGCCTTCTGTAGAGTGTGTAATATTCCATATATTGTTTGCTTAATTTTTTTCCCCCACATAGAATCTAACGTCTTGTAAATTTATGCTAATTCCTTTGTTTAACATAATCTTTACGTCATCCTCGTAATGTCATTATCCTGGATCATCATGTACATAAGAAAAATGGTCATATATTATGTTTTATTTGAACCGGTCGTGTCCCTGACACACAGATACACAGTAAGGGAGAAGCCTATCAGTTGCCTTGACAGCAGGCCCTATTTTTACTCGTCTGCCATATCTGGTGATGGTTCCTATTAGAAGATTACATTTACCTATGTATATCGCATATTTCAACAGACCCCCAACTCCATTTCAGTCAATTTTCCAGTTTCTGCCATCCTCATCTCCTCTGAGGGACACTGGTGTTGTGTTTATGCTAATTTTATGCTCCCTGAGTTGTGTCTGTTATTCAAAGCAGTCGGAGCAGTTATTGCTGCTAATCTTATTTCCCAAAGTGGCCTGAGGCGAGACGAGGCCCCAGAACAGGCCCCGCGGACGCAGACTGCAGCAGCGATGACCCCCTGTTAAATGGCAGCTCTCTCCCAAGGATCCTCCATCAGCCACCCTGAAAACACAGTAATAAAATGAAACAAATCTGATTTTCAGGTAAATTAACCAGACTGCCAGCAACTGACAGCAGTCAGAACACACAGGATCTGAGCGCAGTGGAAGCAGAAAGCGCCGCTCGGATAAACGGCGTGTCTGACACTGGAATCAGTGCCATGTGCATCAGTGGGATCAGCGGTGCATTCATTACTGGGGCGTCTGGATCAGCAGTGCGTCTTTAGGCGGGGTCAGCAGGGCACTCATCAGCCGGGCGTCCGTCAGCTGGATCAGCAGCGCGTCTTTAGGCGGGGTCAGCAGGGCATTCATCAGCCGGGTGTCCGTCAACTGGATCAGCAGCGCGTCTTTAGGCGGGGTCAGCAGGGCACTCATCAGCCAGGCGTCCGTCAGCTGGATCAGCACTCCGTCTTTAGGTGGGGTCAGCAGGGCACTCATCAGCGGGGCGTCCGTCAGCTGGATCAGCAGTGTGTCTGTCGATGGGATCAGCGGTGAGTCTGTCGGCAGAATCGGCGGGATATTCATCAGTGGGGTGTCTATTGGCTGGATCAGCACTGCATACATCAGCTGGATCAGCGGGACATTCATCAGCTGGCCGTCTGTCAGCTGAATCAACAGCGCGTGTGTCGGCGGGATCAGCGGCGCATCTATCGGCAAGATCAGTGAGGTATCCATTGGATGGATTTTGTGGCGTGTCCAGCAACGAGATTAATGGCGCATCGGTTGGCGGGATCAGCAGCATTTTTCAACAGGATCCTGTGGGGTCCAATGGGATCTGATTCCTCCAACTGTTCCATCCATTATCCTTGTGTTGTATACAGCTTACACACATATGCACAAACACACACATGGATAATGTTAAATACTTAATTCAAAGAATAACATATAAATCCTTACTAAGATTTTCTGTTAATACAACTGAAAAGAACTTATCTGGAAGAATTGCAGGTGATATAAAAATATGAAATAAAGTGTAACATATGAGACTTAATCATTTATTTATTGTTGTCATCTATAATTTTTTGAGAAACACAGTAAAAATGTAAATCTGCTGTATTGACTGATGTGGATTTTCAGTCAAATACGAAAGGCACACCTTTACTGGTTAAAACATACACCCCCTTTAAGAGCACACCTCATTAACACGTGGATGAGATTTGCCTATTTGAAACCATCTGCAAAAATTCATTAAGCATCTCACACAGCTAAAGGCCAGCCGTCCAATTCCATTGAAGACTCAGTAAAGGAAGGATCAACAGGGAAATATATGCCAATTAGACACCCATTAGATTTGCTGACTTAATAGTGCTATTGGTGTAACAGATGACCCAGCCTTCCAAGACGTACCTGTTAATGGTGATTTCCAGTCAATTTCCTCAACGGCAGATCAATCAGCGCTCTCCAGGACGGCGGTAACTGCTTTGAGCTTTATCCCATGAAGAGCAAATCCTATTACAGGATGCTAAACATGGGCAGCTGTGGGGGACGGTGGCCGAAGTTGTGGGCAGAGAGACCCGATTATTAGAAATATTAATGTAGCCCGGAGGCGTGCCCGTAGCAACGGGGCGAGGAATGTAGCAATATTTCAGGGCAATTAGAGGGCGGCTGAGTGGTGTGGCGGTGCCGCCGGCATGTGGGTCAAGCGCATCCGGGACTTCTCGTGGGGGAGTGACAGGCGCCGGGCTGTTTACCGCTCTTTCATCAATAGCTATGACCGTCTTTGTTCTTATAGAAAAGTCATGTTTATCTGTTTTTACTCTGCTTTTCTTTACTCATTGTAAATTTTTAAAGACATTTTAATGAAATGAAACGAACAAAAAGGGTGTTCTAAAAGCCAATTTCATCTTTGTAATATATAGAACTTAAACAAATAAGTACTAGAACCAATACAAAAAAAAGCAAATAAAGGTAAATTCTAAGGTTAAATCCCAAAACATTAACATTTATTTTTGATAATTAACTTACAGGATTATTTTTATATGTATTTTATATGAAATGGTTTTGTCATCCAAATCCATGTAACGCTGCTTACAAAATCTTTAACTACAACCAAATAAAGATAATACAGAAAAACCCACAAGTCAGAAATCTCTGCTCCTCTACATATGTGGACATATTCGGGTAATTTTAAACATTGTCATTGTATAATTTTGAGAAGGGGGGGGACAACCATAGCAAAATAAAATTGAACAATAAAAAAACGAATAATAAAAAACCAGAAGAGTGCCCTTTGGAGCAGCTGGGAGGTTTCTGTTCCTGAATCGTGTGGCCACAGAGGGGACACCACAGAAGAGACACCGGTGAGGAGACACCGGTGAGAGGACAGAGAACACACCACAGAGGGGACACTTCATAGGAAACACCGGTGAGGAGACACTGGTGAGAGGACACTGCAGAGGGGAAACTGCAGAGAAGACACTAGTGAGGGTACAGATTGGATACCTCAGAGGGGACAGCAGTGAGGGGACAGAAGAGATAGCTATGAGGGGACGCCACAGAAGATAAATCCTCAGACGTCCCCTGAACCCACATGGAGGGCAGTGAGCAGATGTCCATGATTTCTCCGAATTGGTGGTTTAACCGTGTCAGAATGATGCCATCTAGTGACACCTCTCCCCCATGCTGTCCTGCCACACAGCAACAGGGACTGTTGGCTTGTTTATTTCGGGATCCTGCCATCTGGGACCTTCGTCTCTCAGGTATATTTGACACGAGTCCTGGGAATCTTCCCTGTGCCTTTTCCCGTTCTTCCAGGATGAAGTCTTGTGAGATGGGAGCAGCACTGTGGCTCTTTCTGTTTTTCCCCCTAAAGTATCTGCATCACATCTCTTACATCTCTTTGTTTACCCCCCCCCCCCCATTATTATGAAAATGAAAACATCTGAGTGGGGAAGCATGAATTTCCTGGTTCGGAATGTTTCGAATTGAGATGCCCCGAGGCACGGAAAAGGCGCTCCGCACGGATCCGCGGTCACGTTGTGTTTCCCCGTTTTTATGGGCTGGGGGTCAGCAGCAGCAGAAGAGCATTTTGCCCAGAATGTATTTCGATGCTTTGTGATATATGGGCACGGCACATGTGGTTAGAATTATGGAGAAAAAAGACACTTTCTGAAATTTCACTGCCATTTTCCTAAAAATGTTTTATTAATGCTTTACTGTGCAATTTTCTGTAATTATTTAATATAAGTATAAATACGTAAAACACTAAGAATGCATCCAAATTGGAATGTATTTATCTATCCACCCATCTTACAACCACTTGAAAATGAATAAGAAATAATAATAATAATAATAATTATTATTATTATTATTATTATTATTATTATTATTATTATGCTACTTGTTGTGCACTGTGAGCTCGATAATTGACAGCAGCCTGTAATTTATTTGCCTGTAACTAAGTCGTCCCCATCTCCCTGCCCCTAGCCTGCCCCCCTGTCTCCCCCATCCCCCTGTCCCCATCTCCCTGTCCCTAGCCTGCCCCCACATCTCCCCCGTTTCCCCATCCCCATCTCCCTGTCCCTCTGTGTCTCTGTTCCCTTGTGCCCC
>JAAGVU020000039.1:16538539-16568746 GCA_011763525.2 Mormyrus iriodes
CCTACCCTTTGACCGTTCTGTGTTTGTAGAGTGTTCAGCCCTGTACCTCCTACCCTTTGACCGTTCTGTGTTTGTAGTGTTCTGCCCTGTACCTCCTACCCTTTGACCGTTCTGTGTTTGTAGAGTGTTCAGCCCTGTACCTCCTGCCCTACGACCGTTCTGTGTTTGTAGAGTGTTCAGCCCTGTACCTCCTGCCCTACCTACGACCGTTCTGTGTTTGTAGAGTGTTTTGCCCTGTACCTCCCACCCTTTGACCGTTTTGTGTTTATCAAATGTGTTTCTTATTTTCTGTGACATCTTTACCTCATGTAGGTAGTTCTGACTGCAAAAAATCTCTGATCTGAGCTGAAGCTTCTGTGTGAAGTTGGAGAACCTCAACCAAGATGATACATTCATATCCATGTAATATCTACAAAATAGCAACAACTCATATGATACCATATACAAAAAAGCAGTATAATACAAGCATTGGGAAAAATGACAACATTTGGTATTAATTAACTGATGTTTTTAAGTTTTACAGGTAAAGTCATAATCAATGGCAGAATATGATAAGCAAAGTACATGATGTAATTTTCAAGTGGCTTTTCTAGTTCAATATATATATATATATATATATATATATATATATGGTGTGTTTAATACAATTATTAATTCATTAAAAATATTGATTTTCATTTCTATGTTAGTCTGCTATTCTGTCCTCATTGCATAGGGTCCTTAGGGTTTGTGTTTGAAATTCGAGTAGTGCTTTGAAATAACAGCATTGTAGTTCCTTTGTAATGCAATTTTAAACTAAAGGAGCAAAACAAACTTTTTTAGCTTTATATCAATATTTCTAGCGGTTTGTTCGTTTGAAATCTGAGCAAATCCACTAAGGCTAAATTGGCAAAAGGCCAATTAAACCATAAATATTAACCATTCAGTCAAATGAAAACGATCACCGGGCAACACATTCCCATGAAAAAAATATTATTAACAAATATTTGTGTGTCAGGAGCTTTCTTTACACATTATTGTTAGATACCGTTCAGAACTAAAACAGACACAACTACAACTTAGGATCTGCTGTGTAATGTGTCCATACAGTCTTTCTGCCCAAATTATTACCATTATTAGGAAAAAGGAAGTTAACATGTGTCTCAGTTGGGTGTAAGTAATTGATCATAAATACACCTGTATGTTTCTCTGGTGTTAGGACTGCTGTATGAAAGTCTGAAGCCCTTGTTCATGGTTCACCTGAAATACTGGGGCTGATTGTTAATTATCTCCTGTTACGTTTCTTCTGCAAATGATGGAGAATTAATCAAATATTACCTTCGAAAATGGCAGCCCCCATTAAAACTAATATGATTTTAAATGACAAGATGTGGTTGGAGCCTTCGTCGGAAATAGACCAAAAGCCCAGAAGCTATTCTCCAAGAAATTCCTTCTGAAATGCACTTATTAGTCATTATTATCATATGTGTACAGGCATGTTGGGGGAACAGCGGGGGGAGGGGTGCAATGATTGACTTTGCAGTTTTAAAATAGTTCCGAAATAAGTGCTTTCATGACTTAAAGGAGGCGATTTGACTTAAGTCTCAGATGACCTCTTGGTACCGGTCCAAGTATTTTCAACATGTCTGGAATACACCGTTCGGTGGTCTACAACCTGCCAAACTGGCCATGTGTTTTCACGAACTCTCAGGCCGCATTTTTGGAACAGCCCAGCAGGCCCGTCCCAACACACCCCATCTGCACGCGGCGCCACGGAAAACAGACCATCTCACCGTGTCGTAATGAGTGGAAAAATCAAAGCGGGATGATTTCATTAAGAGCGCCGACCCGGCTCGCCATGCATCTCGCTTAGGTGGGAAATCCAGCCCTGTATGTTTGTTGTTTGCCGTCTTTTTTTCTGAATAAAAAAACATGAATGTGTATATTTAGCAGCATTTTAATTTAAACTGATTGAACTGTGGCCTAGTCTTTTGCTGACCTGAAAGCTAACAATCAATTCTTTTCCTTATCTTTCTCAATTTTTTATTACCTGGGGCAAAGTCTTATGTAAAACACATTTATTTTTAATGGATTTTTTAATGAATTTTTTAGGTAGACTATTAATAATGCCATTAATTATAGGCAGGCGGCATTAGAGTGCGGCCTGGGCCGCTAATCCTGCCCCACAGCTATTGGCTCGCAGCTAATCCAGGCCGGTGCTTCACCCAGAGATGCAGGCCGGAGCCGCGGGCGGGCAGGCCGGCCTGGCGGACGGGGAGGCTGAACCGGCGGATAAGAGACGCCGAGAATTTAGCATGCGGCTTTAGCCAGAGGGGCCGCGCTTTTAAAGCCAGATGATATGTTGGTGTTGTGGGGATAATCCAGGGATGCGGAGTCGGCGCTCAAAGCCGCTCCCTGTGGAAGGCAGAGCTCAGCCCGCGGCCCTGGCCTTGGTGTGAAGATCCACACAGGAGCATTGTGCTCGCATACCTGGGGGCTGTTTTGTGCGGCTGCTCGCTAGGCCCTCAATCTGCTTATAGGATCAGAATAAAGGCTCCAGCCAGACAAGGAGAGACGGCTTTAAACCCTTAATAGATTTTTTCCACCACAGCTTTGGAGCAAGAAGGAGAAAGGTGTTAATTACCACTGGTTTTTAATGGTTAATTAAATGTTTCAATTAATTATGTGTTTGTTGCCAAAAAGTCTGCTGCTAATTGGCCAAAGCTGGGGGGAAAAATGAAAGTGAAAAAAAAGGATCCTAAGGTTCCCCAGTAGATGGATTCTGAAATTCGCCTGGAAAGATGGGGGGATTCATTCATAAGGAATCTGACTAAAAAAGAAACATCGGGAGATGGGAAAAATATGAAGCACGGTCCCACCGTGCGGACTCGGTCACCGTGGGATACGTGCTGTTGGGGGAGGTAGAAACACCTTGTGGTCGTTTTAATTCGTGGAGAGGAGACACTTGGTACAGCGCTCACGGCTGGACGGATACATGCGCAACATGATACGCTTTTCACTTTCACGTGGGAGTGATTTAAACATACTGAACATGAGCTCCGTGAGCACCAGAGAGAGCCCAGGCAACTGTGTGTTTGTGTTCAGTCTCGGTAAATAGCCTGGTGATGTCCATAGGCCGCAGATGTAGGATAAACCCACCTAAACCACGATCCAACTAAGGTACCATTTTTAAGGCGTTACATAAATGCTCAGATTCAATCTATATTTTAAGATTTTGCAGTTCCACGACCATCAGCAAGGGATTCAGAAAGCTGTCGGTGACCTTGACGTGTTTCACTGTCAGAAAAGGTCAACCATGTTTCCTGACTGTGGGAGACGGATTAGGGGGGTGACAGAACATCAAGGCAGTAATTCTCAGTAATGAGTTGTGTATCACACAGCTGCTGGACAGGCGGGAGGGTCTCTCTAAACTCACCACCACAGAATCACGAGCAGCCCCAAAAGCAGCCACAGTGGCTGATGGGAACTTGTTCCTGAGAAGCGGCCTTGTATCCTGGTGGAGCAGGAGGAGGGGAGACACAGCTTTGAAATCCACCTGAGCCAAGATACGGAGGGCAAGCTGAGGCATACAGTTCGTACAGTGCCCCCTTGGTGTGCAGGTGAACTGACGTCGCAGGTGAGCCCACCATTCATTTTTTTGATCATCTGTCAGAGGAATCATGATGCAACAAAATAATACAGGACAGGAAGCCATGTCAACGTCTGTGCCGTGCCAGGAAGGCATCACCACGGGGTGCCACTGAGCGCTGACGAGGCTTTCAGACCTGACTTCTGTCTGAATATGCTAATGAGCCCAGTGGGGCCCCCCTGTTAACACCAGCCCCCCACCCAGAACCTATTTTTTATTTTCTGGGTAAGAATGAGAAGTTCAAGATCAGCATTTCAGCAGCAAGCAGCCACAGGCTCCTGTCAATTCCGGTGACAGACAGACACCTGGAGCCAAGTCTTGGGAACAAGCGGGAATTATGACGTAGGATTCCGGCGGACTGGTCCCTGGCAGGAATACATCACTTCCCAGTGAGGCGTGCAGGACCAGCGCTTAATAACCTCCCTCTGCTGCCATATCTCCTGCCTCGCATATTTCATCTCCATCCCAGGGAAGCCTATTGTGCAGAAACCGTCATTTCCCCGTTCGAACATTTTACGTGGACTTCGGGGACAATGAGCTACAATCCTTTATTACACTCATGAAAATAAATAAAGAAAAGAGATTGGACATGTCAGGACCAGGAGACATATTAACTGTGAATTATGACTTTTTGAATCACGGGATAAAGAGACGTTTGCGAATGTGTGAGATCACAACAGTTTGAACATTGTTAAACGCAAAACTATAACATTTCCAAATAGAAATTTAGCCACTTAAGATTAAGAGCTCTGTTAGGTAAGATCGTTTAGGCTGTGTAATGACATATTTGGGAAAATATGATTTGTACTTTTTTTATTATGCACTCAGAAGACATCATGTACTGATGAAATTGAGCTTAAGGGATTTTTGTCTTGTAGTCATTAATTTGGTTGTCTGACTGGGTAATACAAATCTGACGTTCATTTTCACTTGTCCTTGATTTATAATTTTCTTTTTTATCTCGCTATTTTACTCAATTTTTTGTTCAGTTCAGTTAAGACCCCTCAGAAGTACCCCGTAAAGTTGTGCATAGGTATATTTGGTATATTGTGTATACATACTATCTAAAATGAATACATTTCTGAAGCAAACATGGATATTTGGCTTTTCAATCGGCGCCCTGATATACAGGGTTTTGAAATGTATGCTCCGAGCTACACTGTGTCCACAGACCCCCAGATAGCCTGCAATATCACAGCCACCTCACCCAGCCATGTTCCAGCCTGGCCCCGAGAAACAATATCGGCGAAGCTCTGCTTCTTATTGAAATGAAACCCAAAATAGACCCAGCGGCTTGGTGCTGTGAGCAGGGGGGCAGATCAGCCTCTTCCCCCTCTTTCAATATCTCAGGGTCTCTGCTTTCTGCACCTTCTTTATAAACATACCTGCAGATAAATTCTGTCATTTAATGAAGCCCCACGTTTATCTACAAACAAGCCGGGAACTGATATTCTCACATGATCAAAGCCGGTCGAGTGGGTTTCTAAACCTTGAATTCACAAATAAAAACCTTAGTAAGAGTCATTTGAGAAGGTTAAGCGGCAGTAAATAAATATCATTCTTTCCCAAATACGCAGCCAAACTGGTCTTGCTGATGGGAACGAAAAACGTTTTGTACTGCAGGGCATCCCTCTCCCTGTCTCTGGAGCGGGACGTACTCATGTGGTGTCCCCCGGTGTCTCTCACACTGGAACTTTCCTTCATATTTCATAGATGAGAACAATCAGGCGGCTGACATAGATGCAGGCTGATTATTAAAGTCAGCGATGGCCGGGTTGGTATTGGGAGAGATATTGTGACGGCGTGTTGGCATGCAGGCAAAGCACGCGCATGCAGTTTGCTGGTGTCACGGTGTATAATGATCTCTCAGCCTGAACACCTCGGGTGTAAACCAGTATGATTGAAAGCTAATGTTTTTGTGTCTGCAAACTGAAAAACATTAAAGGGGCGGTCCTTTTATTTACACTGGCTCTTTTTAAGGCGACATCATAAGAGATAGAATTATAATGGATAAGACGAAAGAATCTATTGTCTGTTGTGAACTAATTAATTTTACTTTGATTCCACTGCCGCTTCTAAACAACACGAGCTGCATACCTTGAAGGTTTGTCAAATCAATCTTTATTTTTCCATGCCTTTAACCAAGGATGAAGACAAATGCAGCTCTCGCTCATCTTCAGTCAGCCATACAGAAGAACTCCCCTGGTGCTGTTTTGGGACAGACCTAATTAATCGCTCATCTGCCCTGCATCAGGCCTATACATCACGGTGGCAGCTGGGGTGGCTGCCGGTGCTGCGGCATCACCCCGCCAGCCTCGCCCGCTGTTCAACAACATCACCACAGGTGGCGCTTTGTAATTAGGAAGCCGACGCTGCCGCCAATCGGAGCTCGCTCCTTTCACCTCCGATGTTTCCCGCGTCACGTGAATTATATGGGGTCGTCCTCTCCGCCGCTGCCTTCTTATGCTGTTGTTAAAATGTTCAAACCCAGAGGAGGAACCCCAGCACTGTGTTGGATCGCAATATTTTTCTGAGTTGGAAAATGTCCAGTTTTACTTTACAAATTTTTTTAGCAGATACTTTTATCCAAAGCGACATGCAATTGAGAAGGCAGGGCCAGACAGCACCTGGAGCATAGAGGCATTAAGGGTCTTGCTCAAGGGGCCCGATGATGACGTCACTCCTCCGAACCTGGTATATGAACCAACAACCTCCCAATCACAGACATTCTGACCCTCTCAGCCACACACTAAGAAATCCCCCACCAAAATCCTATCTTTCCTAAATGGCCTGCTATCCACTGACATGCATACATAGGCGATTTTATCCCACTCGTCAGATGAAAACGCTATTTGATATTAAGTTCGATGAAATGAAATTATATTGTAAAATTATATTTGAAAATGTAGCTTGTGTTAATTGTATCAATGTGTAATAATACTTTACAGTAAATGTATTCACTATTTTTTCAAATTTATTTATCTGGATCAGGCATCAGGACCGTGGGGGGTGAGGCTGAGGAGGGGCTGGGTGGTGAGGGTTCCTGAGCACCGAGTAACTGAAAGCGGCTCCCTTTTGAGGAGCTAAGTGCACCAACAATCACCAACAACCAAACTCTCGAGGGGACCAGCCCCCCTGTTGGTCATGCACCTGCCCCTCAAAAAGTCTCACCTTGTACCCCCTGGGAGAGAAGTCTGGAGTCCCCTATGTGTGTAGATGTCATTAAGTCTAATGAGGTTAACGAGCCAGGGTGAGTGAGCGCATTGATATTACGACAGCATGTTGATATGCAGACAGCCGCTAACACAGATCTTCCCCAGTGTTATAGCTGTTTGCTATAATAAAAATGCCCTTCTAAGTAAATAGTCTAAAAGCTCGTATTTGTTCTTTAAACGGTGCACCCGTTTCATCTTAGAAGTGCACACAGTGGAACTGGTCTGTTCTCTTAACGCTCAGCAATTTGCCGACGCCCCCCACAGCTCACAGTGGGTGCCTGTTAAATTAGTCATTGTTTCGCTGCACAAGCAGCCCCGGTTTGGATCAAACTGGCAGAGACAGATGAAAAGCATGAGGGATGGGTTTCGAGGGCTCAGCGACCTGGCGGAGACGTTCTGCGTTTGGAGAAGGAGGCCAAGGTGTCCCAGGGACCGGAGGCAAGGGGGCAAGCTGAGGTCTGTCCAGAGACAACAAATTGGAGATGACAGGACTGAACCTCAGGATGAGAGTAACAATGTGTGTGAGTGGGGGGGGGGGGGGGCATGCTAGGCTAACGGCCCTTCATGGAACGGTGCCTGCTCCTCCTGGCACCAAAAAAGCCATCTTGCATTTCGGGGGGGTGGTATCTGTTGGCAACAGACAAGTGATGGAGTCATGTGACCTGGTGGTAACTAGGGTTCTAAGTTTAGGCTGTCATTGTACATGGTGGGGGCTTCATATAGCTTTCAGTGCCAGAAACCTGCTCAAGGAGCTTTTTAAATGAGATGTTTAAAGGACAGGTAAAAATAATAAGGATGTCAGTGTCCAAAGAAGCAACACAATAACCTGGGGGAATCTGAATCCAGCAGTGTGTCTATGTGTGTGTGTGTCTCTGTGGATAGTCCTGCATGTATGTGCGTGTGTATGTGTCTGTGTTTGTGTGTGTGTGTGTGTGTGTGTGTGTCTCTGTGGATAATCCTGCATATGTGTGTGTGTGTGTGTGTGTCTGTGTCTGTGTGCATGTATGCATGTGTGTGTCTGCCCTAGGATATTCTTTTTTTTATTAGGGGATATACAAAAATTTGTTTAAACAGTATGTATGTTTTCTGGCCTACATTGTGCACAATATGGTTTTAATTAGGACGCATAATTTGAATCCATCTTTAAAGGAAGGTCTAACAAAGTTAAATATTTTGCAGGTTTGACTTTAGTAACCTTTTGCACTTTAGTGACTGAACAGGGTACCAGGCTGTTGAATTCAGTATTAAATTTGATTCCACAGAGTCTCACCAACCATCTGTTTGATTATAACTCCCCCCATCCCCCCCAAAATTTATGCCCATGCAGGGAGACACTACCTGTGCCCAGATTCCTGTTCACCCTATGTTACCTGCCTGGGCCACTCTCCGGCCGAGACCAAGAATGAGGACCTGTGTCACCCTCCTGCTCCAGCCCCACTGGCCCCACAGCGCCCTTCTGCTCCTGCCCTACAGTCCCCACAGCGCCCTCCTGCTACTGTCCTGCAGTCCCCACAGCGCCCTCCTGCTACTGCCCTGCAGTTCCCACAACACCCTCCAGCTCCAGTCCTGCAGTTCTCTCGGCACCCTCCAGCTCCTGCCCCACTGCCCCCTCTGGCCCTGCTGGCCCCTCAGTGCCCTCCGGTGCCCTGGGGTCCCGCTAGCCTTCCGAGGTCCTTAGGTCCTGCGGTCCGGATGGACTCCATCTTACCAGTGAATGGGCCCAGGAGAGTTCGTGTGCCAGGGTCGCCGCCCAGTTTCCCAGGGCCCGGGAGACTTCCTAGATATACCCCGTTCCCTCTGGTCACGTTTTGGTCCCTGTCCTGGTTCCCTGTCCTGCCTTAGTTTTGTCCTGGCCTGTGTCCACTGTGGCCCTATCCTGTGTTTCTGTCCCTGTCACTGTGGTTCCTCTACCTGTCTGCCCTGTCCTGTTGTGTGTCTTATTGGGTGTCATCTCTGCTGTCCCTGGTTTTGCCTTGGTTTGTTCTGTGCCCCTAGTCGTGTCATATGTCTTGTCCCATGTCCTGAGTTTCATTCCCAGGTGTGGTGTTTTCTGTCTGTCTCAGTCTCTGTCTTGCTCCATGGTCCCCATTGATGTTTGGTGTTTATCCCTCTGGTCCCTGGTCCGTTGTCCCTGGTGCCTGGTTCCTTCCCATGTTCAGTCAGTTTTGTTTGTGTGGCCCTGTTCAGTGTTAGTCTTTCCTGTTGTTCTTTTGGTACCCTGTCGGTTGTACCGTGCTCTGTCCCGTCCAGTGGCCTGTCCTTTAAATACAAAGGCTAAGCCCTTGTTAGCCATTGTATTTAAGTACCTGTTTGTCTCGTCAGCCCCAATCTTGTCATTGACGTCGCTCCTCCTGTCTGCCCGTGTCCTCCCCTGTTCTCGCCTTCTCGTTTTGACCCCTCATAGTCTCGTTTGTTTCCCTGCTCCCATTTAATTAATAAAACCCCTTTTTGCTTAATGCCCACCTTCGAGTCCTTCACCCCACATGCTGTGAGAATACCTACCTAAATGGAAATTATTTTTTAAAACGCCCAGGGAATCTATAAAGTCTATGGTTTCCTTTCCTATAAATGGTATTTTACATTATAATATATAAAGTAACCAGCATGTGCACTTCTAGCATTTGTTGTAAAGCACACAGAGCTAGCTTGGGGTCCATGGTTTTGTGGTGCCCCATTTACCCGAGCAGAAATCCAGCTTTATCATGTTGTAATGATTTCAGTATATAGACGCCTCTTAATTAATTTTGTACAGGTGACCCATATTTTGTCTCTGACAATAATAAGTATCTACATCGTTCATAGCGAGACATAAAATGTTAAAGCCTTGAGTTAGTCAGTGAGTCGTGGAGTAATGTCACCGCTGTGGCTAAAATAACATAATCAATAATTAATTTTTTCTAACATCCAGGGTTATCCCCAGTCCTGTGCCCTAGGCTGCCTGTGATAGGCTCCTGGCGCTCTGCAACCCCGACTAGGATAAGCAGATGAATGTATGGATGGATGGATGGATGGATAATTCATTTATTTTCCCCCAACTTTAAGCAGGAGAAAGTTCACTGGCAGGGTTAAGGTCCTGCTGTTCCACCAATGTCAGTGAAAGTTCCCTGGCTCGTATTACTCCCAGTTTGGAAAGTGGAAGGCCTTGCGATCGTGTGACGGCATTACGGGCATGGCACAGAGATGAATACGTGTGATTCCCGTAACAGGAAAAAAGGAGGACATAAATTTTTCAGAGACAATTGGCTTTAGCATCATGCAAGCTGTTAGCATCCAACGTGACCCATCTATTTTTCATACCCCTGCCATATGTGTTATCATAGGGCTGAGCGGGGGCCCCCCGTTGTTCACCCTGTGATTTACACGCACACACTTGTAAACATTTATAATTCATTAACTCCGGTGCGGCATGTCGTGAGAGTGTGCCCATCATCCCCCATCGTGTCAGGGTGCGAGTTACCAGGCCGGGTAGCTTTTGAAGCAGCCCCATCCCCAGGAAGTCAAAGGGTCGTTGGGCTTGAAACGTCGTGCGTGGCCTCGAGTGACGCCTTGTCAGTGTATTATAAGAGTCTGTAAGATTTATGAGATTTGGGGTTTATATGCATTGAAGTGCATGGCGAACGCTGGTCGATTACGATAGGACACTGCACCCTGGCTATAAAAAGGACATGATCTATACAATAAGATTGGCTTTATACATTCATAAATGTATTTAAGATAAAGCACTCTCAGTTACATCTCTGATTCCAGCTGCTCATTGAAGATTGTGTTACTTCACTTTAGTGCAGCGTCAACCATTTCGGGGAGATTTATATATTAAAAGCTCAGAGAGGATTTTTGTGCCTCCTAGAAGAATTCTTTGTTGTTTTTCGTATCACCACTAAAGTCATTATTTGTAGTACTTTTTTTTAATTTACAAGAAAATTACCGTTCAGTGATGTCAGCACAGTGAGTGTCAGTGTTCGGGATGAAAGTTAAAAAGCTTTGTTCTGTAACATCTCCGGAAATACCTGCATTGTCCTGGCGTGCTGGAGTGGCCCTGGGGCCGCCGATGAAAAGGGGGAGGGGGGCTTTAGCCCCCGAGAAAAAGCTCTCACCCGAGCAAATCTGCAAATAGGAAATTAGGGAACAAAGGATCCTCGTCGCTGAGTGTAGAATCTGAGGAATTCCTGGAAAAAGGCAGGTTGACTTTCATCTGTGACTTTCTGATGAAATTACTATTTTTATTATTATTATTATTATTTTGCCCAAAATACCAGCACTTATTTTAATTAAAAAGAAAGACGGGGAAGCTTTGAAGTGAAGCTCTTCATAAATGCCAAGAACAATAGAGCAACGCGGCCAGAAACGTAATACAGAGCTGCCTCAGCTGGGATGTGTTCCTCCATTCTCCGAGAGCGAGGGGCGGAGAGGCCGTGATTTATTTTTTCAGGTATTGCCAAAACTTTAAAGGAACAAACAGTTCAAGCGCATTTTCTTTCCCCAAGAAAGGCTCCATCGGTAAACTCGGGCATTACAAATCAAAGACTAAGAAAGGCTAAGAAAATAACTTCTTAGTGCTGGTCTCCGCTAAAATGGAAAACACGAACAGCAAATTTCCAAAACACACTCACTCGACAGATTTTTGAGAAAATTTCTGTGGACTGAGTGAGTTTTGGAAATTTTATGAAAGTTCTTCAATGGGTTGAATTTCTGTGGAATGGGTGAATTTTGGTTCCCAATACTATCACTTATGATGAGGAAGACTGACTCTAGGACATTGGTAGTCACATCTCAAAAACAAAAAAAGTGCAGAGTGAGTTTTGGACATTTGCTGTTCAGTTACTGTCAGGCTAATTAGAAGGAACAACAACAGCAATGAGGAGATTCATTAGGGACCAGAAGCCTTTTATTTAATTTGCTTTCCTAACTAAACTACCTAAGTTTCAAAAGCACCTTATGAAAGAAATTAATCACCTTTGGAAAGGTCAGGTCCTCTCATGCCTTTAGTGGCACTGGGGATTTAATTCCCCTAAGCAATCTTGATTTGAAGAGTTTGGGGCTTTGTCTTTTTCTACACACAATATCTAAACATTAACTGAAACCAAAATTCTGGAATGATGTCACTGTTCCTGTCATGGGATTACAGTAAACATGAAAAAAAAATCTTCAAAGGAGATTATATTTGATTGAAAATATTCAAAGAAATAACCAGTCAAATGTACAAAAGAAATGTCTTCTGAATTATCATTATGGTCATTGTGAGTATTGTTGGTAGCTGGGAGTCGATGCTTGTGTTGTGTGTTCCTGAGATGATGCCTTTCACATAAAGCCCCCCCTCCACCCCGCCTGCTTTGTAGACGTGCTCCTTTGCTCCTGCGATCATAAGTGGCTCGGGTTGATATGTACCACCGGCGATCCAGTCTCACACATCTTTAATTCATTGTTTAATTCATAAACCATCGACAGGCCAGAGACAGTTAATTCTTTACAGTCTAAATAAATATTATAATACACACTCAGAAGTTTATGAGATGGAAAATTTAGGATTCTTGCCGAGGCGTCATGTGCTCCCGACTCGAGGCCCAAAAACAGCAGCTCCCAGATGAATCCAGTGAAAGACATCTTATCATCTTCACTTGTTATCAGGTATAAAGCAAATTCCTCAACGTGTACCACCAGCACAAAAAAGTAACAAAAAGCAGATAATTACACCTCGTCTTCAAAGGGGTCTTTGAGACTTGGTCACCATTCTCAGCAGCACCTGGATTTCTTCCAAATTTATCCAAACACATGAATAGTGGAGTCGTCCTTGGGGAAAAGCTTTCAGAGGCTCTCTGATTTGACAGCGCAATGTGTCAATGCTGCCACAGCTGACAAGAGCCCTCCGCAAACCTTTACCCACACGCCGCTCCCGATGGCTGCCGGGCCCAAACGGGAGGCAGATTTAGAGAAGATTAATGGCAGGGGTGAAGTTTGAGATCTATCACATCATGCAGATGGGAGCAGAACTGCCAGAAAGATCAAGGCTGTTTAACCGCAAGCTACGGTCCTGGCAGAGGGCCCTAGAGCACATTGACGGAGCACAGGACGTCTGCTTTAAAAACGATGCAAATGGCACACTCTTGCTGTTGTTGTTGGTGTTGTTATTATTGTTGTCCACACTGCAGTTTCCACCCCTTTGAATTTACCTGTGACGACACTGAGCTCTAAGCCAGAAGACAGGTGTCCTGAAGTTTAAGTAATTTCACGCTGTGTGACTTGGCAGCCTAGTATAACATATTGGACCTACTGGAGTGATATAAATGGCCTTTAATCAAAACCACCTGTGAGAAAGAATTTATTAGAAAAGCGTAGAGAATATATCGGTGAAGAAGGCCGAGTAAACCTGTCCTTTTTCAACTTAATCCTGAAATGTTGTATTAGTGAATCATCATGTGATCTCTACTGAAATGCCATGTTATCTGATGTACGTACGCATTCTGGCATTCTTTTATGTGTTTAAAGCCACTATGCTAACTGAGTTTCACGATGAAAAAAACCCTTTCATGAATCGCATTAAACTTCAATTAGGCATCCCCAATTAAAGCCATGACTAAGAGACTAATTCGGTCCCTAAAGTGAAATTAAATTCATCATTATTTATTTCACTCTGGCTCTTCACACTATAGAGGGTGTGGAGAGGGGCGGGTGAAGTATCAGGGTCCTCAGACTCCACTTTCGGCCTCTGAGCTGAATTACGACATCTGAACGGAGAACCGGGAAACCGAACTGGTGCCATTATGAGGAGTGTTTCTCCACATCATCGCAATCAAGCTGTTAATGACACCCGCATAAATGCTCCGAAGGTAAGAAAGAAGCCATCTGACCTTATAATTCAGGTGCAAACTTTTAAGGAGAGGTTAGGTGCACACACAAGGTATTGGGTACCATGTACCGCAGTTATCATTCCTTTCCCTCCAAAACTGTGTAGGAGAGCAATTTGGGAAAACATTCCTCAAATGTCAGACCATTATGGAAATCTCACATTACAGCCCCTACAGTGCTAAGCTTGACTCCCATTACACATTTTTAAAAGCTCTGAGTATCTGTCTCGATGGCTTTTGGAGCATCTGATACGCTACCAAATGAGGAGGTCGAGCTTTAAACAATTATCTGGACCGTGTTTCAAATGAAATTATAAATCATATGCTGTGAATATGGACACTGCAGATATTACTCACCAAAGAAACATGCTCGCTGAATGAGTTGAAGTCAAGAAGGATTGATTGCAGGTCATTGCGTGAAGTGGATGGATTAAATTCTAGGTACGTAGGAGTGTTTGTGAACAATGCTACGTTTAGAAATCTTTCCCTGTGGCATAACCCATTTTCCCTCTTTTTTTTTCAGAAGGAAGCCAGTCCATTCATTATGGATAACCTTTCGTCTTTTTTTTCCTCGCATTCGTAATGAGTACTTTCTCTAATGTCCATGCGTTTCGTGTTTTTCTGCGGCAGGGAAGACAGATTTTCTCAGGATCTGTGCCGCACCGTTTTGCGAAGCCTCGGCGTCTGCTCTTAGACCGCGAACCCAAATGCCCAGCTGCTGATCCAGCGAGGAGTTTCTGCTACTGATCAAAGTCATATCTAGGACAACAGGGGTTTCATTAAAATTTCCAACTTTCCGCCCGAGGTAAGAGAAGCAAACATGGGGTGAAAAATCATCTGGCCCAAACTAGTTTAAAAAAAAAGCGAACCACCTGTGGTCTCCGTGGAAACCTGCCGCCACCCCTCCAGCCACCTTTTAATGAAACCCTAGAGTCCCTTTATTAATTTATTAGCGAATCTATTTTGCAATGATTCATAAACTGCACGTAGCTCACACTCTGACACGACTCTGCTATGCTAATGTGAAACAAAAGCCATGAATAACAAATAATTTAATTAGCGGCAATTATACTCCGCGATGGGTCAGCGCGTCTTACATTTCTGAAAGCGCCACTGTGGGGTCACTTTTGAGCAAGAGCGCAGACAAATATATAATCCAAATAAATAGTAACAACAATTATATATATATATAAATAAAATAATATATAATTAGATTATTAAAAAATATTCATTACTGGTCATTAATTACAGGCCTAGTTTACATAGTCTTCTTGTATTTTTGTACTGTATGTATTATTTATACAGACATACAGAGACTGACTGACAGATGAATTTGTTAATAACTCCAGAATAGCTGAATTACTATGGTAATCACTGATTAATCTACGGTACAAGAATGAACTGCTGAAATATTGTCCTGTATGTAGCAGGACATCACGAATCAGGCTAATTCGGCTAAATTAAGATTGTTAAAAACTATGCATGTCAGAAATAAATGACGATGTTTACTCTCTGCTACAGTCTCTCCACCTCCATGTGTGTTGTGGTGTTTAAACAATCTTCCTGCAGGGCGGCGATCTTCACACAATGATGTAGGCGTGCCTTTACATGAAGCCTGATCTGGCATTGAGCTGATCCAGGCACGTCACTGAGGGCCTGTAATACTGTTTTGTGCTTTACTATGAATAAATTCAGGCCGTGTTGCAAGGTGGAGCATATAGGAGCTTCAGAATGAGTAAAAGCAGTGAGAGATGGACTCAGATATCCAGGTACAGCTTCCTCCAACATGACAGATATGCACAAGGGAACAAAGTTAGAGGAACACCAGCTGGTGTGTACCTCTATGGGTTAGGCTGCTGTACCTGTGATCAGAAGGTTGCTGGTTCAAGTCCTCAGGCTAGCAGAGTGATTTCACTGTTGGGCCATTAAGCAAGACCCTTAACTCCAGTTGTTCCAGGAGCTGTCTGATCCTGCACTCTCAAATATGCATCACTTTGGATAAGGATAAAAGTGTCTGCTAAGTAAGTGTGACATGGTGAGAAGTTCTACCTGTTTTAATTCTCTATAAACTGTCCAGCAGGCAGGATGTGGATAAAGCCTTGTGAGAAGCAATGCCCCCATAGTAACTGTTTCTGCAGAAAGAGCTTTTTAACAGGGAGGGTGCGACTGTACAGAACAGCTTCAGCATGTGCTTAACGTATCCTTTCTGTCCAGGAGAATCTCACACCCCTGACATGTCAGGCTGTGGATAAGACCACGCTTCTCCTCCTCTAGAAGATGTTTTTCTGTTCTTCTGCCCTGGTTCAAAACAGAGATGACTGCTGCACAAAGCAGCCCTGATACCTTTGTGTGATCATGGAGCACAGGGCCCTGGGATGACGTGCATTAAACCCGAAATCCCTCATCGCTCGATAAAGTATTTGTACGTTACACTCGTCTTTTATGGGTGAATTAAGTACAAGTGGATAAAAGGTTTAGAGACATTATGCTTTAAGCTGTGTAATTTGGGAAGCGTGGATCTGAGCCTACCGAACAGAACGTACACGGCCTCCTTTTAATTAAAGCACCCGCCCAGGTGTCCCGGCCACGCCGCTGAGCATCTCACGGCAGCCAAACGGGCCTCCTTTTCCACACTGCTCGTTCTTGGTGGAGCTGAGGTGTGGGTTCGGTTTCCAGCGGGATGATGAAGGCACCGCAGACTGAAGAGGGATGAAGACAGATTCATCACTGCTGTCAGCTTGCCTGCTATTCTGTTACTAATTGAGCTCTGCCAGGTGTCTCCCCCCAGGCTGGGGCGGGAAGGCCCAGCAAAGACCGGATCCTTTTGTTGCACGTTATCACGCTGGCTAAGCTTTCAGAAAAGTGCCTGGTAGTGTGTATGGAAACAGCTCTGATCCAATTAAACAGTCACTGACTCTGTGCCCAGCCCTTACCTGCCTGCCCAAAGGAGTCTCTTGTTCAAAAGCTGATTAGATCAGGTGTTGGTGTAACTCGGAGCCGCCCAGGGAAAAACGCGGGCCCAAAAACGACTCCAGTGAGGAACAGAGGGTCAAGGGGGCCCGACCCGAGTCCGGACCTTTTCAGAACCACCCAAAAGATATATGAAAACCGTGCTCTTTGGTGGCCTGAATGTGTGAGGCCCACCTTCTGATATCACCTGCCGTGTCACTTCCTATGTCACTTCCTCAACTGATACTTAAAATAAATCCCATAGCTGTAAAGTGATCCTATCCTTTTAAAAGAATGTGTCATACATTCTTTCTGATTGGAGATGTGTGTCCCAGCCCGCGTGCATGGCAAATCCTGCTAATGGAAAGTGAGCCTATCATTAAAAAAAAAAAAAGTGTCATACTCTCTTTGTGATTGGTGGAGTTTGTACCAGCCGACATGCATACCAAATCATACAGATCGAAAGATGTTTTATAAATACTTTTGGATTGGTGGAGTGTCTCCCAGCTGACAAATATAACTCATGAAAAGTAAACCTATCATTTGAAAAAGGACATTCTCTATAAGCATTCGGGCCTGACTGAATCTGTTCAAACAAAGACAGATTTGCCGCTGAAATGACATAACATTATACCTTATCTGGATAAATGGAAATTGATCTGAAGACATGAATAAAATATGATTGAGTTCTTTAGGTGCTGTTGAATAATGATGGGAGATGAAATGCCAATTATAGGTGTTAAAGGCCTGACTGACGTTAGTAAGATGTGTATCAGGCTAAGCACTGTAGACAGTATGC
The DNA here is from genome assembly GCA_011763525.2 of Mormyrus iriodes. Lineage (NCBI taxonomy): Eukaryota > Metazoa > Chordata > Actinopteri > Osteoglossiformes > Mormyridae > Mormyrus > Mormyrus iriodes. The sequence continues at coordinate 16,555,973 of JAAGVU020000039.1, forward strand.
TACGTGTCTTGTTTATTTAAACGAAACCATATATGCGATCATTGCTTCCGTTTGTGTCAACTTTAAAATGATAATAAAATAAAATTTTAATAAACATATCTGTAACTAATCATGTGTTAAGATATTTTGCTTAAACAAATAAAAAATGGAAAAAGAGAAACAATTGAAATTCTATATCAATTTCCTATTAAGCTTAAACATACACAATATTAAATATACAAAATAATGACCAGTGAATAAATAAATGCACCTTCAGTTTCTGCACTGCTGTTTTCTATTATAATTATCATTAGTTCCATATTATTATTCTCAAAAAATGGTTTAAATTGCCTTGAGACAACTAATTAACCTTCTAAATTAGTCACTGTAGAAAACATATTGTAATGACGGAGGCAGGACCAGTAATCTTACCAGCCTCTCGAACGTGCAGAAAGCAGCTCCCGTCTAGTTCTCACTGTTATTCTGAGCTGGGAAACGGGGCAACACATTCGTGAATGAAAATTACAGATTATGTTTTTTTTAAGTGGAATGTATCCAAGCCGTTTTCTAGGGCTTAATCACAGAAACGTGCTGTTTGAATTTGAATTTCTTCTGTATATTTTTTTTTTGTGGAGTGATTTAAGAGTGACTGGTTTTATATTGAGAGTTGACTAGAGGAAGAGGGGCTGATATTTCTCCATGTGGCTTCACTGAGCACCCCCCCACCCTCCCCCCATTCCTGGGTGTCATCACAAGCGAAGGTAATATTGTTTAGACACATTGATCGCAAACGTGGGCCAACATTTCACTTGAGCACAAGTGGCTGCTTTTTTGAAAGCACATCGAGTAGTGATGTTTAGCAGGTGAGTCCTTAGGTCAGGTGTGCTCAGTGGGGTTCAGCTGGTATTTATGTACTGACAGAGCATGCTGGAGTGTAACTGGTGCCCTCGGCTGAATAGATAAAAGCCAAGATTATAAAAAAGGATCAGGGAAAGCAGGCAAATTGCAATCAAGTACTTTGTGGGATTCCCATAACATGCCCACAAGCCCGACCCCTCCCTCATGCACTCAAAATTTATAAAACGTCACATTTCTCTCTTGTGTTGTTTTTAAGCACATCCTTAATTTGGATTTTTCTGCAGTTGTAGATCATTAGTATAATGAGTGGAGATTGAAAACGCTTACTGTACGTCAGTAATGCAGGCGAATATTGGGAATAATAGTATTTGTGTGATTATAGTCACACACAGCATTATATACCTGTGACAGACAGTGACATGGGTGAGAAAAACAGGAGGCCAGACCTCACTAGCCGATCACCGAAAACACCCTGCTTAAAATGCAGACTTGCTTGTTGGAATAATTCCACGTCCTGACATGGGTCATCGACCCTGTGACCTCCAGAGTCTTGACTAATCATTCTGGCCCCATGTATGCTGTGGTTCAGCAGCCTTGTCTTTTTGGCACTGGGACAAGAGTGCTGGGAGCGCATTTGTTCAGAATTACATAACAGGGCAGACGCCTTCCGCTCCCGACCACTCTGTTTGCAGAACATGAGCTAGGAAGGTTCCGGAATAATACTCAGGTCCTGTGGTTCTCAAGGTCTTTTTTACACGTTGAGTTGTGTACAAGCTTAGAAGAATATTAAATAAAACATTAAACCTTCAGGAGTTCATGTGATAGCTTATTTAATCATATTAATATGTGCACAAACATAAACATGTTAATCTAATAAAAAATATTCACTTTGGCATTTAACTTAAAAACTAAAAACTATCTGTGACTTTCACCATCAGACGAGGAGCTAGTTCTTCAATCAAACTGTCCAGTAGGTCCCTGTTTTTTTCCAACTTTACACCGAATTTAGTCATACACCTTTTTTGGTAAGCGAGTCACCTAGGACACGGACATCATATATAAAAATGTGAGGATTACAGGGCTGTAGAGAGAAGTTTTTCAGATAGCAGACACCTTTTGCTGAGTGAAATCCTGTTCATTATTCCGCACTTGAGAATATTTTACTGAATCAGATGGTAAGAGAGAGCACCTTGAAGAAAAGCAGATTTCAACAGATTTCAAAAGAGTTTACCGGTGTTTTCTGGAATCGTTATAAGACCAGAAGCAAGTTTTTCATATCAGTCTTTTCTCCAAGTTGGATGCGCGTGTGATGTTTATTATTGTGTAATGCGCAATAAAATCTTCAGTAATTTTGGAAACATCATTGCTTGTGTATTCCTGATTATGTTTTAATATAACCTGTTAGACCTTTATTTGTAGCGCTCCCTAATCATGTGTTGAATCAGATTTTATTAGTTTACAGGTGATTTCCATAATATGGCCGTTTTTCATTTTGACAGTAATGGGGTAGGATGGTCCTGCGCCGTCGCAGCCTCCTGCAGACTGGATCGTCGGCTTTTTAGCCCAATCGTAGGCAGATCTACCCATCCATACATCCATCCATCATCCATCCATCCATTATGACTTCCCACATTCAGATATATTTTTTTTCTGCGTGAAATGAGTAATTCCTTGTAACTCAGAGGAGTCTTTTTGACAGTGAAATTAGATCACGTCGATTTGCATGCTATAAGCTATTAACTTGAGCTCCAGGACATACCTGGTTATGCCATAAAAAGGCGCTCGGCGCTCCCATGAGGTACCATCCCACCTTAAAGTAGTTATAGGTCCATTATGCGCTCGGTGACAATGACCATGATGGTGAGTAATGTGCGCTCAAGTCGTAGCAGCTGTTCCTGAATAAATGGCTGTCTGTCGCCGGCACGGTCGCCCCGTTTATCCCCTTTGCGTCTTCTGATACGCGATGATAAGGGCTTTTCTTGCATGGTAAACTGTTTTCTTTTGCCCTGTTTGATTTATGCATTTTGTGTGTGCGTTATGCGTGGTATCAGATTTAAGCTGCTAATCGCCTCCCTGGTAATGATGCTCTAATTGAGCAGTGTCCTCAGATCATTACCTTTCTTCTTCTGCTTTAACTACATTTTAACGGTAGCCCCAGGGGTATTTACCTGATAGGAGTGAATGCTGAAACATACCTGCAACACCAAAAGAGAAAAATTAATCAAAAAAGTCACTGTCCCTACAATACCCAGTCCCTAAAGGCAAGAAGTGTAAAAGATTAAATAAGAGATGTGTGACAGATATAGTATCCTGAACATTTTTGTTAAGATGTAAATATAGTGTACATTTGAATATCTAACGGCAGCATGAAAAGATGTTGTTTTTTTTTGCAAAAACATTACAGGGATTTTTTTAAATGCTTAAATCAACAAAATAAAATATTTATATTTGCGACAATTTCCTTTAGAGTGCGGTAAACATGCTGAGTATAACTTTATACGTGTTTAAAAATCTGAAATATTATCATTAGACTTGATTCATTTTATTCTAGTTATGTAACCCAAATGCTAATTAAAACAAAAATGCTTAAAAAAAAAAAACTGTCCTAACTGAAAATGCCAGGGGACAAATGGATGATGTCAGAGTTGACATGGTGACGGGGCCCTCGTGACCCTGTCACCTCAGAGCTTGGGCGTGTGACTTATGGTGGCTTTGTGCCAGGCCTCAGGTTTCCTAAGGCCATGCACAGACATGCCTCGCACACTTTGCATCCTGGGACACACTCTGGAGGACTGTAGCTACTACAGCTAGTTAGATGCTTATCGCAGCATTTAAAGTAGCAGGACATGGAGGACAACAGTCGTTTGAAGATGCCAGAATAGCTGTTGCTCCTGAGAGATGAAAAATGGAGAAAATTAAAGTTTCCTGAGGATTTCTTAAAAAAAAAGACACATATCCTTGTAACACAGTAGTCAGACCCCCCCCCCCAGCCCACACATGCAAACAACTAACAACAAACAAAAACAACAACAACAACAGGAGGTGAAAGGAGCGAGAGGAAAGCTGTCGCTTTAAGGAAACAGTTACAGAAATAAAAAAAATACTTTAGCAGCAAAAACTAATAATTGCAAAGCAGCCAATTAAATTGTGAAAGAGAGATGAAACTGTTCTTATTTCCCCTGGTAATTTCATGCTTTAAACTCGCTTCCGTGCGCACATAAAAAGAAGAGAGAAAATATAATTTCAGAAGCTGACAGAACTCATTGTTCGTGGAATTTTAAATTCAAAAAAGTTAATAAAGGCCGAGTGTAAGATGAAGAGAATTTGCATTTCACAGATTAACAACATGTACAGCACGAAAGGCAATCCGCCTTGCCCCGGGTGATAATTTAAGAAACCTTTGCATATTTTATTTAAAACTGGGCCCAGTTTGGCTGGGTAATAAGAGAGACAGATAATGATTCGGAGGTCGCTGCTCCAGGGCACGTACAGCCGGGCCCAAGCAAATACCAAACTCCGATCCCAGCAGCCTGACGGGCTGCAGATTACACTAATTGCCTGCTGATGGTTTATGAAATGTTTTCCGAAGGTTTTATTATTGTTGTTGTTGTTGTTTGTCCGCTTTATTACTTTTATTATTAGAATTATAGTCGCTACTGTTGCCCGTGTGTGGGTTAGATCGGCAGAACACAATGTGCAACAACGGCCACTGCAATTACTTGGAAAATTATGGCTCTGTGACTCAAAAACGTAAATAAAGCGGGAAATCTATTGCCATCAATTGCTTCGTTTCATTTGGAGTAAAATAAATTCAACAGAAAGCAATGCTGTTGTGTGTATAATTTGTTTGTGTGTGTGTTTCACTATAGCTGAGCGTAGGTTCACTTGGATCCAACGCACCAAACTCGAGGTTTAATGGCAGAACTTTTGCCAGATGGCATCAGAAAGGCATCAAGTGGAGTGTGAGCCACGGAAACCACAGGCTAGCGGCGGCAAAGACGAACAGTACAGAACGTGCCTGAAAGTGCTGGGATTACGGCTAGAAATCCACGGTTACCACTGGATTCACACCTTGCCACGGAAAATCTGGCTACAAGGATTCATTTAAAACGTCTAAAAGTTTATGATACACAATGTATGTTTTAAACTCGAAACATGCCCTATTTAGGTAATGACACCATTCCCTTTGGGATGCGTGTGTGTGTGTGTGTGTGTGTTTGTGTTTGTGTGTGTGTGTGGGCCAGGTATAGAATACATTGTGAGGACCAAATGTCCCCACAATGTGATAAAAAACAGTTATTTCGATGTTATGGGGACCAATGTTTTTGGTCCCTACAAAGGGAAAATCAATTTTATCAAAGTCTGTGACTGTAATCAAAAACTAAAAATGGTAGAAGTCTTGTGTTTTGTTTGCCGATTTGAGGTTAGGTTAAGGTTACGGCTGGGTAAAGGTTAAGGTTGTCATTGTTGGGATTAGGGTTTTTCCCATAGAAATATGATATGAATACAAACAAGATATGAATGATATCAATACAAACGTGTGTGTGTGTGTGTGTGTGTGTGTGTGTGTGTGTGTGTGTGTGTTTTTGTGTGGCCAGATTTTACTAGTTGCTTGTCATAAAAGCACAGTGTAGTCAGAGTTTCCCTTAAAATACAGTTTTTGTGTTCATTTTGTTTAATTGTGATCTTGACTTTTTCAGGCTGCACTGTTTTGATTTACTTACACTTGCCCTCAGTGTTTGAAATCTCAGCAGCATCTTCACAAAGTCAGGCAAAGTTTTAGAGTGCAACTTGTATAATGATCCCGACTGGAAGAAATGATCCAGATTTAGACTGTGCTTTCAAAAACATCCAAAAGATTTTCAGAATCTATATCCATAAGATATTATTATTGTTGTTGTTGTTGTTGTTATTATTATTATTATTATTATTATTATTATTATTATTAAGCGGGTGGTCTTTTGCTCAGCAGGTCAGGATGCTGTTCCAGTGATCGAAAGGTCAGATCCTGTAGTTGGCAGAGTGATTGCACCGTTGGGCCCTTGAGTAAGACCCTTAACCCCCAATAGCTCCAGGGACTGGCTGACCCTCATTTCTGAAAAAATGTTCATCGCTTTGGATAAAAGTGTCTGATACATAAAATGTAAATTATTATTATTCCAGCCTTCTTTTAAATGCAGGGTCATGGTGGGGCCTGGTGTCTCCCCCAGGTACAAGCCACAGTTTGGGGTAGCCACACACAGTCATACGCTATGGTCAATTCAGAGACTGCAGAAAGACAGACTGCATGCCTTTGGACTGCAGAAAACCTGTGAGCTCCTCACACACCGAGAGATGGCATTCGAACCCTGGACCCTAAGAGTAATAATAATAATTTCTTAGCCTTTTTCCCAAAAGCTATACGGCTGGGTGCTTAACTGGGCCAGTCCCGCCACAGCTTGGCACCTCCTGGGACTGGTAGTGGCAGCCTTCGGGTCATGCGGCCTCCTGCTCCAGCAGCACCCTGTCTGTGCCCTACTTACCTTTCACTGAAATCGCTTAAAAATGTATGGCGGCATTGGTGCCGGGGAAGCCACAGCTGGAGGCCAGCTCTGCAGAGCGGGGGTGTGGGGACGGGGTTCCCGGCAACCAGGGGGATTTATTCCAGGGCTGAAAGTGAGTGAGGTTCACGGCCGTCGCCTTTGCCTGATGTTTCCATAGTTACATGGGGCTCCTCCACCCTCTTGTGGTGAAATAACCTGCCTTATCCGGTCCCCTTGTGTGGGGTCAGGCAGGACCCACTTTGCCTCCAGAAGCACTTTATGGGTTGATGAGTTCTTTGAAATGAAATAAAGTTTTATTTTCCATTTGCACAAGGATGAGTGTAAGTACATTGTTGTTCTCCTATAAGACATTCATGCACTCACCCACACACGCACACACACACACACAGTTGGGAGTGTAGTTTGTGGTCAACCATTTATCTTGCACCCATTGAGCATTTTTTTTGGGGGGGAGGTGGTTAAGGGCCTTACTCAAGGACCTAACATGCAGCTCGATCTGAACCAGCAACCTTCCAATCACAGGCACAGAGGCCCAACCAGCAGAGCCGCACACCACCCCCCAAGCAAAGCTTCTCTGCACATCACTGTTATTTTTGCACTTGTAAAATCCATAAAATCCCAAAATGTAGCTGATACTGAGATGTTGGATCCACCATATCTGTCACCAACAATCCCACTACGTGCAGGACTCCTTGGTCATGCATCTTGGCCATAATAATATCATAATGCTTAGCTTAGCAGTAAATGAGTCTCTGGCCTTGTCTGTATGCAGCCTATATTCACTGTTTGGAGGTCATTCTGATTGCGTTAACAAGCAGGTGTCCCCAATAAACTGGCCACTCAATGTATATTATGATTGATATACAGGCAGCTCTCAAACAGTGTAAGTAATGCGTTCCACAAACCCTTACATAAGTCAAATTTTACATAAGTCAGATTTAACTTCCCATACCATTCAAGACACCTTATAGCAAAAATCATATAACCCAAAAATATACTAGCAATATGTACTAAAGAACACGCATTGTATAAATGGAAAGATAAAATGTAAATTTACTTACAGGCACATTACCTTTTTGTGTTAGCGCTTCTGTAAACTTTGTGTACAGTATCTCAGATATTTTTCATGTTTGGATTTACTTAAATCAGTTTTAAGTAGGTTGAGAGCTGCCTGTATCTGATATATTATGCTATATTATGCCATTAAACATGTGTGTCTTCATTCCGAAGTTTGCCAAACTGCAATTATTTATACAGCTCCAACACCTCACTCAAGGTACAACAACTGGTCCCGTTCAAGGACTTATGGTTCAGAGTCTTTAATTACCATCCTGCCTTGTGTGTGATATGGCCAAAGAAGCATTGTGGCAGGCTTTTAAGGCTCCTCATTGATTAACAGTGATTAACAGATATGTTCAGGCTCAGATCAAAAAGATTGTAGGCCTATCTGATTTGCAGAGATCAGAAAGATTTACAGACCCTCCCCAGGAAGAATATCTTTGTTGCCCAGCAGCTTTATAAAAACAAATAATTCCCAGCTCAGCAGCCTACATCAAACAAACAAACAAATAAATAAACAAACTAACAAATAAATAGAAGAAGATACTATATAGTGCAATGCAGGCAGTATCCATCCACCTACCAGTCTTCTCATAACTTTTTCTGGTCTGTGTCATGGCAGAGGGGTGGGGTGGGGTGGGGGCCTGTCCCAAGCATCAGCTGGTACTATAATGCAGAAACATGCTTGTAAATATGGAGAGTGCGGTTAGGGCAGTGCTGATATTTCCCAGAAGCCTCTGGGGTTTCCGAGAGCCTCGTCACAGTCTCAGGCTGAGCTTCTGCCAGATTCAATCCATCATCTCCAAAACTCAGAAATATCTACATGTGTTTATTATAGGCTCTGTATAGCATTTATTTTACAATAGGCCCTTTAATGACATTGAAATTGTGATTATCTATTATCCGTCTCATTTAGACGAAATACAGCATGGCGCCGCTTGCTGGGGAACATTAGCCCCGTCATCTTGGCAGGAGGAGCTCCTTCCTCCTCTTGTCCTCACACAGGGGGCTCATTGTGTCTCATTTGCATTTTCGGCAATGGAATTAACTCTGCCGGTTATGTAACGCCTTTTTTATTTATCTGCGCTTCTTTTTTTCCAAGAGATTCGGTTATAATTTCCATCCCGGAGCTGTTCTTAGCTCAGGTTCCTGGCAGGCTCTCGGTCTGTAATCCCAGCGCAATGACGAAACGGAGATGGACCCGCGTGACAAGGCAGCAGGTCGGCGGCGTCTGTCACCAGGACCAGGCCAACGGCTCTCCTCTCCAGCCTCGGGCTCCAGTGTCAGACAGAAGGTGAGGATGAGGGGGAAAACGTATCGCGATCTGGCGCGGTCCCCCACCTGTCACGGTGAGGCCGGGGCACCGATCCCCTCTGCACTGGGACCGGGCCTGCCGGCTGGGCGCAGACACGGGGGGAGCACAGGCGAATTCACCAGGCTGCTGGTCCCCTTCCCCATCAGGGACAGAAGCTGGAAGAAAGAACCTGAGCCAGAGGCAACAGAACTCCAAATAATTAGACGCATTTGATCAATAAATATTTAGCCCGCTGTGGGTCGGTCTGATATGGGCACCGCAGCCGCATTCCGGGAAGGATGGCTGGCCCCCCACCAGGGAAACACGCTGTAATGATTTTCTACATTTATTAAAAGGATTCGCCTTAAATTAAATTTGCTTATGTTGAGTGTGGTAAATTAAACGTAATGGTTTCATGTTTTTTTTTTGTGGCAGTTATCCAATAGCTAATATGAATGTGGGTTTGTAGAATATGGCTGTCTCTATTGGAGAAAAGCATACCTGCACAGTGTGATATGAGAGGATGACGGCGCGAGGAGGCATTGGATCATGGATGTCTTAATGGCACTTTTGAATTGAAGCTTTATTTGCCATTTGCACAAGTACTTTGGAATGCTTCTTTTCACATATTCGATCTTGCTCTCCTTTGAGACACACATATATACAGACGTGAGAGTGAGGCTTGGGGTCTGAGGGCAAGGACAGTGATTTATTTGAGGGGGGGGTCCTTGCTCAAGGGCCCAACAGAAATGCAACCATTTTGAGCATGGGATTCAAACCGGTGACAGCGCCCTCCTTTGGCTGGATTTCAGTGTGTTTAAGTACTGCTAAGTAGCCTGCTAAGCCTGAGCATTAAAGCTAAGTGCGGCTCCGTCAGGGCAGAGGGCTAGCCACCCCGGCTGGGCGAGCCTCACTGAGGATTATTCACCATGATACGGCGGCTGGCTTGGGGCGGGGGAGGGGCTTCACGCCTGGAAACCTGCCAGCATGTCGTCCTGGAATGTGGGTGGGGGGGGTCGGGGGGGTCAGACCGGGGCAGGGCCACACCGGCAAGCGCCATCCGAGGGCCCCCGCTAGGCATCTGTAGAGTTAATTTGAGCGGTAGGTCAGGCAAGCCCTCAGGGGGGAGAGCACAGATCAACGGAGGGGGGGGGGGGGGGTCACTGGGGGGGCAGGGGGGGACGTCACTTTGAGGAGCCCATGCTGGAATGCTAATTGGGGTGGATGGATCCATGTACATCTGAAAACACGTTCCTGCAAATGTATGGAAATGTAAGGTGAAGGCAGAGACACACACCACATGAGACTCGCTGCTGAGAATATTCTGGAAGAATAACCCAGGTGGTGTTTGTCAGCCGGCACCCCTCACTGTAATGGTGCTGCTAGCTCCGGATCCAGCCCGTTAGCTGGGGCCCCCACCTGAGCACCGGTTTGCATGTATGTTGATGAGGCCCAAAACGTCCCATCTTGGAGATTTCTGGACCGAGTCCCCACTCACATTATTCTCCCAGCATTGCCAACATTTTCACATGCGTTTGCATTACATGTTTGCTGTAATGTGTTCGCCTTGCTATCAGTGGAAGTCACATGTTTGAAGGATTTATTTACTACTGTAGTCAGCACCTTGTTTACTGGAAATGTCATAAAAACGTACTCAACACAGAAAAAACTAGGGAAAAACAGTGGTGATGGCTGCACACCTGTGTGCTCTTAGTGAGGAGAAACATCCCCAGCTCCTTCAATCCAGTAAGAATTCAGGCCAGACAGGGAGCGTCGAAATGACTAGCTTGCACCACAGGTTTATTTCCCTTTTCTGGGACATCTCTTTCAGAAAGGCGGGGAGGAAGACAGCGCCCTCCTCTCATCTCATCGTGGCCACGATTCCCACCCCACCGACTACACTGACGGGAAACACCAGCCGTAGGTGGCCGGAACGCCGAGCCCCTGCCGTTGTATTGGCTCTATCCACGCTGCACTAGTGACGTGTTTGCTGGCCCAACGCCGAGCTCTGCTTTTCCACTTCTTAAGCAGTAAACAGTAGTTTAGGTATTTTTGATTAAGAGGAGCGCAAGGAAAATGATTAGTTGAGTTGTTGGGGGAGTGGGGGGGCAGGCTTTTTGAGCCTTCCAACCCCCAGGACGGCCACAATTAGGCCTCGCTTGACCAATTATCCTGCAATTTGTGATGTGAACCCAACCACCCCCCCAGCTACGCGGCCGGGAGATGGCATCCGGCTCCCCCACTTGTCCTCTCTTGTTTTCTCGGACCTTCTTGCGCAGAGAGCGCTAACTGTGCCCGTTTCTTTAAACGCTGTCGCACCGCTTTTCCGCACCCCTCAGGTCCTCAGCCCGGCCCACGTCACGCTATGGCACGTTCCAGGACATCTTAAAGAGGGTGGGGTGGGGGTAGGCTTCACTTCATGTTAATCAGTGTCCATTTCCTGGTTAATGATTCCCTGTTTAGTTCCCCCCAGATTTTTAATGGCTTCAAAGTAAGTGTGTTAAGCGTAATATATTCAGTGACATGTAACAAACTTCCTTCCCTCACTTCTCTGACTGTGGAGAAAATACATATTTCAAAAGAAATGTATATCTGACTTTTAGTGCACATATCAAGCCCCGAATGACCTGGGACATTGATTCCAGAAGCTTCCCTCCCATCTGGTGCCTCCATCTAGCTCTGACTTTAGCTCTCTCAGCCACTGTATGCCAGCCTTGTCCCAGTGTTTCCAGTTCCATGGTCAGTGTTTGCCTTACCTTCCTTCCCCATCCACACCGAGTTTTTCAGAAACAGCCCCCAGTAAAAGACGTACCAGGGCCGGCTTCTTGTTTCTGGGGCATCACACAAAAAGTCAGTTCAGGGCCAAACCCCCAAATGTTTCAAAAACAAAAAAATTTGCTAGCAAATACAGTCAGAAGATCATAGCTAGCTAGCTGGTTAGCAGATATGCTGCTTCAGCATCTCCAAGATAAAGAGCATGTTTATTTAATAAATAGTATTGTGAGTGTTTGTGGCCAACAGGGCCCCCCAAACCTCAAGGACCTCACGCGAATGAGTACCTAGAGATGTGCTACACTGCTGGATTTACCCCATCAGCTGAATTCTGCCATGTGACCTGTGCATGTTCTAGGTATGTTCAGTACACGCTGACTCTCGCTTTCTGCTGTGACGTTAACTGAGATGAGAGACTGAAACAGCAATGCAACTTCATCTGTGGAAACTTTGCTTGCTGAACATCAACTTATGTATCTGAGATACACGATGTATACATGAGTGTGCTCCAGTATACAGCTATATTGACCTGTGCTCAAGTTGTCTTTGCATCATATTAACTCAAAACATGAATTATCTCTAAGCTGGAATAGTGGAATATACAGAATGATTGATATTTTTTATTTTTTCATTCTGTGTTATGCAGACTAAATATCAAATTGGAATTGACAGTTTGATGCTAACTGATATCTAAAAATAGTGTACAATAACGTGGCTAAACACTCTTTAAATCATCCATTACATAACCAAGGATTATGAATATATATGAATGACCAAATATGCATTTTAATTTTGCTGGAATTATTCTCCTGTTTTTGACCTGCTTTGGTCCTCATAACATTTTAATAATTGGGATTTTATTCAAAAATGCCCCCAGTATGGAGAGCGGCCTTGAAGACTCTTTGCTGCTTGTAGCTTGTGGTGATCTCACTGGAACACGTTTAATTACTAGCCAGTGCGGCTGTGTGGGTTGGTGAACTTGAACTGAGCAATATGTTCAGTGACTTGCTAACGCCAGCGGTCTGGGTAATGTATGGACCTCACGAGCTTCTCCATCAGGTGCCACATCCCTGTCTGTGTTCACATCCCATAGTTCTTCTGATTTTTACCATACTTCGACACGTCCAGAAGAAATTGTCTTGTCCAGAAGGGGACCAGGAGCTCTGGATACAAAATAAAATCAAATCACTTGATTTGTTACCTCACTTGACACTTGGTGATGTACAGATGAGTGAAAAACTTGTGTGCAAAGTCCCACAACAGCAGTGA
>JAAGVU020000039.1:16569034-16675451 GCA_011763525.2 Mormyrus iriodes
TCAGAAAAAGGGTAAAAATTTGTACCTTTGCTTGTCACTGGTGCTGTACCCTCAAGAGTCTTGCCAATTGTATCCTTGGCTGTAGGTAATTGTACCTTTTAAGGTCCAGAAATGGACTCTGAGGAACATTTTTGTACCATCGGGGGTACATTAATGTTGTTTCTACCTTGGGGATGAGGGTACAGCCCCAGTGATAAGCAAAGGTACAAATTTGTTCCCTTTTTTCAGAGAGTGCAGGATGGGTTTATGGAGCAGAGTTCAGCATTTCTGATGGCCTGGTAGCTGAGGCCTGCTGGTTTGGGCCCTAGTACGATATCGCCTGCCTGATGGTAGCAGTGTGAACAGCTTGTGGCTCAGGTGACTGGGAAGCTTGATGATTTTTCCGGCTGTCCTCAGGCACTGGCTTGGTAAGTATATCCTAGAGGGAGGGAAGCTCACTTCAGTGATTTTCCCCACTCACCGCACCACATTCTGCGGTTGTAGGAGGTGCAGTTTCCATATCAAGTGGTGATGTATCCAGTTAGGAAGCTCTCAATGGCACAGGGCCAGAAGACCAAGTGTATGCAGGAAAAGAAAATTCAACCACGTCAGCATCCCATCTCGACAAATCACCATGCCTCAGGGCCTTCCGGACCCTTCTTCACTGTGCCGCTCCCAAGGATTTTGCCAGTGAGCTTGTGAGCCAAAAGACTAACTTACACACTCATTAAAACTCAAGTAGTGAAACTGCCAGTACCTTCTGTGGGTCACCATCACTTTGTAGCCTGTCAGGAAATTACTGCTACAGCCAACAAGAGTAAACTAAGAGCAAATAAGAGTAAACTAAGAGTAAATATTCCATCCTTTCATCCTCTGACCGCTTACCCTGGTCAAGGTCACGGGAAGAGTGAATTCTGTCATGTTTTATATTCTAGAGGAAATGAAGTGTTATCTGAAGCTAAGAAGACATTAGTATGTCCACATGGCACCAGGAAAAGGTACATTAATATAATAATCATTATGTAGCAAGAATAGATGTTCTACTAGAAATATGCTTCATGACAAGCGACATCATCCAGAATGTAAATGAAAGAATCTTAATTTGCATCATTTCAGCTCAATTGCACGTGCTGTGCTTCAACACAAAATTTAATTAATAGTATTAGTCATTTTTTTAATTAAAATATTTATTAAGACCATCTGCCTCATTCAAATTTTTGCAAACACTTGACTGTGTATGATTGGATTTACAAACCTGAAACAGTCTGCAGCTTGTTTTTGTGTCAATTTTCGACAAAAACAGGCAATAAAGGACACAAAGAGGTAAATCCAGCATTCCTCATCTATATCTCACGTATCTTTTGTCTTCATAATGATTTTTGTTTCTTTGATCATGGTTCAGCACAGCTGTCTTCTAGGTGTCTAAATACAGCTGTCCAGGCTGTTTGTCTTGTGTTTGGGGTCACCGTGGTTCACAGGGCAGTTTCTGCGGTCCAGAAGCAGACACTGAGATTACACTGCATTAAAGTGGCTGAACGTCCTTTATTTACAAAATGCATCTTTTATGTCGCAGTTAAACTGCAGGATGCATTGCCCGTAATCCCATAAATCTCAATTTTCCTTCCTGTAATTATCGCAATGGGGGAGAAAACAAAACAAATTCCATATTTTGTGAAATGGTATGACCTGACATAGCTGTTTTGAAAGCCGCTCCTCTTGCCTGGAGCATGATGGGAGATTCGTGTCATCTAAGGAATGAAAAGGGAAATTGCCCGAGGCAAGCCGCTGATTCCATCGCTCCAACTCCAAATTCGTTACACCACTTTATCTGTTGCAGGCAAAGCAATTATAGTGTGGTTCAATTTTCCACTCTGTGTCTGTATTGTAGATCAAAGTATCGTAAAAGAAGTGAAAAGATTATTTTACTGATTTCCTGCTTAATTTAGGACGCATCGCTAAGTGGCTTATACCTCAAAGGTTTTAATAAGTGTATGTCTTTGGGTTCAATATTTTAAAAAATATGTCTTTATTTTGGCAGTTCGTTAAGAGGCATCCACAGTACAAACTGATTCCCAATGAAATTGTGGTTCAGGTTTTAGAAACATTGAAATTATCAAAACATAGTAATCCTTATTATTTTAAGCATATCAAATACTGAAAGGTGTCTGTATATGTATTAGTCTCTCCAACATTGTATACCATTAGTGTTGTCTTTGAAATTTGAACTTTTGTTTATGAGCAGTAAAAATTGCCTGTAGCAAAATGTTTTGTTGCTTTTCGAATGTTGAGTTCAGTTCAGTATGTTCATTTAGTTAGAATCAAAATGTTCAATTATTTAGATTCAGAATGTTCAAGTACATCATTTATATAGATTCGATTACGTGCAGAGTGTTTGGTTAGATTCAGAATGATTTGATTCGAGAAACAAGACATTTGCTTAAGTTTTTTAAACTTAGTGAGAGATTTAACTAAATTTGATGTAGCAGTATATAATACCTGGATACCCAAAATTAGCAATATCATGTAATAAAACAATTACACAAGAAATCAATTTGCGATTATCAATCCTGTTCATCTCAGTAAAAAAAAAAGGTATTTTCGGGCCTTAGACATGAATGTGGTAGCACAGGATTTGTCAGTAAAAACATAATGGAAATGGAACTCATGATTTGCCAGACAACTGAAGCGTACTGTGGGAAGGGTAAGGAGGTTCTTCTTGGGGTCTGTTCCCTCTATTCATGGGTTTGTGGGCATATGGATGAGCCCTGTAGACAAAGGGATGAGCACACTGAGCACATCCAGGTTCTGGCCTTCTCACAAACTTTGTTGGTTGGAGGAAAAGATCAAAAGCACTGAAAGAAGGAATCCCCATTTAATTAGGGCAGACCATCTTCACAGGAGGCACCGGGATGGATCAGGACCCCATCTTGGTGCAAACGTGCGGTGAAACTCAGTCTCACCCTTTATTGCCAGCGCATTAGAGAACCACTCTTATATTTCCTTATCTTAGTCAGTTAGCTAAGCTTGTGCTATAGGGGGTGCTAAGCTACAGCTGAAGGGTGCTGAGGTAGCACTGAAAAAAGCTGAATTTGCAGGGTGCTAGTTTACTATTATACCGTAAGCTAGTGCTGAAGGACACTAAGGTGCTGCTGAAGAGTGCTAAGCTAGTGTTGAACTTTGCTAAGCTAACGTTGAAAGATGCTAAGCTAATGCTGTAACCCAGATAATAATTTTTCGTCCTGGGAATGTTTACCGAACGTTACGATTAAGGTATGAAACATTCAAAGTGCCCCGATGCTCCCAGAACATTATACCACTACTACAACTGCTACTATAGCTAAGAATAATAATGCATAAATGAAAAAAAGGCTTAGCAGAGCACCTGGTTGCACTGTTACGTTATACTTCTTAGATCACGGGTTCCAGGGTGGATGGTTTGTTTACTGTATGCACCTGAAGCACTTTCATAAAAGTATACTTTAATTATAAAACAGTATTTTTCAAAATGATTAATGCTAATATTAAAAGATAATGTTATGGTCCTACAATTGACAGAACCTTTGTTAAAATGCAAAAAAAAAGAAAGAAAGAAATAAAGAACATTCAGTAACGCTTTACATTAACTGCGCTTTCATAACACATTCAGAGCACCTTTATAATGCGTTTATAATGCATTCATAGAAGATTCTTTAGCTGCATGTAAGTATACCTTAACATCCTAATATACCTTAATAGCTTTAATATACATTAATAAATATTATACAATTATAATGTTTGTTATCATATCATGTTTGTCAATAATGTATATTAAAGCTGTTAAAGTATGTTGGGATGTTGGGGTATACTGTACCTACATGCTGCTTATGAATGTCCTATGAAAGCATTATGAAGGTGCAGTTAATGTACAGCGTTACCAAACATTCTCTGCCAAGTTTGAGAAGGCCTTTAAATTACATTGGTTAAAGTACTGGGAACGCATGAGTCTTCTACTGGACAGTGCTAAGCAAGTTCTGAATAGCACTAAACTTTTGCTGTAGGGGGCTAAATTGGCCAAGTACATGATTTATCAGGCTATCTTAAAAGATATGCCTGAGAATTTATTCAGTAGTTGTGATGTGACCTCATTCTACCAATGGTGAACATCCCAGCTTTGGGAGGGTCCAGCAAAGGTAAGATCGAAAAGAAAGGGGCTCAATAAGTCAGATTGGCAGGATTTCAGTGATGAATGAGGTCACAGGCCTTTTTTTGGCCAAGTATAACCACCATCTTGACTCTGACTACGACTTGGAGCCAGTGAAGGGAAATCAGGAGGGAAGAGGGGACATGCCAGACCCTGCAGAGGCCACCCACCATGCAGGTCATCAGCTAGGTCTTGCATCAGTTGACAGGTTCTAGTAGAACCTGCAAGATGTCCAGCTGGAACACCATTCATATAACCCAGACGGGAGAAAATCATCAAAAACATTGCAGGCTTTTACAGCTACACAGAGTCTGCTGTCCGTATCTGTCCAGCTTCCATCCATCTACAGTGCAGCGGCTTCAGCAGGGCAACTTTAGTCACATATGCTTGCAGTTGACTACCTGCTCAAGATCAGCGACCAGGTCAGTTATGGTCACCTCTGGTCCCGCACTCTCACCTTCACATGGGTATCTGCATTTCTTCACAGCAGCTTCTTCTGGTGAGGACTGGAACAGAATACTAACTTAGTGAGCAAGTCAATAACCTCGACAATACAAAAGTCACCTGATGTCAATTATACGCAACCTGTGACTTCCACACCATGCCGATAATAACGATGATTTATAAATATGTGGAGCCGCAGCGGAAGATTGATTCCTGAAACATTTTTGTTAAATTTGATATCCTGTCATAAAACTGAAACCACAAGGGTAGCAGGTGATTTATTAAGATGGTGAACTTTTAATTATCCTCCCAGGAGATCTAGGCTTCTACCTTTGATCAAGTGAACTTGAACTAAATCCCCTCTGTAAATATTCACCAGGACAAAAGCGTGAAGACAGAAACTCAGGCGTAGGCCCCCTGGTTATGTCTGTTTGCTCGGCAAACACATAAAAAAAAGAATCATATTTTACAAAGCACTGAGATTGACTTAATGGTACTTAACCCTGGGCGTTCATGATCATTTCTCCAAAGAACTTGAAAGTGCTGTCAGTGCCCTGATTTAGCTAATAACAGATATATCAGCTTGCTGCTTATGCTGTAATGGGTGCTGCTGATCGTGGTCAGCGGCCGTTTCACCGGACCGTGAGTAGCTGGATCCGGGATGCCAGCTGACTCATTAACATGTCCTACACACTGCATTGCCATGGCTGACCTTTGGTGTTTGGCCTGAAGGTATCAGGGTGAACATTACAACAATGTCCTATAAATTATTCATACAGATTTACTATTATGGCTGTCAGGAAGAGAAAGTTTTGGGTATACTTTTTCATAACGTGTATATTCAGAACCAGCAGTAGCTCCAGTTCACGTTGTACCTTTATGAATCATGTGGTGAAACCGGAGGCTGCCTCATATTCCTGCGGAGGAATGAATGGAGTGTCAGTAGCACACCTTAAAATCCCTCAAAATGGTCTATGGAAAAAATCACAGGCATGAACACTATGCCTATGATTGGAAGGTCACTGGTTCAAATCCCAGGGTTGGGAGAGTGATTTCAGCTTCGGGCCCTTGAGCAATATCTTTAACCCCCAATCACTCCAGGAAGTCTCTGACCCTGCTTTCTCAAATGTATGTTACTTCAGATAAAAGAGTCTGCTGAGCCTAATGAAAATGCAATATTATAGAAGTGGCCATCAAAACAGAAAGTTTCAAGCACCTGAATCTGAAAATGTACAGCTTGTAAATGAAACACCCAAGTTTCTGTAACGTTATGAAGGAGATTGTCTTTCATACACTAAGGAATTATACAGCTGATATTTTTTACTTTACTCTACCTGCCCCTCGCTGATATTGGGCTACATAAAAATATGCATTGTTTAGGTACAATTTGGGGAAATCTTACATCATGAGACGCAGATCTCTTGCTGAAACCGGCCTGTCCCCATTTAGCACTGTTTTACCAAGGCAAAGACAATCAGTATTTTGTCAGAAAGCCCCATTCTGCCTCTTCATACCAATCTGCCACCCGTTTTTTCATAATAAAACACTGGAAACAACGTACAAATATTGGGAAAGCCAAGAGATCCGGAACATACCGTTAACCCCTGATGCAAACAAACATAAAGCATGGTGACAGATCTTACTGTGTTTTTATTTCAACACAAATCAAACTGCTCAACACGAAATGTAAGCATACATGCATTTTTCTCACAGCATGAGGTAAAATCTGATTAACACTGTGCTAATTGTTGTAATTAACATAAAATGGAGTGCAATGAGTTTTACATCAGAATTTTGCTCATTTATGCAAACATCTGTAAAATGAAATGTGTGCATTCCTTCCAATTTACAACAACAGCTTGCACCACACATCCATATTAATATGTATACACACTTGTCTTCCACTGTATTTTAATATGTTTTATTTTTTCGGCACTTAGGGAAGTTTTTTTTTTTTTCCGGAGCAGAGCTCGTCCGTGTCTCCTTGCATGCTAACCCTGGGGATACAGCAGTTGTCTTCAAGTCCATGACCATAAAAAATCATTATCTCTGTGAAATACAGCAATTTGGGAGATAATGAAGCACAGACCAGGGGGCAGAGCTGCCAATCTGAAGGATTACGCTCCGCGCGCCTGATTCCTCCTGACCTTCCTCCAAGCCAGCTGTCAGCTCGCGAGCGAGCGCATGCCGATTGACTCCGGGCACATTCATTAGAATATCTCCAGCAAAAAGTCATTTGCATAAAATCCTGCCTTTCTTAATTAGTACTTCATTTTTCCCTTGACTTATTTTGCAGCAAAGTTCAGTCGGCTTCTTCCTTCCTTCCTTAAAAAAAAACAGATATGATGGAATGTAACTTGAAATTAGTTATACGGTGATTAGCCAATTAAGTTTATAGGCCTTTAAAATTATACACATGAATCACTGAATTTATTATTTTCAAAACTGACGCACAGGCCTACCTGTTTCCTATTTAACAATCATAATAAAAGCCCATTCAACATAAGTCCACGTTGGTACCTTCTCTTTCAAGTAAACCATGAATTTTAATTAAGAATATTTCCCATATAACATGTCTTCTCTGTGGCATTTATACTCTGGTTATTAGACATCTCTCAGTTTCATGCAGACCAACCCTGATGCACTTTTTCCTCTATCTCTGTCAGCATGATAATATTCTATCATGAAATGATGCTTAAAAAATATTAATCGCAATTAGTCTGCATTATTCTCCTGCACAGAGTTCTTTCCTTCTTGCCTGTAGTGTACATTAGGAATTTCAGTGGGGATCTCCTTATTGTCTGACATTCCCCACAGAATCGCAGGATCTGAAATTGCTGTAATAATTGACATGAGAGCTTGACGATACCTGGACTATGAGCCTTTCCCTCAAGGCACCGGTGCACGTGCAGAAAAGAGGGAATCTCAAACAGCCCAGAGAGGCCAATGTCCTTTATCTGCGTAATTCCAAATCTGCCTGGGCTGAGAAGGCAGGAAGTAGTAGGAACTGCAGGCACAGCAAGCATGTTCGTTTAAGCGATAGCCAAATGCCGGTGTGCTTACATTTAGTGGCTGCTCAATTAATGGCTTTAGGATGTATTTTGGGTGCAGTACATCAGTGTAAGTACCCTTCTCAAGGGCACTACAGCTGGGACTTGAACCAGCAACCTGCAGGTTACAGGACCTCAACCCTAACTCATGTTAAAGGGGAACTTCACCTGCTTAAAGGGTTTTACTATAATGGTTTTGCTTATCTAACAATAGCTGGATATTTCACTGGAACTAAGTACTATCCTTAGGGGTTCTACTGTATGCACCTCCTGGGACTGGGATCTAGAACTTTCGTGTCTGATATTCTCAGAGTATGTCTATAATTCCCTAAAGAACCAAAAGAGGATGAAAGTGGGGGTGGGATAAGAAACGCAGTGGAGATGCAAACGGGCGTCTTAGGCCTCACAGCCATTGGATGTGTGCTCCTCATCTCCAAAGGCCGCACGTTGAGGTGGTTGAGGAACCCCTGGCAGATGCATCTGCCACCGCTGACAGATAGACACTCAGACAGCAGTGAACCCACAACCTGAACAAGCCAGAGAACCAAGTATCTTCGGAATTACGGCCGTTAGTTTTAGTGTCAGGAGGCAGCCTCCTTACTCTCGGACTACTGTTGCATGTTTCCACCCGCTCTTTAAGCTAAAAACAGGCAAGATTGAGCCAGGCTCCTTTCCTGTGTTGGTCTGTTATAGTGAGGAACCCCAGTGTGGGTGCTGGTGAAGGTGGTAACTTAAAGAAAGAAAAGACAACACTAACAGGACTAACATGGCTAACAGGGCCAGACATCCCACCGCTTCCTGAAGATCTGGGAGTCTCCCACAAATTGACAGCAGCTGCCTGACACCTAAGAATGATGCACAACGTCCCAGAAATCTGTCACTCCATTATTCAGTGGTGGTGGTGGTAGTGGGGGAGGAGGTTCAAATTAACCTAGTACACAGTATTACCATAATACTGCCCAGTCCTAGCTAGTGCACCCCCTCCTGGTTGTCCCATATCTGCCTGCCTGAAAGGCTGTCTGAGGTGGGATGGGATGTATGCATAGCTAAAACAGCTAACATGGCTAACTCAGTTACAATGATTAGCTGCCATAGCTATAACCATCTCATGACATATTATCCAGTATAAAACAGTGAAACTGTAAAAGAAGAAAACGTACAAATAACAGCCCCCCCCACCCCAATAAGCGAGTGTAGAAAATGCATGAAAAAGTAGCCTGATTATTGAGCAGCCTTGATTGACCTTAGTTGGAAAGCATCAGACTTTTAATTGTGCACAGCTCACTGCAGTACCATACAACATTAAGGGAGGGAAATTTGCAAACACAAAACACGTTTTTTTATGTCAGCATGAGGTAAATGTTTGGATTTGGGCTCAGATATCCAGTCACAAAACACATTACTAGAATGGTCCAGATGAAAGGGTTTCCAACTCCTGGTACAGACCTTGCTGAAAACGTTTAGGAATTGTCACAGATCTTCAGTGTTCATTACAATAAAGATGCAAAAGACAAACACTCGTTTGCGGTATGCCCTGGAAGGATCTAGAAACAGGAGTCTCAAAGAGCTTCGCTGGTCCTGTGATGTGGCACCATAAGGTTGTGGCTATATTGTCATGCTCACTGTCAAAAGTCACACAAACGACCTCATGATGGCTCAAGACAGTGACCTGCAGGACAGACATGCTGACCGCTGGGGATCCAGAAAAAAAAATGAGGGGGCGGGGCACCAGCTGCAGGTCTCAGGAAGGGTCGGGACAAAGCTATGGCTTTGATGAAATCCAGACTTTGTAATAAAAGTATATTGTTTTTCGGCAAGTTGGCTATATTATGGAAAAATGCTCTGGGAAGGTGATAGCGAACGTTGCGTAGAGTTTGGGAATCTGGGAATGTTACTCCTAGATTTGAAAATAATCACTTTCTGGCCAGGAAAGTATATTATTCTCTTCCTGTAACTTCTTTGTCTCTTCAGGCATGGTTGCCACCGTGTTTTGAATAAATGATTCTGTTAAAGACAGATGCTTTGATGCATCTTGCTTTAATTAGAATTTGTTTTAAATGGTGCCCACTTGAAGCGGCTAACCTCCCTTCTGTGATTGGTGCTTCATTGTTTACTCATTGTATGCTCTGTATGCTATGATAATGTGTGCAATTAGACCATCTGGAAATCAGTAATATTTCAACTGCATTCAGATTGTTCTGCAATCATTAAAGGGCCATCCCTTCCAGAGGGTGGTAAGACACAGAACCTGGCCTGTTCTTCAACATAAGCATCATTAAAAAAAACACCTTTCCAATGTTCACCTACCTCATGTTTTCCTCCGTTTCAAATAACATCCTAAAGTTTGAGCAATAATTTTAAACAAATTCTGCCAACTGAAAGCTAAAGTCAGCAAATCCGCTCAGAGTGTTCCGGAAAGGGTTGCTGCTGATTCCCGCCGCCTGCTGGATTGATTTCCGCCCCGTTTAAGATTCGCTTTGATCCACAGCGTTAAACAGGCGGCTCGTGATGCTGGAAATAAGTCTCCACGTCGTGGCTTGGGACATGTTTATAATGCATTTGTCAGGGCTCTGGGCATCATCAAGGCCAGCCGGCCTCGCCTCTGCAGCCCCAATTCCAGGTTATCCAATCAGAGCGAGAGGCTGGATGTCAAACGACAGCTTGGGTCCAGCGTGGATCTCGCCTCAGGAATCAAACCAGAGGTGGCTTTTCATTTT
This sequence comes from Mormyrus iriodes, assembly GCA_011763525.2. Taxonomy (NCBI): domain Eukaryota; kingdom Metazoa; phylum Chordata; class Actinopteri; order Osteoglossiformes; family Mormyridae; genus Mormyrus; species Mormyrus iriodes. Next base: position 16,579,405 of record JAAGVU020000039.1, read on the forward strand.
CATTTGAAGGAGTTTTCTTCCGAAGCGAAGCGGAAAGCTTAGTATAAATTACAGTAAACACAAAAATGTTATTAAATGGGTCTCTTGGATATGCTCGGTGTACACAGGCTAGGTTAATGCTGTCAATGATGTATGCAAAAGAGGCTATCTGTGTGTGAAGCGAGACATCTCCTGAAACCCATTGTTTCACACCAATTCTGGTCCTTGTCTGGGGTTTCAGGGTTTATTGAGCAGGTCAGCCCATGGTCTGCACTCTCGACCAGTAACACGTCCTGGCATACATCAAAATGCATGCAGAGCAAGGGACCAGAGGAGCTACCATCACATTACTATACACGCTCATCCAAAGCAATTCACATTTTTTGGAAAGCAGGGTCAGCCAGTCCCTGGGGCAATTGCGGGAGGGTAGGGGCCTTGCTCAAGGGCACACCAGTAAAACCACTTGGCTGACCCTGAGATTTGAACCGATGACCCACTGAGCCCACTGAACCACACACCACCTCCACTGCATAGTACAGTCATTAGGTATTTACCACTGTGAGTCTGTTAAGGTCTTAGGTGCAGGAGAGATGGAGAGACTGGGATTGGCAGCGGGTATAAATGTCCTCAATCTTAAAAGGAACACTGCTCAGATTAGGAAACAGCATATAACCACGGGTTAATTAACACCATTAAATCAAAGTGAGACTACAGTGCAAGGATATTACATATTAAACTCAAGTTATTCAAAATAACATGTAAAGATGTAAACATGCATTAAAGTCACTTGAATGAAATGGAAATCCATGGAAACAATTTCACTTACAGCTTTCCGCAATCACATGTCGTTATCTTAATTCGATCGGCAAATTCAATTTTTCTTTGCTAACGTAACCCGTCGCCATCCTGTTGTAACACACCGGATTGCCGTCCAAAGGAGCCGGCAGGGGTCTGAAGACTGTCTCTCCTTAAAGACTGCTTGCCCCCACCCGTGTGGTGGCCTTGTTTGCCAGGAGGTTCCGAGCCACAGAATGGAAGCTTGGGCCTACTCGCTATCCCCCGACGATGACTGTAAACTTCTGAAGGGCCTGTTCCCTTTCTCTTGGGGCGACTGGGGGCTGTTGTTCCACACACATGTAAGATAACACTAACCTGGATTAATCCTCCTCTTATGTTTTTCTTTGCCAGAAAATTGCCCATGACATCTTCAGAATGTGAAGAATACACCTCACTGTTGCATATACCCTAGGCCATGTAGCACTAAGGAAATTCAATCTTTTTTTGATCTCTGTAGCTAAGCGTCGCCGGGTTGGGGTAACAATTGATTCACAATGTCTGCAAGTTCAAGGAGAGACAGACAATCAAGCGGCCAGGAGAACCACGGCACGCCGTCACCCCTTCCCGCGTCCCACAATGCCACCCTGTCAAGTGTGACAATGCGATAACTCTCACTTCGGTCTCGCTTGGAATTTGAATCGAATCTGGATCGTGCCTTACAAGGCATGTCCTATTTTTAGGGAGATGCTATTCCAGCGCTCGATTCCCAGCTCCGTTCATCCGGTTGAATGGATCTCTTTCACTCCCAGAGCCAAGGGAATGAGGTGTGAATAAGGTTAGCGCGTAGATCCGAAGACAGAAATAACAAGTTTCGCAAATACGTTTTTCCAATAAAGCGACTCTTTGGAGACTGCAGGTTATTTAGCAGAAGTGCAGTGGGAATGTTTCCTATATAATGTGTTTTTCGTTTCATTTTTAAATACAGGGCTTGAGCTCATTAATCTGTGGGACACTATCATTCAGCAGCACTGGTACTCAATGAAACATGTTAAATTACATTAAATGTACGGCATCAGAAAGCAGCGGATGCATTAAGGTGATGCAACTCATCAGCTTCTCCCTTATTTTTAGTTTATTCGAGTTTTTCACAGAGCTTGTTGATTAGTTCGCCAAACGCTTGTGACCCTTAAGCTATGAAATCCATCGTAACTACTGGCATTGTGCATGTTTTGGAATATAACTATTTAGGATGTTCTGAATTGTCATTTAGCACATCGGGGGCTCTGCCCTATAGGCACACGCATGGTAAAATGATGATGACTCTCTGGTGAATTAGCCAACTTCTGAGGATTTTGGTTTTAATAAATAAGACGAGGATCAGGAGCACATACAGGACTGACAGGGTGAACGTGCTGCAATGGGGCCAGTTTGGGAATAAAATGGTCTAGATGAGAAGCTGATAAACACTAAACATGTTGGTAAATAACTTGATTTTTGTAGAGAGCTTCATGGAATGGGCTTCCATGGCCAAGCAGCTGCATCCAAGCCTTACATCACCAAGTGCAATGCAAAGCGTCGGATGCAATGGGGTAAAGCACACCGCCACTGGACTCTAGAGCAGTGGAGATGTGTTCTCGGGAGTGACGAATCACACTTCACTGTCTGGCAATCCGATGGACGAGTCTGGGTTTGGCGGTTGCCAGAAGAGCTGTACTTGCTTGACTGCATTGTCCAAGTGTAAAGTTTGGTGGAGGGGGGATTATGGTGTGGGGTTGTTTTTCAGGGGTTGGGTTTGGCCCCTTAGTTCCAGTGAAATGTATGCTTAATGCCTCAGCATACGATGTCATTTTGGACAATTTCATGCTCCCAACTTTGTGGGAACAATTTGGGGATAGCCCCTTCCTGTTCCAACATGACTGCGCACCAGTGCATAAAGCAAGGTCTATAACGACATGGATGAGCGAGTTTGGTGTGGAGGAACTTGATTGGCCTGCACAGAGCCCTGACCTCAACCCGATAGAACACCTTTGGGATGAATTAGAGCGGACACTGCGAGCCAGGCCTTCTCGTCCAATATCAGTGCCTGACCTCACAAATGCTGTCCTAGAAGAATGGTCAAAAATTCCCATAAACACACTCCTTCCCAGAAGAGTTGAAACTGTTATAGCTGCAAATGGTGGGCCAACTCCATATTAAAGCCTACGTATTTAGAACAGGATGTCATTAAAGTTCATGTGTGTGTAAAGGCAGACGTCCCAGTACTTTTGGAAATATAGTGTAGAAAATTCCTGAAATATTCAGTTTCTCTGATGACTGAAAGAAGCTGTCAAGCAAGCAGCCTTAAAGAGCAATATTCTATGGGACGTTGTTGTTGTAGCGTCAGTATGTACAGTTTCACTGGAAATAGAAAATACAAATCACCCTCATTTATATGCCTACATGTTTATTTGCTTGTTTATTAATAACACATATTCGTATTCTTTGTCTGTATCTGTGATTTTATTCTATTAATTATTTTATGTATCTTTGTATTTGTGTATTTTTTTGTCCTGAAAAGCATGGTTAAAATGTATACCCACGGCACCACCAAATGCCTTGTACTCTTTTGTACAAGGTCAATAAAAGAATTCTGATTCGTTACTTATGAGGCTCAGCTAAAGAATCACCTCATCTCACAGAAGTGTGATTTCCATTTTTTTATCATTTAACAATAACATTGTACTTTCAACAAGCATAATTGCTTTTGATATCAAAGTGTGAATATGACCCTTTATTTTGAGGACTGGAACTCCTTTCGCAGCTGAAAAACACAAAACAAACGACCAGCTTTTGAACGCTCTAACCAAAACAAAGGGGCCAAGGCATCTTCATATGTGAAACATAATCATAATTCCAAGCAAACAAAAAGCCTGAGAGGGCTGGAGGCCAGCGAATCAGAAAGCACCATGAGAGGGGGGTCATATGGAGCGAATTCAGGAAAGAATTCGCAGGGAAGAGAAAGGGGGGGGGGTTATAATTGACAAAAGGCACCCCAAGGCATCGCTGCAGAAAGGATCGATTCAGTGAGGAGGAAGCGGCTTAAAAGAGATGACCTGACCTAAAATCATCACGTTATGTAACGGAGGAACGTGAGCAGAGCACCTGAGATGTCTCTGGGCGGACACGCTGCTGGGCCGCTTTGAAACGGCCCTCCTCCCTCCCCAAACATGCAAGAAACAAAGGCGCCATTTACCTCCGGCCTCTGATTGGATGCACATGGCTCTGCCTAATGGTTTAGCCAATTATTTAGCTGTAACGTATGCATGCATATGCAGGAAGTATGTGGAGAATCTGAGTGCTTCTTACATAACTTACATACCAACGCCAGAGTTAAACCACCAGAAACAGAGTAATAAGCTGGTTCAGTGCAGAAGCTAAACTCCCCCCAAAATGGACCTTAGCACATGGAATGATAACATTTAAAATCTGACTCATGGCACCTGTGGAAGACAATTCATCTTGTCTAGCAGCCTGGTTGATGGATATTTAAAAGTTAATGAAGAGCTTAACTCACTGAAGTGATTGTTAAAGGATGGCTAAACTGTGTAATAATGGCATCAGAAAAGTTTCAGTTACATATATTGTATAATTTAATGCAACAATTACCCACCCAGTATAAACTATTTTTAATAATTTCAGAAGAAAATTCGCAATCAAAATGTGGTAATAGTCTTCCTGCAAACTTCCGTGTACCATCTGCACCATCAGAGGGCTGTGAGCCCTTTGACATTTGACCACATTCAGAAGTATGTGGTTCATGTATGTTTGGCTGTGCACCAAACTGATTCACATACAGTGCTTGTACTAAACCTACAGCCATGGAGTCCCGGTATTCACACACACACACACACACACGCACACACACACACACACACACACACACAGTCAGACACACCCATTCCCTCTCAGTCACTCACACGCATACAAACCCTTACACACACACTCTTCATGCCTTCCCTACAAATTGACACTGCTCAGTGTTATAAAGTCCTCGTGGTCTCCCTGGTGAGAACCTTAGCCCAGGGAAATCTCCCATGATTCCCTGGTGCTGCCGATGACACAGGCTCTCAACAGCCACTTCTCTTTTTCGATGAGTGTTTCAAACAAAGCTCATAAGTATCGGGTTTAACTTGCAGAGAAAGTGACTTAACTGACTTTGATTAGAAGCTCACACGCAAATGCGGGGGGGGGGGGGGTGTACGGTCAACTTATTTTCTATGCTGTTACACAAGTACTGTTGGGGAGGATGGGGTAATGCAAAGGGGCACAAATCAAACACTGAGTGTTTGGGTCAGACAGGAGATTAGCTCAGATGATTAAATGTGTGGCGCTCACACCAAACACTCTGTACTGGGTGAAGGTTCCCATTCTCCACAGTTTGTCACATGTTAATGCTTCATCCTGCCCCAACAGATGCCTCACATTTCCTGTTTCCAGTTGTATAAACTCCTTAAACTGCCACTAAAACACTGTTAACAATCACGATTCATTTCAGCACGTAGGTGCCTTTAATTACATAGCGATTATGAAAGAGCCGTGCATTGTGATGGGCGATAATCTGATATTAATTGCTATTATTGACTAAAATGTGTCACCGTTCACTTGTAGACTTCTAAAGGCAAGTCTATTTCTATCTATCTGGAAAATCCAGTTTGTCCAGCTTCGGTGTCATTTCACCAAAGCCTCATTTTTCAACCGACTGCCTGCTTACAATAATCACTGGGCCTTCAGAAATGAAAAATAAAGTGACGATGCCCAAGAACGCGGACAATGGCGTAAACGACGTTCTCAGAGTTCGCCAGACGTGGTGTGACAGCCCTGGAACGTCTGGGACTGCCCACTGCCTGCCGATGCAAACTGCGCATCCCAGATCCCGCCCCTGAGCCCAACACCCATATGGGAACAAAGGAGCCCTGCTGAATTCTGGGATACGCAGCCCGGAGCGCTTGTATGCAGTCATGGTCAGACCCTGTAAACTGTCAAGTGCTAGAAAAAAGAAAAGAAAAGTGCAACACCCACAAGGGTAACAGGCAGCTGTCAGCGCAGAGGCCGGCTTCAGAGCCCGCGGTGTGATTCAGGACGAAACCAGACACTTAGGGAGCCATACAGATGGCGATTAGTGCAATTAGGAGATCAGATTCGCCCATGTTGCAGGAGAAAAGGCCTCCATGATTTCTCATATGTGGTGAGCAGCCAGGAGAAAACGTGACAGCGGATGTCAGCAGGTCCCCTTTCCATCCCTCGTCCCCAAACGACTTACGTGTCAACTGTCTGATACATTGGAAAAGGATAGATGGTCCTGCCAAGCTTTTCAAAAGAGTCCTATAATTCAAGTTTTTATACATATATAAAAAATAATAATAATAATTTTATTCGGGTGCTGATAGATTGCAGGGATCTAAATTGACTTTGCCGGGGCCATGTAAATGTGGAATTAGACTCCCGCGTGTCTGGGGTGGTGGCTGCGTCTAAACACAGCTATATTTCGCAGATAACAGGATTAGCCGGCATGTGGATAATAAGTTGGCGAATCCCCCCCCGGCCATTTCTTAACACTGTGAGAGCGCTAATCCTTCCAGCTTTGATGTCTTCCAGCAGCTTCCATCAGGTGCAGCTTGGCTTGTTATGCTCTGCAACCCCCCCCCCACTCCTAAGATCTCCAAATGCACTCATTAGTTTTGCCTGTTTACTAAGTTTGCCCCTTGTGATGGGAGCAGTTAAACACTCCCCTTGCTGACCATTCCGGCTCTCTGTGGCATTCTGCAAATTTATCTGGCTCTGATTGGTGCTCGGTATGCCGGGCCATGCCCCTAGGAATCATGCGGCCTGTCGAATCTGGATTGGCAGGGCGGGTTTGGACCTGTATACAGGAACTGTAATAAGGCAGCTTTGTCCTTTGCCCTGTAAGATTTGGTCAAAACAGAGAAGGGCCCCCAGACAGGACCTGAAAGTATTAATCGTTAAGTTTTTTGTTCCAGATTCATTAATACTGCTTATGTCTGTCTGCCTTACACACAGTGTTTCGCATTCAGCCACAAGGCGTCACCCCGGTAGTTCTGCCAAGGTCACAAATGCTGGTCTGGGCGTAGTATCTGCTTGTCGTCACAATCCTGCCCAACACCCCCACCCTCCAGGTCAGTGGGACACATTAACAGGTGCAGCTTTGGCTCCCAGTTTGTGGAAACATCACTGAATAATCCCCCCACTCCCCCCCACCCCCATCCGAGGCTGACCTCCTGACGGACCTGTGCTGCAGAAGATTGCGGGTAATGCAGACTCCGACTCCATCCGCCCCGCTTCCCATCGCAGCTGACAGGGAGCGACTTATTCAGTTTGCTGATTATAATTAAAAATATCAGAATAATTAAAGTCTTCAGCTTGACAAGCAGAGCCATAACTTCGCCCTCAGACATTCCTCTCTAATTAGTTAATTAATCCTAACACAAATTATAAGCAATAATTAGTCAGTCAAGCTTAACGCAGAGTCTGGCGACTTTCGGGCTGAGAGGCGTTTTATTTGTGCGGTTGCCGTGGTTTTGCCACCATGGCGTGCCGCATTTCATTGTCGTTTTGTTTGTTAGGCCCCCGACATTTGAGGTGACTGTTTGCATCATCTACTCTGACCTTATCGGACCGAAACGCGCCGGGTACAATCGGTGCGTCACAATCGGCATGTCATTCATACAAATGGTGACGAACATGGAAATGTGCCATTTTCTGTCCTCGGTAATTAATTTTAGCCATGTTAATGCAATTAGCCAGGAGCTTTTGGTGCAACTCTCATGAAAGCTGCATCCAAGACCGACACGCTTCTAATGAATCCTGTGCCAATTTTACGATTTCAATTTTGCTGTAGTATTAGCAAACGAAGTGGCACCGTGCAGTGACAGATGCTCCGCGTATCATTTGTTACACTGATGTTGATGCTCTTATTGATTGTTATTGATTATCGTTTGAATAATAAATGCATCAGCTGTGAAAATATCCCACGTGAGTCTTAGCGGTGAGTTTTGGGCACCGACGCTACGTGACATCACAAAGGAACCCAATAACCGAAAATATGAAAATGATGATTTACTGACATGCTCATTAAAACTGATTTATGCAGCATTTACGCTACATTGTAACATTCTGACCGTGATTAGTATGATTATTTCATAAGGATATTTTCTGCATATAACGTAAGCTCATCACTTTAACATACTGGTCCTCGTAGTAGTTCATTAGTCATACCGCTCTTCATAATGTGTAATCATTTTACTGCAAAGGATGCCAGCTTCCTGTTTAATGCTGCTCTAATATGAAAATTCTATATGGAACCAAACTACGTTTCTGAAAATGGAAACACATGGCAATTTCTAGGCCCATAGGCAAATTTCTCCCTGTCAAGGTCCTCCTGAGGCCTCTTTTTGCTTAATATCAGCTCCCAATGAGGCGAGGCCTTCAATGTCTTGTTTTAAATCCTAGCTAAGTCTAACCCTTGCTGCTCTTCTGACTTTCTTACAGTTTCTCCTGTCAGCATCACCGATCTAATTGAATGTGTTCTGGTCTAATAAACAGACTTCATTATGTCTGTCTATTTTCCTCCCCCAGTCTGTCTTTTCATTTTTTCACTGGGGCTTTGCAGTTCATTCTGGACCTCGCATTAATTGTAAACCCAAAATATTCGATGGAAAGTAATGCTTGACCACCACATCCTAACCGGTAACCTTGGGAACAGAAGAAGACCCCACAGTATATTGTTCTGAGGGGTTACTGGAGTTATAAATGCAGTTTTTATTGTTTTCGGATATTACGGACTTATTCGGTACATGGTCAATAAAAAGACAGTATTTTCAGAGAAAACAAGCAATTAAACTCCGTTATGAGAGCCTGAAAATTGGAGGGTCCCGCCGTGTGGGTGTGAATGAGCAGGGAGAAGTCGCTATTTAAAAGTGAAATTAAGACACTTCCCTATTGAAGATGCAGTGAAATCACTATAAGTCTGTAATGAAGACCTAATCACGTGATTACTGACCATATCAGGGCTCCCTCAAAAACCAAAATTAAAATACTCAAACAAAATATTTAGATATATCCCTGCAACCCTCTGTTGGTTGCAAGACAGATGGATGGATTTAGATATATAAATATTAATAAAAATAGCACTGTGTAATTGCCAGCTGTGTCTTTACCAGTGTTGGGCCTGGGAGTGAGGGCTGCCTTTCCGGATCACTGGGGCTCACCGCGTACAGACCAGCCCCCGGGACAATGGTTGCAGCCTCACCACGTACCTGCGGCCATGTGACGGAGCCACTAATGGCTGGCCGTGGTTCGCTTTCAAAGGGACAATCACTCCCAATGGACGTACATTCGGGTTAGCGGTAGGCCGAGCAGTGAGAGTGGGCGATGGTGATGTAACATCCACTCTCCCGTCGTCGGTAAGTGACATGGCTGCTCCGATCCCCTCCAGGTACTTTTAAACATTCCTCTGTGCCTGTAGATGCATGCTGGTTCGTTTCAAGTTCCTCTTTTTCCACTGGTGACATTCTTCTGGAAGCATCTATACATTAGCACAAGAAGTCAGAATATGTCGAGTGTGCAAATCGCGGAATCTGCTGGAAGGCCGAGTAGCTGTAGCCGGCTCTGAGCTACACAGACGCTGGCATTCGTACTGTAGCATTGGAACCCTGTGAAGTGAGGTCACAGTGGTTTTTCAGATGTGCCTCCGATCGACAAGAGAATAACGTCACACCCTCTGATATTCCATCATTCAAGCAAACAGCGGATTATTCAGTGATGCTTCTCCCGCTCCTCCGCACTACAAGCACGCCTGAGTTATTCCAAGCCACGCGATATAAAATTTATGCGTCTTTGTATAATGCATAAGGTAATTTTGCAATGCTTTTCCCACTGGCATTAATCTTCACAGCCAAATCTTAAAAAAAAAAAAAGAAAAAAGCGTAAAATGTTTTAAATGATCTTTTTTGTGCAGTTACCCTTTTAATAAATATTTCATCCGCACTTGAAGTCAGGCTCACCCAAGTCACCCTCACATGAATAAATATATAAATAAATGGCACGCGCACCCTCTGTGACTCTCACTGGGCCCGGTGGCTCCTGGTCCGTTGTGGTGACGTTTACCAGTACGGGTGAGGGATTCCCAGGCATAAGCTGTGGCCTCCAGTGACATGTGTGCATGCAGAGGAACACAAAACACTACAACCAAAGAAGCTGGGTGAGATAGGAAAAAGACAACCCTGCTGCCATTTGCATCGTATGTATGCTGTATGTAATGATAACCAGTTCATGTTGCTACGTTTATGAAATAGCACATACAGTATTAAGTCTTATATCTATAATTCCTCAGGGGGTGTTGTGTAGCTCAGTGGGTTTGGCTGCCATACCTGTGATCAGAAGGCTGTAGGTTCAAATCCCATAGCCCAATCCCACTGATGTCACTGTTGGGCCCTTGAGAAAGGCCCTTATCCCCCAATTGTTCCAGGGACAGTCTGACACTGCTTTCACAAAAATGTGTCACTTTGGATAAAAGTTTCTGCGAAGTAAATCGGCTTCTCATACAGATCTCCATCGTGTTCTTTCCCTCACATCTGGTTTTCAGTGTGAAACTCAGAGGGCTGGTCCCAGGCAATAGGAAAGGGACATGCAACTTCAAAAAGGCATAGAGAGGGGCTTTCATGACAGCCAATGCCAGGCAGCATGCTGGGATATGGGAACACAGCTACAGCAGATGGCTGTGCATGGCTTTTCCCAGCATCCTCTGGGGCACTACGGTTCCTCACATGAACAGAGACGCAAAGCCAGTGCAGATGTTTAGCTGCATGCTAACGTTCAGCCGTCTGCCTTCTGGCAGGGAAACACCTTTGGTCATCACTGTCCGTGGCCTCCAGCCAAGTGCTATGAACTCCAAACGTCTCTTAAACTTGGACATCTATATCCCTGCAAAGTTTTTAACTTTTGTTCAACAGCATGTATGGAATTAGCTGTAATCCCACTTTCAACATATCCAATGAATAAATGCATGAAAAAACTATATGAAATAAAAATATAAACACCCAATGTAATCACTTTGCCTGATACTGGCCAATCTTTTTGACATCAACTCTGAGGCCTCATTTATATAACGTTCTTATGCACAGATTTGATCTTAGAGTTTGCGTACGGTCAAATCCACGCCAAAGTTCAGAATTTTAAAAAAGGTCTTTGATGTCGACAAGTACTTATAACCCCGTCAGATTTAGACTTGGTGTACCACCTTTTCTTGTGTCAATACTAGGGTACTGCAGGTAGTCAGAAATCTAAGAGCGCCAGCATGTCGCGCTGCTTAAAGGGCCAGTTCACCCCAAAACACACGACAATCCTACCACTGCGCAGAAAATACGAGCACCCCTGCGATATCTTCTGCGCAGTGATACGATTGGTGTGTGGGGTTCGGTAGAAGAAAATAGGTCCGACGTTAAATGGCTCACTAGAATCTATGGATTATCTTCATTAACCGGATCATGATTTCTGGTAAGAGACATCACCTTTGGATTTTTCAGATGTATTTTTCTGACGCTTTAATCACCATAGAAAGAATTCCATTCACTCCCATTATATTCGAGAGAAGCCCGACATTTCTACGGCCGATCTCCAAAACTAGTCAACTGCCAACAGAACAACCTATATGGTTTTATAGCTATAGCTATATAGCTATATTATACAACCTATATGGTTTTATAGCATTAAAAGCCCTCTAAAACATATCTTTTTTCAGTTTGGGGGTGAGCTGCACTTTTAACTGATTCCGCATGATAATAATAATAATAATAATAATAATAATAATAATAATAATAATAATAATTGTATGTTGTTATTATTGTTGTTGTTGTTGTAATAGTCGTAGGTGTTGATGTAGTTTTACTGCAAGATTGAACACGTTGAGGATATATCTGATGGTTTGCGCAATAAAGTTATCGACAAATTAAAACTTCATTGGCTAAGCAAAATACTAAAAAAACAATACAACCCCATATACTGGTTTTACTAAACCGTCTTTGAGGGAAAATATATTTAACATATTATGGTTCCACACGTCTAAACCATCCATAGGCTATAAAAAGCCCAAAAATGCTGTGGTGTGAAAGCAGAAGAGTAGCAGCGTTGTCTCCCCTGGAAGAGAAAGACACCGGCCGGCGCGGAGATTGGGCGGCCTGTTTGCGCGCACAGTGCCGAACGGCTGGAAAGCAGCTATGCCTACCGTTTGCCGAGAGCTATGTCCTTACAGCTTTGTGTCAAATGGACCCGATTTTACGGATACGGATGTCATGGAAACCTATACTAATGTACCAAGTCAATACCAAAACTGTGAAAACAAGACGGTACCCGCTTTTCGACAGTAGGCCTGCCGTAGGTGTCGGGGATGCAATTCTTCCGGGCCTGACGGAGGCAGCATGTGCACATACAAGTGTTCTGGTCCTCCTCTGAAGCCCCCCCCCCCCAAAAAGAAAATATAAATATTTTAACAGGACATACCCGAAATGAAATGATTATTACTTTTGAACAACTTGTATTAAAACATGGAATGGTTCAAATCCTGACAGCTACGAAATGATGGCAGATCAATTTGTAAAAATGTTACTTCTACCGATAAAAATACTTATACTTTAAAGTATTTTAAAGTTACTGAGCTACACTAAATTTGTTTTTAAGCTCGTTGCAATTGCTGACGTCGCCTTTAATTTTCCCACGGCCCTTCTCGTAAACTGTAAATAAATATACAAATATTGGATTTCACGATCATTCGCGATTTGTATATTGCACGTTTTTGGATCATTTATAGCCTATGGATTGACCGAAATGATTTACACATATAGAACTAAAAATTCCTTACCTGTGATTATTTTTTCTTCTGCTTTCCATTTATATTCCACTTTAAGAACATAATTCCGCGCGTGTGCGCGCGCTATCTTTGTATGTTATTTTTGTGATATTAATATTTGTTTCATTTTATTTATTATATCTATTTATCATTTCAGTATTTTTTCGTATCTCAGCAGGGTCCTGCAATGCTGTGCAATAAAAATTGATTGTTTGTATTTTAAGCGCAGTATTGTTTGTTTAAAATACTTAAAGGCTACATGCCAGTGATATTATTTTTTGTAATATTCAATTGTATTTGATAAAGGGGTGTATGTTGAAGTACATGGGATTTATTAGTTAGTTTTTATCATGGTATTGAATTGGGTATCTAGAATCCTGGAATTTTACTGGCGTTAGTATCGACTACTAAATTTCTGGTATTGTGAGCACGGGAGTAGCTAGACATCCGGACCCCCCTGCTCGGGGTGGCACTTTCAGTCGTTCAGTTGAGTTTGCTGAGCAGGGGGGATTTTGGGGCCCCTACAAAGTGGTGGGCCCCCTGAATCTGTCATTGTATCCATGCCCATCTGAGGCCCCTTATCATGACATTACTAGTAGTAATATCATTGGAAAGGCTCCCAAACAGCATCCCTGCACACATTTGCACCTCCGCCAAAAGGACCTCGTATTCAGCCTCACTAGCATTCTTCTTTTTGCAGCTCGCCATTACTGAGTAGATTACTTTGATATGAGCTCATTTATATGTTAATGATATTACTTAGGGGGCGTTTCCAAGGTGGAGCTCTAAAACCATTCAGCTGCACACGATTTCACAATCACTTGTATTTTATAGATTGCTCATCTGGGAGTGTGTTGTACGCACTTTTTTGTGCGTACATTTATTTTCTCAGAATTACACTTGCGCACTTTTAAGTAATGATCTTAGATCAAATGATGGATGGTTTCTATGCAACATTTTTTTTATATATAAACGAAGCCCCGGGTGTGTGTTGTGTCACACATGGATTCCATTTCAGCTGTGCCATCCTGTCCACGGTGTACCTCAGTCTCGTACCCTAAGCTGCCTGGGACAGACTCCAGGAATCCCCCGTGACCCAGGATAAGAAGTTAGAGGATGGATGGACGAATGAACTGGATTTTTAATTTGCATTATGCTCTGATTGTTATTATTATTGATGCCAGTCCAATACAGGGCAAATCCACCCACACACACAATCATTTGCTGGGGGCAATTTAGAGACACCAATCTGCCTAAACTATGTGTTTTTGGAACTTTTCTTGAAAACACCCACATACAAGAAGTTGGAAGGCGGATGGATTATTGTTGTTGTTATACTCAGTTTCTTATTATTTAATGAATGAGGATGTTCAACTGAGCTGCAGAGTTAGGAAATGAAGCTGAAAGAATCCATGAAATTCAAACGTCATTCCAAAGGAAATTGGCAGGAAGTACGCCAAGTGGCGAGTAAGAATGAAGGCGTTGGAGGGAGGGGGAGGAGGTCCTGCTGCCATTCGAGCCGGCACAGCCTGCTGAGAGCACATAAGCCGCGACCAGAACCGTCTTCTTACCGCAACCTCACATCAACCAAAACCACATTCGTACTGCAACCTCACCAGTACAGACAGTCATAAAGCAGATGTCACATTCTGACATACCAAATGATATGTTTCTCACATGAAGTGTTATAACGTGCCAATGAGTTTTTTTTATTTCTAAAATGCTTATATATCCTTTTAGACATTCTTTAATATGACAGAAAAAGTACAACAAAAATATGACAAAACAATCTTGCATGTCCTATAACACTTTTCCTGTTACATGTACAGTATTAAGCAGTGCGTTGATTCCGAATTTAATAACATGCTGTGTCTGAAAGCTGTATTAGATTAGGGACTGAGACATGCTTAACAATAGAAATGTGTCTATATCTAGAACACTGTGCCTGGGTTACGTATTGATTGATTCATTGATTGACAGCTGATATAACAAATGCCTTTTGCTTATCAGCCTCTGCCTAACCCTGGGGGTACAGGGGCCCCCTCCTCTTTGCTGCCTGCCACACCACTTCAGTGACAGCAACTCCCAAATGTGGGAACAAAGGATCTCCCCACCCCCTGGCCCTCGTGCCCTCGTCCCCTGGCATTTCTGCTCTTTCTGGGAGAGATGAATTTGTTCCATTTATTTCGAGTGACACCTACAAGCAGGGCCGGGCCCTAACTGGATGTGAGCACTGTCAGGGCGATTTGGGGGGTGGCAGTGCAGTACGGTGCTCATATCGAGGTTGGCGCGTGTTTTCCTCGTGCCCGCACAGCTTGGCAGCTGGTGGGAAGACCCCGCTGAAGATGGTACTACCACATGCCCTGGCGCCAGAGCCGTCACATACCATCATCTCGGGCCAGGTCGGAGCGCCAGTCCCTGTCGCTTCACATCCCCATCCAGCTAATGTCTCAAACTCGCAGAGCACTTTTGTTGGGGGGGGGGGTCACAAAAGTCACATTAACCTGATCGACGGTCACACACGTTGGATGTTTATGATTCCCTTTTTATGTGTTTCTCCAAAATTAAATGTGCTCCAAGGTAATTGCAATAGCATGATACACTTCTGCTGGGGTTTAGGGCAACTTTTATTTCGGTTTAAAAATGCACGTTTTATTGTTGTGGCCTACATTGAATAAATTAATTTGTTTTTCTGTTCTTAATGTTGCACTACTGCTCATCGAATTGTCTTATTAGGTCTGAGTTTGGTTTGGAAGACGTTGTGTAGCCCTTGGTCCTATCCTGCTAACCTGCATACCTGGGCATTCATTGGCAGCTCAGCCTAGCTGCACTTATGCTCAGTCGACTCCTTGTGCCATTTGCCTCACCTGTACGTCGCTTTGGACCAAAGCATCTGCTAATTAAAAATAAATATAAATGATATAACAATAATCTGTGAGTGTACAGTAATGGCTGTGTTATGAATTACATGAGATTTTGTTGTTTATAACCGACACAGTTTACCTGCACGGTAATCCAAGCTTTTATTGTTACGGATAATAATTAACTGTTGCTGGTTAAGTTAACATGCAGCTGGAGCAAACCTTTCAGAGCACACATTCTGCGAAGCCGGGCTGTAATTAGGGGAATGGGGGCATAAATCCTCCGGCCTGCATCTCTCGGAGCAGGATCCAGGACGGTAACACAGCGCTTCATGTCGATCGGACTCTCAGACACACGGCTGCTTGAAAGATGGTTCGCTTTCGTTCTGCGGTCACGCTGGGCGGCCTGGAAAAGAACCCCCTGCTACTAAAGTCTTTGGAAGTGGTCAGGCAGCAGGAAATGCTCTCTAATTGGCAGGATACCTCTCTTTCAGGCAATTTCCTCCACCTCCTCCATTGACTTTATTGATTCATTACAGGACTCCAAATGACAGCTTATTGTTAAACAGTTCTTACACAAGGTTGTTGTCAAATGAACTGGCTGTGTTTTTAACTGCTGTTTTGTGCAGTGAATCTCTTGTTACCTGTCTCTTTCACCCACTTTGTTCATTCAGACACGAGCAGATTTTACAAGCGTGCACAAAATCACGTGACAAATGCAGAGTAATGTAAAACACTGCAGTTAGTACTTTTATACATTAAATGGAACTGGATCCAAGTAACTAAACATTTTTATATATATACAGACAGGTGATACGTTCATAAAATTCAGAATTATGATTTACTTATTTTGCCAGCACTTCTATCCAAAGCAGGTCAGCCAGTCCCGAGAGCAACTGAAGGGTAAAGGCTTTGCTTAAGAATACAATATTGCCGTCATTCTGTCGGCGCTGGGGTTTGAACCAGCAACCGTCCGACCACTGCGTCCTAACCTGCTGAGCAACACAGCATCTCCATTCACACAGTGTGTAATGCACCAGAGGCAAGAGTAATATGGTGACACACCGACAGACATGCTTTACCTGGATCCCATCATTTATAGCAAGTCATGGTACTGTTTGGTGAAATCAGCCTGTATGAGTTCACCTGCACACAGAATCACAATTCAGTAAGAGGCCTTTCACATTATTTGCTGCAGAAATTGGGTAGGATTTACCTTTTACTTGAAGTTAAATTGCACACGGTACTTCGAGTGCTTTTTATTAGGGTCTGTTCTAATATTTGATGAGCTCGCCAACATGGTACCACGCCGGATGGAATCCGTCCGCCGCGTAAACACACCACGTCTGGTGACCCTCTGCTTTCATTGTTATTCAAGCCACCGTGAAAAAACTCTCATCACTGAGCTGCTGGCCTCAGGCTGTTTAGATCTTTTTTAAAGAAAATTTATATCTGATAATCCTGACTGCCCACTCATTCAAATTAAAGACCATTTGCACAAGGACACTATTCCGGCTCCTTTTTGCGGCTTTGATTGGGATTGTACTCGTCAGATAGCATGTGCTGAAATAGAGGTCAGCGCCTGTCAAGGATGCCAGCTTCTGCTCCAGCGCAGTTTGTTTGGTGGGACTGACCGTCTTAAACGAAAGCCCAAGAAAGCAGACAAAAGCCTGGGAAAGTGGAGTGAAGCCGGGCATTAAAACTTCTTTCTTTAATGACCCTGTCCATCCGGAGGATGAAAGAAACAGGTTTTAACGCCCAGCTTCACATTTCTCTTCTGGGCTTTCATTTGAGAGCTTCACTCTGCTAATCCAGGATTTCGTCTAAGATGGTTAGTATTGCTCCTACCACCAAATTAACACACTCAGAAACAATTACATATTATTCATTGTTGAAAGAGTTATAGCTGTATTGCTATTTTTATAGCTAGTGTATTTTTATTAATTAGAAATGTATGAAGTTGATTGGTAAGATATAGTGTTTTCTGTATTTACATATAATGCAAATAATACTTACATTGTATAATAGGCAAGAGTCTGTATTTTTAGGAATCTCTTAAATGTTTAAAGTCAGTTACAATTTAAATTCTAACTCAGTCTTCCCCAATCCTTTCCTCGGAGACCCACAGCCAGTCCATGTTTTTGCTCCCTCCTTGCTCCCTGGCAGACAGTACACAAGCTGGGAGGGAGAAAAAATGTGGACTGTCTGTGGGTCCCAGAGGACCGGGTTGGGAAACACTGATCTAAATGAAATGAAAGGCAGTCCCATTCACTACAGATTTCCTGTTGTTTGAGAAGACAATCTGTAAACCTTTAGCCTAAGACCTGCAGACATATCAACAGGAGCAAAAATGACACAGAGGAGGTTTTATAAATATTCTCCTTATAAATGTTCGAAAGAGGCCAGTGTATTAGAAGCCCTCTCTGATAAGAATTATGTTTTGGGTCTGATGGCTTCATTGAGCATGAATGATTGACCTGCTCTGTTGATTGAATGATGAAGAATATTACACCAACTCAGTGGGTCAGAGACAGAAGACAGAGGTTGAATCGTTGAAATAACGCCCCCCCGACTGACACCGGCACCTACATACGACCTCTGGATGCTATCAATCTACTTGACCGGCTGGGGTCAAAGTTAAGTTGTTCCTTTTATTTTTCCTTACACCAAGTACGTGTGAAACAGCTATTGAGGCAGGCGGGGGAAATCTGTGAGCACCACACATGCCTGAACATGGTTCTTGACCTGCACATTAATCTATGACTGTTTCCACTGACATGGAAGACCCCTCACTTTCAGTGGACCCTGTCAGTAGGAGAGGTAGTGCCTCAAAGTCGTCCTCAATCCCAATATTGTTCACATTGGAATCTGCTGATCCCTCAGTCAAGCTGAGCACACACGGGGCACGGTCCTGCCGCTCAGACCTCCAACCCAGATTGCCTCTTCCTGAAGTGTCACTTTTTTATAAGTCCTCGAATCTTTGGATCCAACGTGGAGGATATATGCTAACAGATGGAAATAGGGAGAATGAGTTCAGATACTGCATCGGTATTTTTTAATCATGACTTACTGCAACCTGCGTGCTGTGTCCAGACATAGTCTTTAACCCATTTACATGGCTGAATTTCTACAGGCACGGTTCCGGATCAGTACCTTCTCAAGGGCGGAACAGCCCGTCTCGGCTATCTGAACCTGTGGGCCTCCCGTCCAGTTCATTAACCGCCGGACCAGCTGTGGCTGCGAGCTTAAATCAAAAACACACTCGTCCCCGATGCTTTCTGCTCCCATCCTGTTTGTTTTCGATTTTGGGGAGAAGTGACGGACACTCCGGTGGCTAAGATAATAGTTACTTTCGAAAATAGGGGTCTCTTTCATCAGACTTGTAATCCCGAATTCCTTTAAAGGGTGGTAATTGGACATGATGTTAATAAATTACTTATGAAAGCCTAATCCAAGCCCTTTACTTAGAGTCTTAAAGGTAATCCACTCACTAGTAATGTAAATTTCTGGGAAATATACAACCTAAACACACAGGATCCATGCAGATGGGAGACACATGTAATCCTTGACTTCTGCGTCCATGTTCAGCCCTCGATCATGTAAGTCACACAGACACATGTGAAGTTAGCTCAAAAGTGGCACATTTTCAATAATAATAAGATGAGCTTTCCCCATTGATATGTGGTTTCAAAACAGCACAAAATTTGATTTTCATTTGCTTTTCTATTTATTTTTATTTAGCAGATGCTTTTGTCCAATGTGACGTACAAGTGGGTCAAACAGCATATTGCATACATGTAGTGGAGTCGACTACAAGGCAAAAGTGCAGCTAGGCTGAGCTTTTAATGAATGCCCAAGTAGGAGTAGAAACAGTTTTGAATCAGGAGCTGCAGAACATCTTTCAACAAAGCAAGAAGCTAATAAGACAATATGTAGGTTATATATAGGTTATTTTTATATATGTGTAGGTAAATGGTTTGCTTGTCTCTGAGGAATACTGTGTTTGCACCCTGATCTTGCTGACAGCTGCCAGGCTCCGATATGGGCCATTCCATCCCAAAATGTCTCTGGGTTTAGCAAACGATATCTGAGGTATATCTGAGACCCTTTGAAACTTAAACAAGAGGCCAGCTACATGCTTTCACTTTAAGGCTAGTGAAAACACCCGCAGACACACATGCACACACATTCACACACATTTTCTGATGCCATTTGCTGTTACTTGAAGAACATCTCCTTCCAATTACTTCAGACCCCTCTTTCAGGAGCCTTTAATAAATGGGCCGGTATCCACCCCAAGCACACGCAGCTAATGGAGGCACACTGCCGCCTGTCCTCATAGCCCTGGGCAACGCAGCCCTCCAATCCCCCGCCGGGTCAGCGGCCTGTGCTCCTCCGGCCCCCCCACCCGAGTCTCTCCCCTCCTCTGCTCTGTGCAGAGCTCCCAGCATCTCCTGAGTTTGTTTCTCCATTTGCATGGACCCTCCTGAAGAGGAACAGGCATCGCTGTTACAGTAGAGATAAAACACTAAGCAAAGCCAAGATCCTTCCCCCGTCCATAACCACACAACCACACACCTGACACAGGGCTGCAGTGGGCAGGACTTGGGATATAATACATTTTGATAAAAATTAAGAGCAATAAATAATTATAAATACTTAGAGGGTTAAATGTAGGTAAAAAGTTTTGAGCCAGAAGGTATGGAATTTGCCAGAACACAGTACCTCCCTCGTTTCTCGGGGCAGTGAGGCACATTAAA
The DNA here is from genome assembly GCA_011763525.2 of Mormyrus iriodes. Lineage (NCBI taxonomy): Eukaryota > Metazoa > Chordata > Actinopteri > Osteoglossiformes > Mormyridae > Mormyrus > Mormyrus iriodes. Next base: position 16,599,681 of record JAAGVU020000039.1, read on the forward strand.
CCGGGTGATTCGAAACCAAGGCCGCAGACCAAACTTTATGTTTAGTTTTACTTTACCAGGAAGTAAACTCTTTACAACCCATAGCCCAGCTGGTAAACAGGAAACAAGTCTGGAGACAACATCACCTTCAGGACATTTGAAATTTCATGGCCTGGTGTCTCCTGGGAACAATCACCATTTTCATGGCTTAAATAACCCATAACAGCTACTACCTTGTTAACTAGCATGTTAACGAGTAACAGTACAACTCGCTTACATATCTGCATAAGAAAAAAATACACAAAACTTGTGATTAAAAAATATTATATGTGAGATTCCCATCTTTTACATAGGAAACTGGAATGCTGAGCAGAAAGTTTTGCTGGAAATGATTCCTGGCAGTAACAGCGACTCCGGAATACATGTTGGGTGCTGAACGTCAAACATGCGAGCTGTTAAAGAGCACATGCACTCAGCATGTGCTATGGACCCTCTGCCTGGGGCACAGATCACAACAGAAATGCATTCTAATGATGCCAGAGGGTGAAACACCAAAAAAAGGGTGAGATATACCCACACTTTACCAGGGCTGGGGTCACACTTGCGATGGCATTAAAGTACAGAGCATTTCATTCATGTTTGTACCCTACATATTTTCTCACCCTTGTTTATATATCTAAGTGTTTATTTATTTATTGATAGTGCATGTTTTATTCCTGTCTTTGTTCGATTAGTTTTTTTGTGTATTTTCGTCTTGATAGTATGTTGTATACTTCATGCCACCACCTGGCCCAAAACAAATTCCTTGTATTTTTTGCATGTGGAAAATAAAAGGATTCTGATTCACATTCTGATTCGGTAAGTCATTGTTTCGGTGGCCAGCTCTACAGGGTATTGTTAGCAGGCCTGATCCATGGATGCGGTTGTGAAGGCAGAGCGGGGGGGAGGCTTTTACCACGATGATTAATCTTTGCCATGATCCCTCCTGCTTCTCCCTGTGTTGTGTGGCACCAGACCCTTACATAACCGGCATGTTGTGCTTGTTTTGCCAACCAGGTGTCCTGCCGAGCATCTAAACATGATGCATTTACCTGTGAGACGGCTCCATCAGCCTCTGGGAAGGTGCTAGAAATTGACAAAGACCATGTGCAGCAGTATCCCACACTGACTCAGATTCAGATTTACTATTAGCATTTACTCAGCATAAAAAGTGACGTTCTTATATCAGATGCCCCAAACAGAAAAGCGCTCCAGAGTACACAGTACTCAGTAATGCCCAAATACAGGTATAAATATGAGTAAGAGGTAGCAGTGGGTAACAGAGTCTGAGTCCAAAATGAGTAGATGCTATACGAAGATCGTAGGCCTGACAACAGCCTTATGGTTTGGTGAAAGATGCCATGACAGAGTGACCGTGATGAAGCCTCACGCTCACATGACACTTGCGGTCTGGGTCACTGCGTCACCGGGTCACCAGACCACAGTGTCGTCTTTAGTCTCAGCTCTATGAATCAGTGTGACGGGAAAAAACTATGAACATCATCACAGGATTCCGGACTGGCACACCTTTTCCCCGAGAGTGCTGCAGACAGGAGGCGGCAGCCACCGGTGATCAGGCTCTGAGGAGACGTTGATGCTTGTACCAGGTTTTTGTGAGGTTACCTTGCTGTACAGCCCACCCCACCTATCCAGTCAGCCTCATTCCCGCCCATCTCTAGGGTTCCCGTTATATTTTCATACAACCATTAAAGGGGCTCCTCGATCCCATATTTCAGGCACTGCTGTCTCCGGGCCACGCTTTTTCAGCTCGCTGGGTAAACACGGCGGCAGGAAGCTTGCCGTTCTTCGCCTCCTGTTTGGCCAACGGTTTTGTGCCGCGTCCTCTCAGCGCGGCACCCACAATCCACCGGGTGCGCGTGTGCGCTCGGGGCGAGGGGGGGGGGGTGGCACTGCACTTTCCGTGAATAACCTTGGCCTGCTTTCCCAGGCTTGCTGGCCCTGGCAGTGTCACAACGCCTTAGCATCTGTTTATCAATCTATACGGATGAGCCCCCCCCCCCCAGCCCCAACCCAAAAGCCTGCTGCTGACTCAGTAACCCTAACCGGTCCGGGGCGGCCGCTTTGTTCTTCTGTTTTGTACGCCGACAGAGATCGCGTGATGCGGTGTTTCAGCTGTTCCACCGAGTGTTTGTCCTGAGATAATGGAACCCGGCCAACCTGCACCACCATTCATATTTATAATAAGCAGCGGCTTAATTCACACTTCACACTCAGCGCGCATCATGTGTGAGCTCGTCACTGGGGTGGTTCAGGCTGGGCGCCGAGCCACCTGCCTTCAATATCATCAAAACAAGAGCGCCGAATGCCTTCACCCTTTTTTTTTTCACGGCGCTTCGCTAATTTATTTCTCAAGGACGTTTCTGGGCGCCACGAGGTCCCAGGAACCCGTCGACTGGCAGATCTCTGCTCCGGGCCCAACCCGAAACTTATCTCGGTGAAAACATGGTTCCAGAAAACTCTCGGAATGGGTCCCGACAGCTGCTTCGCTGCCACACCGGAACGCTCAAGGCAAACTCATTCCCGCAAATGAATGGCACTGTTTTGTGCTGCTTTTAAACGGGCCATCGGGCTTTCTCCACTCAGGCCTAATAATAACCATGTGACCACGATGAATAATAAATAGATCCACCTTACTTGTTATCATGTCGCTCACATAACTAATATATACTTTATTCATAAATAAAGGACAGGGCAGAAAACTGAGAACAGGTACCATGTCAAGTTATGATACCAGAAGTAAATTGCAGATCCTATGAGGTTATGGGGGAAATGTTGCTTTCCTGCAGGACCATTGCAGAATTGCGAGGGGAAAATGCATGCTGTTGCTGGAAATGCACAAAACATCTTGGCTTTCCTTAGCCCAAGTTAACGTAAATGACATCACATTTTGAAATGCTGCCTTTCGCTGAGAAATACCAGAACCTCCAGTTCAGGCACTTTGCTGAGGCCCTCTGAATCTGCCTCTTCACCAGAGGAACATCTCACTTGACCTTTGCCGCTCCAATCGGCAGGAGAAGTGCTGAATTTCTGGGGAATAATGTGGGGGGGGGGGGTGTTCCATGAAGCAGGATTTCTTGTTTAACCGGATGACTTGTTGGACTTAAGGTAGTCTGGGCAAAATGGGCTTTATCTTCATTCACTTACATTTAGCTCAGATTACCTTAAATCTGACAAGTTATCCGGCTAAGCAAGAAATCATACTTCATAGAGCACCCCCTGGTCACTCCGATGGAATAACATGGTAACTCCTTTGGGGTAACCTGTTAACTCCTATGGGATAACCTGGTCACTCCTCTGGGATAACCTAACAATTCTAAGGATTACTTAGTCAATCCTTTGGAATAACCTGGTAACTCTTCTGGGATAACCTGGGACACACACAGTCACATTAACAGACACACACAGACACATGCACAGACAAACACAGTTACATGTACACACAGAGAAACATGCACAGACACATACAGACACACACAGACACACGTTTCCTGCAGTGGTTGGCTGCTTTACACTGATCTATCAGTTTATCCTGATTTTAATGTGTGAAATATGAAAACTAATAATAAAAATATTAAAACATCTACCCTGCTATATGAAGAGATGTGTACTACACAAGCTCCCTCTTGGATCCCCCCCCCCCCGACTCCAGAGCCAGGCTACCAACAAGTATAAGCATCACACACCGACCCGCTCTGAGCAGGCAGACAGGCCCCGGACTGTAATTCAGGAGTTAAGCCTCACTGCAACACTGTCATTATGTGGGAATATAGCTGCAATTAAAGTTAAAAGGCTGAATTTCCAGAATACTTGACTCATTAGGAACAAAAGAGGTGCTTGTAAACATCTTATTTGTTATCAGTATTTAATAATCTTGGATTAACGGAATGGGCGTGATTCTGATACGTAATGACTATGAGTGTGCGTCTTGGTGAACTGTGGGTGAAGTGTCATTCCAACCAGAGCTGGGAGTCTAGCTGCTGCCCAGGGGAGGGGGTGGGGCCGGGCATCTGCCAGCGATGGAAAGCTGTCAAAACGAGGCAGGACGTTTTGTACTCAAGCGCTCCAAATGTCAGCACATGCATGTGCAGAGCAAAGGACATGTGGGAGTGAAAAATCCCAGGCAAGTTCAAGAGAAGAGATTAGAGCACATAACCACCAGGCAGCTCACCCGAAACTGAGGTCAAGCCCGTACTACTATATCCATTCAGAGCCATGCCGAGATCTGATAGGGCAAAAGCCCAGTAGCTGCCACGCGACACCGCAGCCTTATCTGAATGGTGCGCAAAGCGAAGAGAAGCCCTGCTGGTCCTTTTCTGTCGGCCGTGGGCCCTGATCAACAAGCAGGAATCTTCCAGAAGAACAAGCACTAATAATTAGCAAGTCCAAAAAAACCTGGCAAACACCACAGAGAAGCGGAGAAGAAGCAGCGTCAGGCCATTTTATAAGGTTACATTAGGGAGTCCATTCTTAGCATCATCTGAGCAAGCTGAATTAACTCCTTACCATCATATACTGTCCAGCAAATGTTTTCTAAAAATATTTGCTTTTTAGTCACTACATGGACAAGAAAGCACATCTCTTTGTATTTAATTTCTAAAGCAAATAAACTAATTTACTACCAAATGAACCAAAGCATGAAATCATCACAAAAAACAAGTAGATGCATGTAAAAGTATGTTAAAGTATATAATATACAGTATATAGAATACATCAAATAAAATGTATACACATTATTTTAACATAAATACCTTGTATGGAATTAATTTATTGCCATTATAGACAAACATTGCAACAAAATGCAATAAACAACAAATGTAGTTTAAATTATAATTCAGTAACAAAAACAGGGATACAATTATAATATCACTACAGTTTGTCCTCATGAGAGCAGTGACTGAAACTTTAGATTGAATCTCAAGAGCCAACATGAATGACAGCAATGTAGCTTATGCACGTAGTCTTTTTTCAGAATGAGAACACTGTTGCATCATTGGTGTATAAAGTGCTGCTGCTGTGACCCTATTATTCAACAAAACATTAATTTGCTGCCTTTTTAAAGAGCTGAGAAAAATTCAGATTTAGGATCATTTGTGTCAAAGAAAAAAAATCATCGTGTTTTGGTGCTGGCATAAAACCAACACTTGCAACAAGACTTTACTGCAGCTCTGCAGCTAGAAAACATTATTCTACAGCATATTTGTTGCTGGTTGTCAGTTTCTTGTTACATTTGTTTGTTTCCCGCATGTCACGACTGCCTTCACATCTCGCTCAGACTTGTTTGTTGTGCTGGGAGTCTTTAATTCCACAGAAAACCTGGGATCAATTTAAGCACTTCAGATAGCTTGGCAAAGTCGGCATGTTTTTTTAGTTTACGCTTATTGTCATATTTAAGGGAGAAACGTCCTCAAAATTGCATTGCGTTCATTTTCGTCACCGCCAGGCAATGGAAGGAGGCCGCATTACCTGCACTCTGTCGGAAACCAGTTCTTTTGTTTGCCGAAAATTTCACACTGACATCAAAAGAGGATATTTCAGATCTGTACTACGTTAAAGTGCAAGGAGAGTGAAAAATGCTTTACAAAATACATTTTTATTTCAAAATATAATTTCACCCATTATGCAGGCATCCACTCTTTTTAATGTTGAGTGCTCCTCAAATTCACTGCACTTTGGAAATTGATTATTGAGTATTAGAGTTGCTCTACATAATATCTGAAGTCTAGACTGTGTTGTTTACAGTGAACTGAATCATACTAATTGTGGATTAAGCTACCTAACATTATGCACCAAGCCAGGAAAAATGCTAAATTTACTACAAAAAGTCTAGCATGTGTCAGCTATATACCTTTCGCAGTCAACACCGAGATCACACCGTGAATAGATTAAGTTTTGATGACATTTGCCCTGAAGCCATTAGCGATGTGTGCCCGGGGGCAGAGTCCTGCAGCAGTTATGCTTAAGCCCCGGATTGGCAGCGCTCGCTTCTGTAGAGATGAACAAAGCTGTTCAGTAAATACCCACCCATCTGAGTAAGTGAAGGGTTACGTTGTGCACCTACAATGTTCCAAAAAGAAAAGAAAAAAACAACGGAAGAGCGTGAATCACGCAGTCCCGGATCCTATCTTCCGTATTTCCTACTAGAGGTATAACCACCTCAGTGTCAGGAGACCTTTAGAACTGTTTCTCTAAAGAACGTAATTGGTGAAGAGAAAGCATACAAAAATGCAAATATGCCGTGTCTACATGCGCTTGGATGGTTTACACCAGAAATAACCGTAAACCATTAAAGCTACTTGCATCGCGCTGCATGTTTTACAGCCATGGCAGTAAAACGGGAGCTGTTGACATGTTGCTGCCATTATTTTTTTTCCAGCGTGTAGCATATAACGTCAGATGAGCTGCTGTTATGGGGCGCGCGTGCCCCGTCCTTCTTCCTGCTTTGTGATTCCGTAGGTCTGAACACAAAGGCCTTTTTCACTCCAGCATTTCTCAGTTTTACTAATGTAAAAAACAGGGGTGAGAACATTTGTTTTGTTTCGATTTACAGAAGCTCCCGGTGCCGTACTTCCCCATATCAAATTAACAGCCGCCTTTCCTTACTTTAAATTCCCGCATATCACCTGATCTCACTTAACCCAGTCATTGTATGTATCTTTTCGACAGCACACCAACCTGAAAACATGGGATCTACGCAGAAGGCTTTTCGATCCCAGTCCGCCTTATTATTTCATAAAATGTAATATAAAATGCAGTTAATTTGAATGTGGGTCAGTTGGGCACTAGGACCCTGAGTTTCTTAAAGGGGACAGTAAAGGTTAGTGCAGCATCCCATTCGGGTCCTACACGTAGCAAATAAAAATTAAAATGTTCAATATGAGATTATCCCCAATAACCCCAACACACACACGCGCGCACACAATTAAAGGAGGCATATGTAATTTATTGTTAATTTTTTGAATGAAAAGCAAAATGCTGTGTATCGTTTGTGATTTCCCGCCTTATTATTACCATGCGACGGGAGAGTGAATGATGCACGTTTGACCAGAGCTGTCTGCAGAACTAATTCCTATTAAAGTGATGGGAAGAAGCATATGTTGCGCCTCGGGCGCTGAGAGTCCAATCACCCTGCCTGCACGAAGCTCCATTTGAATACAGGACAGCCGGGATTCATCCTAAACCAGCCCAGCGGGGGAGGGGGAGGCAGCCCCGGGAGCAGCGGATAAGCGCACCTCCTCCAGCAGGACTGACCGGCGCCGGGCAGGGTGCGGCCGGCGGACTGCGCCGATCGGCGGCTTTTATTCCCGTTGCGGACCTAGCCTGTTTTTTTATGTTTTCCTTGCTGGTTCCTTTTATGATAGCTTTAGCCGTAAAATGTGAATGTTGCACTTTGTGTTTTCCGGAATTTTACACCTTTCACAGATTATTATTATTATTATTGTTATTATTATTATTGTTGTTGTTGTTGCTTGACTTGATGAATTTCTGTATTAATCTAGGTCAAATTCTTTTATTCATATTCTTTTAGCTATTTGCCTAAAGTCACAGAACTCCCCCCTTGCCTTACTCACGGCAAAAAAGGTGTTATTACATTCTGTGTAAATCTTTTTTTCTGAACGTTTCTTAACTACACTCTTTGACTGACACTACCGCACTGAAATCTGCTTTAACGGTTTTACAACGACTTTTTACTGTTGGATATTTTACTGCAGTAATTTAGGTTAAGTACCCGCTTAAGGGTAAAATAGCAGACCCCCCACTGGGACCCGAACCAACAACCTTTTGGGTTCCGAATCCACGTCCTTAACCTCCACGCTACCTGCGGAAAAAATAACAGCGAATATCCAGGATTTTTTACATTAATCCGAATCAAGTTATAGATAGACCATACGAGGAAAAATAAATATTCTGCGTCTACTATCAAAATCAAGTGAACCGTTCACAGATACAAAATATGGCGTTTCAAGAAAGTAATTTCCAAAAGCCAAAATGCCCCTCAGATTGTAGGAAAGTTGGTTCAGGTGGCTTTATTTGTCCTGAAAAGTCATTTAAGATTCAGGCTTGGGTGGAGGGGTACCTAATTTATTGTCTCTTCAAATATTAGACAGTATCCTGTAAGCTACGTTTAAACCTCACACATTAGCTTGTTCTTTACCTTAAGTTTATAGCCAGTGTTATGGGTACGAACAGGTATCGTACTGACTGTAAATCTGTTTTTCTGTCACGAGGTTGTTGAGTTTCTTTGCATTAATTGTATCTTTGAAAACATTACCGACAGCCAGATAACATACGCTGGGTTTTCACAGGAGGATTGTGGGTAAGCAGCGGGGCTACCAACTTAGTGCAGACATTTCCTAAACCCTGAGAAAAACCTCGGGTTGGACCTGGCCGAAACCTTTGTTTTCGTCAGAAGCTTTTGGGATCGGGTCCTGTGGTCTTGACAGACCTCCTAAGCCTTACCCTGAGCATGGTCCTCGTGCATTTCCACAGATCTCCTACAATAATAAACAGACATTTGTGAGTATTTCTTCAGGATGGTTGATTAGAATTATTACATAATCATTGAACGCCAATAGCTGTGTTCCCTGAGGGTACGTTTTACCATTTTATTAATTTATGATAGAGAAAATTAGAAATAATTTTATAAATAATGATTTATCTGTTTTAATTAAATTATGCGTGTTAGTGAAACTGTAGCTTTATTACTGGGCACTTCCTCAAACGGGCCAGTGTTCTCACTTCTTACTGGCATTTCCCCGTTTGAGTTCGATTCGGTAAACAATGCGACATTAACAACGAAGCGTTAAAGCGGCCGCCAGATCGGCCAATAAAGGCCCCCCTCAATAAGCGAAATGTTTTTGTTAGGACGCTGTCACGGTTTTCACCTCAGACACGGCTTCCCTCTTCATTATTCATGGACTCTTTCTCAGTTTGTGATGCTGAATAAAAGCAGCCCGGGATCAAACGGCACAATTCGCCACGCCTGACAACAACTGCTACTGTTTGTTGGGCTCTGCCAAGCGTTACCTCTGATAATGAGTGGGATTTGTTAAACAGTAAATTAATGAATAATGAAATATCCAGGTTGATCAGTTAGGGAGCACGCTTGCCTAGCCCCCGGGCCGGTGCCCCGAGCTGGAATTACTCTCGAACGGCACTTGGCTGCGTGCTGGGCTGGATAACGCCTTTTACAGCCCACTGCTCGACAGAATACTAAGAGAGTTTGTTCTTAAACTAGGAGCCTTGAAGGACACGTCTTTAACAAGAGACACAAAGCTAATTCTTTACCGCTAAAAGGATTCCACCTAAAACCTCAGTTTCATAATCTATACGGTTGAACCGACCGGAATTAGCTTGGTACGCTTTTTAAAATAACGCTGTGCCTCATGGGTTCAGCCTGCACTGAACCTGACATATCCTGTAGTTAACATATTAAAGCATACTGTAGAACAGTGCAATACAAAATAATATGGAGTAATATCGATGGAATAAGCTAAGAAATATATAAAAAACAAATATATAATTTTTTACTTATAATGGTTTTCCGGCCTGAAGTGTGGGAATCCTTCCGTTAGTCCGGGTCAAATGAGATAGCTGTTGATTTACTCGTTATTTGTTGTAGGTGTATGTCAAGACACGTGAAGTTTTTTGTTCAAATCCGATTTCAGCCCACCGCCAAGATCCATAAATGTCACCGGGGGGTGTTGTCATTAAACGCGCATTCAAATGCTTCGAAAGCAAACAAATATTTTAAAATATGATTATCATTAATAATTCCATTTAGGAACAGCTTAATTAAATTATCATCATCATCATCATTATTATTATTATTATTATTATTATTATTTTTATCAATGATGATGATAATAATATGTTGTTGTTATTATTATCAATAATAATAAATATAACAATTACAATAATAATAATAATTGTTGTTATTATTGTTGTTGTTCTTGCTACTTGCTCTAGAAGATATGCATTATAGAAATACTGTTAATCGTTGTACCGCATTGTTTTACTTGTGTAAACTACTCAATTCAGGTTTATCAAGCAAACGGTTCACTAAAATCACCAGCCCTGAATGTGATTTGTGTAGATATTGTCAACTGAGGTCCACAATATGACACCAGATGCAATTCCTTGCTACTCAAATCATTGTAAAAATATCTCTCCCCTTGCGGACATGTGGCTGCTGAACTCAGCACCTGGGTTACAATACTTTCCGCTTGATGAGTCGCATGGTGGAACCCGCAGGCCAGTCGCTTTTTCTATTGAATTTGCCCGTTAAGTCGCTCATTCAAGGTGGGGGGAAAGGTACAAGTCATCGCGACAGTTTGTACTATAAGATGAGTTCTCAAAATCCCCAAGACCTGTATTCAGCTGATACATGCCTAGGAAATACGCACGTTAGCTAATTACACGGCCCTATTACCTATTATTTAACATAGGCTACTGTTACCTCTAATTAGAAGCTACAGTGTTTGCTGCATTTGTATAGATATAGCTTAAAAATTCTCATTTAAAATATCATTTGACGGGAAACAAATATTGATAAATAGCCTATAGGCTACCTGGCAAATTCTTTTTTCTTTTTTAATACGGATCAGTTTGGACCTTTAACATCACAGATTCAGATTTAGTTTTTGTTCACAGGCGCTGTCACAAGAGCGCGATACATACCATTTCTGACAGACAGCGCCAGCGTTTATATATTGCTGTGCTATTTGTCTTTGAAAAACCGTTTGAATGACTGTTTTTGCTGATTTTACCAGAATATATGCGATATACATGCGTTGGCATTTTGTAAGATAAATATCTTTGTTTCACGTGGCTCTCAGTTTATCCCGTAACACGTCGGAGATAAATGACCGGACTGAGATGTGTCCTAACTGAAGCAAAGCATTTCTGCTATTTTACTTTCTGAAGCCTACAGGCAAAAGATCATTTAAATATGTTATGCATAATGAATTTCGTAATACTAATCACATTGTTCGTGGCCTTTTCATTTTCCACGTTATTCTTCCATTGCATTTATATTATGAGATTCTATTTAGCTATCCTACGTTCTTTGTGATGTGCGCAGAAATTACAAGTCCTGCGATACGTGGCTCTTGACATACTTGCATATGCCTTTTCGTGTGATATAACTATATATTTCCATTTTTAATTAGCATATAGATTATTTATTTGGTTTAGACTGCGTTCTCATATATAGCCTATATATCGCCCTTCATCCCCGTGGGAAGTGCGCGATGATACTTACTTCTCTTCAAACACATTATTCATATATAAGCTGCCTATAGTTATGTCCGTTTTAGACACTTAAACATATTATTCATTTTGAATTTTATTTTGAAATTGATTACACCGTATTTCCGCACCATTCGTAGGTCTAGGCAAAGTAACTATATATTGTTTAGAAAAGAATCGAAAAACAAACCTTTATATTCTATTTTCAAGACTAAGTAAACTCACCCACTAGTTGATAAACAGGTTTATGCATTTAAAATATGCAGATATAACCGGAAACAGATAGGCCTAATGAAACAGTGTCCTTCTGTACACGAACTTTCATCGCCACCCTTTCAAAGCTGTTGTGATTAATTTAATTTTGCAGTAGTGCGTTTGCAGAGTTCTTGCCCAATATTACGATGCGGAAATTCAACATTTTAAACAGAAACATGTACGGTAAAACACGAAGTTTATTATAATTATTTTAATATAAATGAAATCACTGGACAAGAACCAAATTCTACCCACCACCATAACAACGTGTCTAAGGAACAGAAAAATTACAGGATACTATCTAAAGTCAAGCGTTTTCACCCACTCACAGAGGTATATCACAGATAAATAATCCAAACTGCTTGCTCACCATATTTACAAACTTCCATTAAATTAAGCATAAATAAATATGTACAAACATAAATATCAGTCGCTTCCTCCCATAACCTGTACCAAAAGGAGGTTCTGTTCGACAGATATTGAATTTCAGTAAAGGTCAATAAAATGACGACATTTAGCAATATATTCTGGCATAAGTGTGAAGGGTTCGCATTGTACTTAAAGGTGCGTCTATGTATTTTCTCGTTTATGCGTTTGTCCTATTCTCTCTGATAACACATGGCAAGAGATCAGTGTCCTTCACGTCATCGTGAGTTACAATGAAGTCGTTCGGACATAATCGTCGCATTTTTAAAGACAGACGAATCCGGTTTCGGTTGTAAGTGCATGATTATCTTATTTAAAGGAAGAAATTCGAAAGTAAAATATGGACAATTGTAACAGCATTACTCATTAAAAATTCAGAAATAACAAACTCACCACACCGTCAGTTATACACTTAGTCGAATTATAGAGGTCACTGTAATGTCAAACACTGAAATAATGGAGAAACCCAAATGAGAGATAAAGTCGCATTTTAAATGACAAGGTATAGTCTCTCCATTAGCAGGTAATGGTCTGGGTGACGTGATTTATGACGAATAAGCAGCCCACGCTGTGAAAACTCGGAGATTAAAGGTTTTCTCCGGCTAAAAATAAATAGTAAGATGTATTAGTCTTTTGCATAAAATCCAAAAACACGTATACGAATTATTAGACACTATTCTCTGATTTGTTTGCGTGGGGAAATCGTCTGTTGCCACTGAGACATTTAGTATTTCATTTAAATGAACCCCCTTACCAGTATTCCACCCAGGAACATTTAATAAATACATATAGAAGAAATTCATGTTCTGAACCTGAAACTATAAATTAGGAGATATATCAGTGTGTTGCCTATGTGTTAACACCATTTGGCAGCTTGTTTCTAATGTAATTACGCTATATATTTGATTAAATAACTACATCCGGCAAGCGGCGTTTTTTTAAATGTAACAGCTATTTTAAACCGTTATGACAGAATTGGCAACCTTTTAAATCGAAACTCTACGTTAATTAATGCGTCAGATTAAAAGGTTAAAATGACGGTATCGAAAGTTTAAAAATGCAGTTTAAGTTTGAGTCAATACAAGCAAATAACTGCTAATCCTATGGGATTTTTGCGCATTTTTATTTGGTTTTAACTGTGTAGATGTTTCAGAAAACCAGGGCCTGTTTTTTCCTTTTTCGTATTTCAAGATTTTAATCGGCGCGAAGCAATTTGGCCTGTTCGTATCTGTTCTTTGGCCTTCTTTCCTGAAATTGCCTTCCTTATCGTGGTTAAGGTGGTCAATGTAACAACGTGGGCCGGACGCATCTAAACGTCCACATATGCTCAGGCAGTTTATAATAATAAGTGCCGCGTTAAAGCAGTTTCTTGGGTTTTATAGTTTATGTCGTGCCATAAACGCGTTAGTGGAGGCTTTTACTCAACCATGTTCCTGACATCTCAAAGCCTCAAGCCTTAAGCTCGTGTCTTTTCCTTCTGGGCGATTAATTAGCTCCTCGAAGGAACTGAAATGATAGATCTTTAAAGGCTGTTGCAGTGGAAAGATTAATGGAAACTGACACTAGCAAATAAAACGTAGTTACTATAGGAGTACGTATTTAATTGTGTGTAAATGCACAAATATGCCAAGACATAGCTTTATAAGTCGCTGGGATGTCAATTCAAACGATTAAAGATTGGTTTCAGGATGTCAACAAATAGTTTCATATGAAGTTCACACACCATGGGTATTACTTGACCTAAACCCTCTTTGGAAATGTCCTGCGGGATATTTATACAGTTTGTATACCGCTCAATGACCTAACTTCATAGACCATTAGTAATGTGGGGCACTATATTTGGAACAAGGCCAATCCGTTTGCTGAACAGTGCAAATTTGTGGCATTCCCCGAAAAAAGTGACACAGACGACTGCCCAAGTCTGGCTCAGCCTTAGAGTGAACCGACATGGAACAGACATATGGTGACGTGGTCCTGACCAGGAGGTTGGCTCTGTTATGCTATGGTCGTGGAAACCCGCGCTCCTACTGGAGTGTTGAGCAGTTGACAAATCCATGCACTATTCAACAGGGAGCTGGACAATGACTGGACCTTTGGCCGGCCTGCAACTGCAAATCTTCATCTTCGAATGTTTTTTAGACAGATCTGTATGAAGATCCTGAACAGAATGCTTAAATCATAATCTAAACGTACTTAACGGGATACAAAACTTGCTTAACCGTGACCAGTATGCAACTTCTATTTTTTCTTCTCTTCCATCTTCTTACTTAAATTCTGATTCTTCTTCGATCATGTTAATTTCCCCCAAAGTAAATGTAATGTTTTAAAGCTAGAATATAAAGGATTTGGGCGATTCTCTTGCTTGCGTGCTCTATTTCCGATGTTTCTCCTCTTTATCTCCACCCTTGGAGCCAGGTCCCTCTCCTGAAGTGTGTCGACTTGTGCTGTTGTTGTTGTTGTTGTTTAAGAACATCTTGTCCAAGCCTTTGAGGGCCTCTGTCAGGTAGTTCTGCAAGGCGGTGAGAGCGGCGCAGATCGCGGGCGAACCGAAGCCGTGGGTGATGAAGCTGAAGTGGGAGAGGCAGCTCTGGATGCCCGGTTCCAAGATGGGTGTGGGTCTGCTGTTACCCAGTGGTGTCCTGTCTTGGGCCAAGAGATCTGTGAATTCCTTGCAGAGCTGCCTGTGAGGTTAAGATAAAGGACAGGATGACTTGTCTGAAAGCCCAACAGGACATGCCATACACATACCACCGTAAAATGGAGCACTAGTGTCACATGTCAAAAACATACAAAAATTTTCCATATAATCCTCCCATTTACATAACAGTCTCCATAGAACATTCCAGAATCATTCATGGATCTTCTAATAAGACATTTTATTATATTAATCGGTTAAAGTATTACCTTATAAATATTTTAATGTGTATGTCAAACATATTGATCGTCTTTCTTTGGAAGTGTTACTTGAGATGAAAAAGAGGTCTCTAAGAAAATGATAAAGGTGAGCAAAATGTGTTTAAGTCCTTAAGATGCTGCAATTAACTGTTCAGTGGACCACGATGACCCCTGAACCTTAAACCTTCAACCGTTTGACAGGCTATCTGCAGACAATTAAATAACCAGGGCATTCATGCATTATAACACAAAGGAAAACGCCTATCAAACCTGGCAACCCCTTAGGAAACCAATGGGCAAACATGACTGCCTTTTTAAAATTTATTTTGTACACGTGTCCAACACATTTTGCACAATATCACTTAAAATTCAAAGAAGTAGTGGGAGTCTAAAATAAAAGTTATGCAGGGTTGATTCCAAACGACCTGAACTCCACTTTTTCCCCCCACATTATTATTATTATTATTATTATTATTATTATTATTGTTGTTGTTGTTGTTGTTGTTGTTGTTGTTCCATTAATTCTCTGTTCCAGATTTATCCAGATATCCAAATTAAGAAAATACAGGATCTTTGAAATATCAACAAAAGAGCGTATTAAATAGTTATGTACGTTAATATTTTCCCGAGGCCAGGGGCTTGGCTTGATTGACAGGGGGGAGTTAACGCAAGGCTAGGCCGAATGCGAACAGCTGCAATTTCCAAACGTTCAGGGTGGATCTACATCTAACAGGAGAACTACACCAGCAAATTTATAAAATAACAAAAAAAACAATGAGAAAAGTCCTGTTCTGTCTAATTAAATAGGCCTGCAAGTCCACAAGAAGTAAGTAACATGCAGGCCACCGCTTCATTTACGGAACAGCCAATTTTGGTTCCCAAAATTCACATTAAAATAAAACAGTCAAATAAACCACTTAAAAGAATAATCATGTGATGTCTTAGGTTAATTTTTAAAATGTTACCGTATCTTTTTCAAACAAATATATTGCAATAGCCTTTCTCTTACTTTTATACATTTCACGGTCCCTGAACTGGACAAGCGGTTACAGAAAATGGATGGACGGACATTTCCGCAGCACGTGAACGTACTTAGTGGCCAGCAGCATGTTTTTCCGCGAGTGTAGCTCGTTGGGGTCCGTGTGCTGCCTGTTCAGGTACTCGGACACGGCCTTTGTGGGAAACTCCGTTTCACATATATAGCCGAAGTCTCTGGCCAAATGCACCGCTTCTCCTGGGAATGGAAAGGATCACATGGTTACTGCCGTTTTGTTGTACGCTGAACTTTCCCTTCGGTATATGAATCATAAACTGTACTCTTTGTGAATTCAAATACAATGGAATGTGGTCGTTTTTAACGCTTCGACAGCATTAATTAATAAACTCTTTGTAAAAAAAAATACAATGGGTGGTATAATTATTCCAGCAATAGACACCATTACATGTATAGTTTTGGCTTTCCCCCTCACGAACTGTGACGGTACAGTAGCCGTAATTAGTATTTGCTGCAGTGATAATAATTATAATAGAGATTTGAGAACTTTTTGAGAATATTTTGAGAGCATGGGGCTCTGGTCTCTCTTGGATAAATATCTTGCTATAACTCTCTTGGATAAATATCTTGCCCAACAAACATCTCTATAAAAACTGGACATTTTTCATTTTATACCGGTTTAACCTGAAATTTATATGATTTGTGTTTCTGTGTGTGTGCTTTTGCAATCTTTCCCCTGAAAAGATACTTTTTGACAAACTACACATTATTATCTGTGTATATATTTTTTACATTGTATACATGCAAACAGAGAACTGCAGATGTGTGCCCGCATCGTTGTGTGTGTGTTTGTATGTGTATGTATGTATGCCTGTGTGGAGTCTGGGCGCTCTTTTATGTCTTTGATCTCCGTACTCCTTGTTCGACACAGATAAACACTCCCAATCCCAATTTTATGCAAAATGTGTATATGTTTTTGATATTTTTTTTTACTTATCTTTCCTATATTCTGATAATTATTTTCTTAAAGAAGGGCATATAATCATACAAACGTCTCGCCAAATTAAAAGGAATGTTTGAGAGAATTAGCAGGCTCTACCACGCTGGCATTAAACAGGATTAAGAGACGGTCACATATTTACCTTCTACGAGTGACGTCAGCAAAGTGACGTTGGCAGCTTTGCGTCTACCAGCAGGTAAATTCAAACCGATTTTCTCAAGCTTTTCTCTCAAAGATCTGCCACCGTTTTTAGATTTTGCTCTGCAAAATAAAAACAAAATACGTAACGTCATAAACACGTCAAATATGTGTGCGTATTTCTTTATATAACATTTCAACTTTACCTTACAATACGTTAGCAGAAAAATTAACGTAAAATTTCTCTCAGTCTACACTGATAACACCTTCTTATACGACCACGGTAAAACACGTCACGTGCGGATTATAAACAGTAGCTTTTTCCTATATCCACATAGGCCTACATATAAGTTTGTATCTGGGGTACATATACAACGTAGTATAGCTAAACATCGCAATAAATCTATGCCAGATTAATTTAAATAATCATGGGTGAGATCAGTCTCATTGTTCCGTGATTGCTAAAAGGAGAATGAAAAATGTATCGGGAACTTTGAAGCGGCCCTCAAAGGAGTATAAAGACATTCTCTTGGTGTATATAAGGAATGGATTAAAATGAACACCTAAACAAGTTTAATGACGGCAGATATGGTCTTACCTCCTAAGGACGCCCCCCAAGAGGGAGGCGTTGAGGCATTCCGGTGGGGAGAGACGCCGCTGAACCTCACCCACTGTCACCTTGTACTTAGAAGTGGAGCTAAGGAGGGACAGGCGACCGGGCACGGAGCAGAAGACCTCGTTCACGTTCACGCTGATCCCGCCAATTAAGCCGTCTTTGCTCATCATGAGAGACGCCACACTCTTATGCGGGACGGGAACTGCAGAGAGAGCAAGGACGGCGAGTCAGATGGGGAGTTATTCTCAACATAAACTAACGTCGAAATAAATAAACTCAACGTTGCTGCATTTGACTGAGTTTAAGCCGCAGTTATTTCATATTTATAATCCAGGAATCCTATATTAATTCGTATTCTGCACAAACAGTTGTTGCAAATACAGCCCCATATACATCATATTTTCTTATTTTTCTAGTTAAATCTTTAATCAACCAGGAGTACAAGGCCTACTATAGTTATTTACAAAAATGTAATTCAGTTTTAAATACTAAGCCGCGCTGGTGGTTGACTAAATATTGGTGAAAACGAAAAAAGCAGGTACATGTGTATTATTATTGTTGTTGTTGTTATTTAATATTGCTGTTGTTGTTAATGTTCTTGTTGCTGATAGTCTTGCTCCTGTTAGCTAAACTTTTACTGAAGAAGTGCAATTCCTCAATTTCGAAAGTCATTAGGGAACAAAGCGAAATATGTGTATACTCCTCCCGCAAATGACGTGTCGGATTCACAAAGCCGTTATTGCGCTGATTTATTAAATAAGGGTAAAGAGGTAATAACAATAATTATGAATTATATGATGATTGTGAACTCATTTTAAAGCCAAAATTGCGATGTATGTGCCAAGAAAGCCACGCCAAGCATCCATAAAATTGTTCATCGTTAAATTTATATGTTGCTTATCTGCAACTTTAAACATTTAGACAACGTATGGTAATGGATGGATGGGTGGATGGCTGACATAACAAACATATTTTATCAAACGTGAAATCCCACATGCAGACACACAGTAATATATTTTACAGCTCATTTCGTGTTATAGTTGTACCTGCCATAAACTGACTGTCATTTTTTTTTACGATTTACTTTTATGTCTTGATTTTTTTCGTACCACTAACGTCAATGAGAGGTGTTATATAGAAAACGCATGTATCTAGTAAAATTCTGGCACTAGGTAAATTTAACATAATAACCGAGTATTTAGGCCTATCCAAAACCAAAAACCAAACTGAGCAGTAAACGTTTCAGGAGTACATCGCTATTGATCTAGGCCTATTTAAGTTTCTATAAATAACCAGTCGTTATAATTATCACATTTAAATAAAAGCAAAATGTCTTGACGCTGGCTATTACAGGACTGCGAGACCGCAGAGGTCACGGTCCCTGCCTTTTGTATTAACAGCTCAACAGGGGATAATACTGGAAATTGGCCTTAAACGAGCTCAGGAGAAATCCACATGAAAAAGACATTTATCAGGCTGGCTACTTTAACTCCACTCATGTGTTCGCTCTTCGGGGACCTCATATCCCGAATTACCTCAGAAATAATCACTCCCTACAAATTTAACAATGGCCCATGATTTCCAGTCGCACTGTTCTATACAAATTAAAAGGAAAATAAAGGATAAAAACGACATTTCACAAAGGCCTAATTTTATGGTAGCATTTAATGCAGCAGTTTAATAATTAAAGTATTAATAAAACTTGCTCTGTTCTAGTTCAATGTAGTCTATGTGCACGCCAAAATGGGTTTAGCGTTTTACAACTTATAAAAAAAGTCAGCCCATCGTTCGTTAGGGGTACATTTCAGGCAATTTCTTATAATGATTTCTACAGTGATTAATGGCGCAAAACCGCGACATGCAGAAAGCGCGTGTATTTTGCATTTTATAACTATTACTCTGAGTGATGCAGTATTTATCTTTGACGTGAAGTTATTTGTCAAATGCGGCGGTTAAATTCAACCACAAAGTTGGCATATCTGACTTAAACAGAATAAATATTTAGAGGAAAGAGGTTTATAACAGATATGCTGCAAACGCCATAGGAGCCGCGCTGACTGAAAGGCTGGAGTTAATAGCAACGGACGAGTCTTCTAAAATCACTTGACATTCGCGTAATTTACTCCTATCTGGAAGTTATGTATCACGTTGCACGGAAGCTTAAAATAAATTAAAATTATTAGTCATAAATTCAGTTTAAAAATGAATTCAGAATAGTTTTGCTCAAGTTATTATTTCCCGAAATGTGTATGCGTTGTTTATTTTGTTTAGTTCATATTGCCAAGCAATGATAATGATAATAATAACAACAAAAAAAATCAATTTTATAAAGTCTAGTAAAGTCAAACTCTTTCTATGTCGTACGCCAACGGTAAATATTTACATCACCTTACCTTTTTTAATGACCGACTGATCCAAAAGATTCATTCCACTGTTGTTTGCGTCCTCCACGGCCTGCAATTGGAAAAATACCGCAAATCGGACAATAGCTTCATCATTACGCAGGATTTGAATGAAAAGACGCTAAATGTTATTTATTAAGACATCAAAATGTCATGTCAAAATGTTTTTCTTTAATCGACCACGCAATGTATAACTAAAACATACTTTAAAGGAACGAAAAAATGTAAAAACTAATCCTGTTGTCAGTTAATTTACTGGAAGGAAACAGGTTATTAGTACAACAGTGGCCAATATTAAGTTAAGAATTAATCAGTTTTAGAAATGCTTGCAAGTATAACCAGTGAAAGATATTAAAATATTGATTTCACATATGGGAAACCCTGTTAAAAAATGTTAATTTTAAAGTAAAATATTTAGAGTAAAACAAAGAGCAGTAACAATGTCTAAAGATTAACAAGCAAAAGTCACAGCGTAAACGGAGGTTACAAAGCGAACGCCGATTCTGCAGGCCTGTTTTCTTTAGCATGTGCTGTGGTTGTGTTTTCAAGGATAAGCATTTAAGTTAAGACATAAACTTTAGTGTTTACTTTGCCAAAGACAAGCAGCTGTTTGTCGGGCAATATTTTTTTACATAAATCGTTAGCAGCTTAAATAATAACAATTCATAATTAATTTTAACTAGGCCTAATACTAGTTTATTATTTTACATAGAGGATGATAGTAGTTCAAGATAAATATTAATATATTAATACTAAAAAATGTTTTATATTTATTGCATTACAGTTTAAATAAAATGTATTATGGTGATATTTAATTTAGTTGCTCTATGTGTTGCACGAGGATCAACGCTACCGTTTTGAAGATTTGTTAATGACAGCGTACTTGTCTGATTTTCTGTCTAATTAGGACCACCTGCTGTTTTCTGTACAAGATACTCACACAGCGTGTTGGTATTTAATACTCACTCCGGGGATAGTAAAGATTTAATTTGTATTAAATACGAAAATTAGGAAAATTTCTGTCGTTAAAAAATTCATTGACACTTTTGTCAAAACAGACGCGCCGGCCTCATCAAAAAGGGCGGTGAAGAATACAGCAGAGTTGTAATCTTAATGAAGCGCAGGACATCCTTTATGACTAAGTATTACAGCATGCATTTTGAAGAATTCCTGAATATATGCAATACAAATTAAAACGAATCTTCGTTATATTATCGTAGTATATTAATTCAAAACACGGAATCGGAAAATCTGCCATTTGTGCTTTACTAATAAATGAAAAATGAGATGTAGGATAAAAATACAAGTATATTGTAACATAAAACGGTTATAGCCAATAAAAAATATCATAGGCAAAGGCACACATTTCAGTATCAGAATATCGTTTAATTTAAAATGTAGAAGCTCGTTGTCCAGTACCGTGCAATTTCTGTAGCATGCAAAGAGTATGCAAATATAAATAGGGGAGGGTATGCACTCACCTGCACGTCTTCCATTCCGTGAAGGCCGTGAAGCGACAGACTGTCTCCCATTCCAGATTCGAGCCCGTGGGGCGCCGAGTGAAGAAGCACGTCTGGCCGTCTTACGGAGGCATAGTCCCGCCTGGGGTCGAGTCCAGAGAGCTGGGGCAAAGACGCCCGCGGCTGGGGCAGTAAAGAGCCTGTCTCATTTCCAACCTCTTGTCGCTGTCTTTGCCCCCAGGGATGTTGCTGGGGTTGATGTAGAGGGTTCAGGGAGTAAGGGTCATTAACGTGGGAATACGGATCCTGGCTCTGGTGGTACGGAAGCGGCTGATAGGGCGGCGGAAAGTAGGGCGGCTGGAAGTCCGATGACGGAGTATGGGACAGCGGCGGGGCGCTGGAGTACGGTCCCTGTGACACCGAACCCAACTGGGACAGCCTGGAGCTGTGACTCGGAACTCCATCGTGCCGGTCCTTCAAAACACAGAGCACGGGAACATTAAGATTTTATACATGACACACTGCAGTAATTCAGACACAAAATAAATACGCTGCATTTATAGAAAAATACATTAAAGTAGGATGTAAAATTAAATACCTTGTAGCTAAACAAGCAAAAAAAAAGTGTACAAGGCCCATGACGCAATTTGACCCAAAATATTCGTTTATTATAAAGACACTCCTCCTATTCTTTTTTAAAATTTCTTTTTGCGATCTTGCCACAAGCAGAACCACAAAACAATTGACAATTAATATTAAAACTATGACAAATAAATTGGGGCTTAAACATACGCTATTATGCAATAGGCCACTCCATAAATTGTACGCAACAGCGTGCATACTGGTCAAAAATAGATGAAAATAAATGTTTTTGTCATCAGACGCCTTTTAATATATACCGACAGCATATAAAAACGCTAAGCACCAATGAATAATAAATAAATGACCATCCGCCACCAGTTATAACTTCGGCACTTACAAATCCAGTTAAGCGAGATTTAAATTGTGCTTAAATGTTTTTAAAAAAAGTAGCATCAACGCCCCGACTCACCGTAGCTGAATAAGTATGGACTAACATCTGGGAGACGGTCTGTTCACAGCAAAAACAATAAAAATTAGGAAGAAATCAGTGTATGCAGCGTAGCAGGAAAAAATATTTGGCAGTGTCCAGTACTTTCCATTAACTATTTCTCCAGATCGCGATTAAAGAATTATTGTGTTATTCTGGCATAAATGTTATATTTGTCTCAAGCTTCTGCTAGAGTCCTCTTCAATCCAAAGCTTGAGTCGAACTGCTCGCCTGCTCCTTCCCTCCGCTTCTCTACACCACCTCATAATAATTGTTATTCATGACTATTAATATTACAGGAATACTTAAAGCGAGAATGGCGGACAAACGGAGCGTGAAGCTGCAGTCAGCTCCGGCGCTCCCCTGCTATTGTAAATGACGTTCATTCAGCTGAGAATTACTAGATGTAATCAAACAAGGGGGGCTGGCAGAGGAAGACTTTCAGCAAAGTTTAGCGTGTGAGAGGCAACAGGAAAACGGACGCTTGCATATATTTGTATACACATACATACACGCGCACACGTATATGTTGTAGTATATATACAGTATGTATGCATGCACACAAAGCGATGCAAAGCAAAGTGTGCATACATTCGTACACATTTAGACGGTAATCTACATTTATTTCATTTATATTATATTTCTTTCGATTTGATGTGTTGTTGAATAAGTTTCTTTTAGTTTCACCATTTACACATTTACACGCATTATAAATTTAGCTCTCAGATTACATCGGCAGTCAGCATTAATACATTTTAAGCACTTCTGGAAGTCACATCGCAACTGAACTTTACCGTTTGCGTTTAATCCTTGAGCAAACCTAGCCTATATACAATACCGCCCGCCCTCCACCAGCCTTGTATATTTTACGTGGAACGGAACGACTGGAGTCCGCGAAAGCACTAAACTTCGCAAACAAACAGAAAACAACCGGCACAACTCACTCGAGCACACAAGTCATCTCATTCATTTTATCTAAATTATGATACATGCAAAATATAAGTAGATCACCATAACATGACGTGTAGTTTTTAAATACACTATACAATCATACTTAAGGCAAGAAAGTAATATTTCCAAGTTAAACTTTCTGACATTTTGTATATACACAGGTCTCGCGTGCTGATTTTTATCTCCAATTTTGCAGTTGATAATTAGCCAGGCAGAAACTGTGAAAGCGAAGGTATTTGCGGTTATTGAACGCAGATCCCCGCCAAGCTTAACTAAAGAGTCTGTAAAATCTCACGCGGAGTCCATTCAGTTCGGCTCGCACTCCCACACAAGCCGTCTGCAAAGGTCTTTGTGCGTTTCTCCCGCGGTCGTCGCCATCTCCATATCCGCTATGTTTATATCCAAACGCGTGGCGTTTCCTTTCCTACCAAAATGCCTATTTTTCGATAAGCTTAAGCGATTCGCCTTTGGTCCGTTGTAAGTCATCATATTTAGAATCCCATTTTATTTCAAAATGCATCCTTGAATTGTAAATATCACAATTTAGTTCACATGTCATATAAAACAAATTTTTAAATTATTCGTTTGCCATACTTACAAATACATTTAACCACTTCGCACAACAAAATGCAATTGCAAAACAAGACTTAAACTTCAACTCAAATATCAATCATTCATTATAATTCCAAAAATGAGATTTTTTCCCCCATAAAATAATTTTAAATCTGTTATTACTTAAACATCTATTTTGGTGAATGCCCTCTTTTTTCAGGATGATTTTTAATAGTTAAAATATTATGTTTTGCCAAATATTTAATCATTCATATAAAATAGACCGATTTCCCCCTATGTCTTTAGACTATAATATATTCCGTATTTTCTTTTCGTCAAACAAAAATTAAGCTTCACACTTTAAGCCCCACAAAGTAGGAATAAATTCTAATACATGTCAATATACAGATGTTTAAGACCAGTTGCACTCCGTTTGCCAAAATAACCTTGTTATAGTGTGGATTTGTCTCGTCATTCCATTCTGGCAGATTCTAGATTTAAAAAAATCTGAAAATAAATCACAGCCACATCATCTGATATCTGAGAAGTTTTACAAAATCTGTCAAACTCTATTTTTTAAAAGTTCGTCCCCGTGTGAATTATTTAAAAAAAAAACATGGAAATAAAATTGTTCTACCGCTATAATCTCAAGTAATTGTCTAAAACATTACCTCATAAATATCTTCATACTTGACATTTTCTACTAGTTTCCAGAGCATGTTTGCGGACTGATCTCTGTTAACTGAGTGCATTCATGTGAGGAGTAGATAACTGAACTCTCTCTCTCTTTCTCTCTCTCTCTTTCTCTCTCTCTCTCTCGCTCTCTCTCACTCACTCACTCACTCACTCACACACTTACTCTACATCTTTTATGTGTACACGTATAGTGTACACATAAAAATGTCCTACACCTACATCTCACACACGCCTCGTTGGACTAAGGGTCAGTATCATTGGAATGAAAGAAAAAAAAATCAAATTATATTCAAATATAAAGCATATTGTACGTACAGATCGATATGCACAGCCGGCCAGTGACACGGATCTGAAATTGTGATGCAATTA
Source organism: Mormyrus iriodes (assembly GCA_011763525.2). NCBI lineage: Eukaryota > Metazoa > Chordata > Actinopteri > Osteoglossiformes > Mormyridae > Mormyrus > Mormyrus iriodes. Next base: position 16,624,790 of record JAAGVU020000039.1, read on the forward strand.
ATATTGAATTTGGATAAGGCATCATAAAAAGCAACAAACAGAAATAGAAATGTTGAATCTAGTTGGCCTTTATGCTAATTTGTGGTTTAAAATATAAAGAGTTCTCATAGGGCACTACAGGATTGAATTGTGTGGGAAAATGACCTAGAAAAGCACAATTAATTACATTTAATCAATACAATTTTAGTATACATTCACTCTGCGGTACGTACCTACCTCCCGTCTCACATGTGTGTGTGTGTGTGTGTGTGTGTGTGTGTATGTGTCTGTGTGTATATGTGTGTGTTTTCTGTGCTTTATGTATTTATACCATTCTCTGTAGTACAGTGCCAAAGCAGACATACTCATCCTCTCAACACCTCGGATTTCTCCTTTGAAACCCCGTACGCAAATATATAACATGAAAATGTAATTTGGTTTAATAGTACATTCCATAGTGACAATCATATGTAAAACATGCAGTGTGTAAATGTACATGTGCTTTCTCCTGCTAGGCCTACTTCTTTTTTTCCAAGCTTGTTTTGCGGTGGGGCCGCCGGTTCATTTAAACGGTGCAGATCTTGTATTGTTTCCTCTGTCCCTTTAAGGAATTCAAAGCAGTCAACTGGGGCTATCTTACTTATATGTTTCTCTCACACACAAGCCCTTGTCTGTCTTGCTGTACAAATGTAATTGTGTAAAATACAGCCTTGTCGATTGCGACGTTAATCAGGTGACAGTACAATAACGTCATCATATTATAAAAAAGATATTTTAAAAAGATATTAACTTGTATGGAGCGTCCCCTACCGATAACAGACAACTGATGTCAATTATTCTCTTATACGTCTTTTTACCCATTGTTGTAGCCTTTTTGAAGCATAGACACGCACCCACACAAATGACCTTTGTTATTAAACGGCGTCGTTAATAAAAATATTTTCTTTATCATCACAGTCTTCAGACCGTATTGAAACACGCGTTGACCTTCAGTTTATAAACGTTTCAGTTTTTAGTCTTTACCTCCCCCTAGTGGTAAAGAATAACAACTGCTTACATTCACTAATATAAAAAGTATGGGAGATCTGCTTGTAACTATTGAGACAGAGATCATTGATGTATTGACGAAGAAGGAGGACAATAAGTAAAAGAAAAAAAGAGACGCATTAATTAGATTTTCAAACCTAACTACAATTATATATTAATGACACTTTACCTGGAAAAATATTTTCAATTTCATATGAAATTTTATTTTATGTTTTGTATGTATTTAATGCAATTAAATTAATTTAGTTCAGGTTTAGGTCATCCATGGCAACAAAATAAGTAACTGAAATACTGAGTAATTGTAATTGTGCAGTTGAGCAAAAATGCACCAGCAACATGATACTATTTGCTGCTGTTTCTACACACAATCCAAAATAAAGCAGGATGTGCAGAGGGCAACATGCTGCAACACGGGCCTGTAGCAGTGTAGCACGGCGTCAGCGCATCGCAAGGGGGATGCGAGGGGAGGGGGCTGCCCCAGGGTGCATGGCAGGCCTGTAACTGGGCCAGCCCTCCCTCACAACCCAACCGCTTCCTTTCTTCCTCTCCTTCAGAAGAATCCCACATTGATGTAAATAAGGAAAGCGAGTAGCGGGAAAGCGCTTTGAAAAGTCGGCAGATGCAGTTTTTGCCTCGTTCTGGATGAGACGCCCAGTTATTAGCCAGGAGGTTTTTGATGATGTTTCATTTCAGAAGACAATCGGACCGGGCGGCGCCACGGAAATCCGTCACACTCATGCATTGTGTAATCGCTTTTAACTTTTAGCAACTGCTGGCCAGTTTTACTGCCTAATTTGGGATAGTCAGGCTAAGAGCTGAAAAGCTACAGCTACAGAAGAGATCAGACCTTATTGAAATCGCACCCTGTCTTACTTACTCATCAGCAGACACTTTTATCCAAAATAATGTGGTCAGCCAGTCCCTGGTGCAGCTGGGGGCTAAGGGTCTTGCTCAAGGGCCCAACAGTAAAATCACTGAGCCGACCCAGGGACCTGAACCAGCAACCTTCCAATCACAAGCACAGCATCCCAACCCACTAAGCCACACGCTGCCCCATAGCACTAAATACCCTCCCTGCCTTTCAGATAAGTGCCCAAGTTAGGCGTGAACAGAATTAGGGTGTCCAGTCACCTATCCAGCCAAGTCAAGTAAAACCTTTCACCTTTCACCCACATTCATTTTCATTAGGATACAGAATATTACTGATGATTCAATTGTTTTCTTCAATGTGTCATACGTGAACAATCCATGTGGCTGTTTTTGTACACTCTCATGAAGTCTGTTATGGCAAACTCTGTGACATTTACTCATAATTTCAGGTGAGGGAGAAGCCCTTTCTTATTCACAAGTTATGTGTCATCGTAAACAGCTGCCTTACATGTCAGATTCTTTTATCAATGGCCTTTTTCTTTTTCTAGAATGTAATACTGACACAAAGGCAGACTTATGGGCAGTGTTGGGCCCTCGTCCAGAGACTGGCCTACTTTCATTCCTGAAATGAATGCACAGTGCCTGAAAATGAGGTTTATCCCTGCCAGCGTTCTGCAGCCAGGGCCACATAGATGGAAACTGGCATCAGTTCAGTCTCACTGGGTCCAAGGCTCCAAGCACTAACAGATGTCCCTGTCAGGGTGGGAAAATATTAGGCCAAAATCTTCTCCAGACCGGGGCGTCTGTCATGATGTCTACTGCATGTATGTGTGCCCTGTGGTCCTAGTGGCAGAACTGAAAGCTGGTACTAATCCATGTTTTTCCTGTTTCATATAACAGCCTTCTGAAAAAAAAGGTAAAAGAAAATTTCTTAAGTCCAAAAACCAACTGGTAGCACAAATTTATAATGCTGTACCCTAAAGTACTCTCTTTGAAGTCTTTGGCTCATAGTAGCAGACACAACACTGGGAAAAAGGCCCAAACAATAATGTTAGAAAGCCGCAGTTATATCTCACACACACTTTCATTTTTCCTTAGCCAGGATTTACAGAAGATACTCGATAATCCATTCAGTATCTCTTTCAATTGAGGCTGTATTATGCTGTTAAAATTCAATCCTTTCCCTCCAGTGGCTGTAGGTGTAAGCATGATGTTGTGTGTGTGTCTGTGTGTGTTTGTGTGGTCATGTATATATTACATTTTGGGGACCAAATCTGCTCACAATGTGATAAAAACCTGATATTTTGAACTTGTAGGGACATTTTTTAGGGGAAACTCAATTTTATAAAAATCTGTGAATGCAATCATAACCTAAAAATGCCAGAAGTCTTTTTTGTTTGATTACTTATAGTTAAGGTTAGGGCTGGGTAGGGGTTACGGTTGTCATAGTTGGGATCAGGGTTATGCCCGTCGAAATGAATGGATAGTCCCCACAAAAATATGAATACAAACGTGTGTGGGCGTGTTTGGGCGTAAGACACCTTCCACACAAGTTTTACTCACGCTTCTTTTTCTGCTTATTTCACCACCAGATGGCGCATCTGCGCCATTTGTGAGACATAACACTCACTCAGCTCAAAGTTACCCATATACTCTTCCTTCAAACTGTTTTTGAGTGACACGATGATGATGATGGTGAGTGTGTGTGTGTATACGCGCATCCGGATAACTCTTAATGACTAGACAGGTTAAAAAGTGACGGAAGTGACTCAGTGTAACATAGCGTAATGTCATATTAAACATAGGAACTCACTCAATGTTTTTGGGCCCAGTTATTAAAATATGTAACTATGCCAGATAATTATTTTGGGATACATGGTCATCATACAAATGCATCTATCTAATCAACATATTGTAAACTGGGAATGTCAGTGTTACCTGCAACTGCAGCTGTCAGCATCGCTGCTGATTTCGACATTTGCTACGCCGTTGTCTTTCTTTTCATTTCTTCCTCACTTCCAGTCCATGAAAAGTTTTTCATGGCAACTCCCAGAGCCCCGAAAGCAGATCTGGAGCGTTTGATTTTTACCAGTTTGGGCCTCAAATGCTGTATGTTTACGGCCCTGGTCGCTGTGCGGAAGATGCGAACTGCTGAAAAATGGATCTAGCGACAGTCCGTGAACTTTACTGTTAAAACGGTGTAAAAAGATGTAATGAGCATTACAATAAACATCATTTAGCTGCTGAACTGCTATTGATGGGCAGCTTGATTTGAATTAATTTAAAAACAGTTCTTTCTTACTCAAAGGTTGCAAGGAATGATTTTCCACGTCCTTTAAATCTTTGAGAGTTTCTCTGTACAGATACTCCGCACTGATGCCGCATGGTGACGGCCTTGCTATGCAAAACAGAGACCAGTCTGAAATGTTAATAAAATATTCAAAAAAGACTATAATATGAGGGAAATTCTTCATGAAAGGAGGTGATGAACATTTTGCAAAGTATAAATATAAAATATCTCAAATGTAAAACCGGTAACACTACAAAGTTTATTCACTGATTATTCACGCCAGGGATTGCACACACAGCGTTTTACAATTAAAGTATACAAATGTAAAGAGGCGTTCACATCGGCGACTTTGACAGCTCGGAAATGGGATCACTTTGACCTCAAATAAATAATAATTCTGTCATTAGACCTATGCACAGTGAATTAAAATGTGTCAAACTCCGACGCTATGGCACGGGTTAATTTTTAGTGCTTTAGTTTATTTACCATTGAGAAGTTTGCGGAATCTCATTTTTTTCACATGACGTTGTTATAATAATGCCAACATAGGCCTATAGTACAGCCGTTAGACTCAAAATAGGCCATATTTTCACCGCAATTTGTCCCAAATCATTATCCTCAGACATGAAGATTTTTTTCTGCATTGATTCAGTGTTGTTCATCTACCTTCGTGTGTATCGATAAGCACAACTCACTATTTCATACATCAGTGTACACTAAAAACGTTTAGCATTCTTTTATAAAATCACGCCGTTTAAGTAGCCTATAGGCCCGCTATGCTTATACGTTACTTCAGGATTGCTGCTTTCCCAAAGTTTGATCTCGTCAAATAACTTAAGCAGTTGCTGCAGCTCATGCATAAGCAGCTGTGACGCGACGCCACTTTATTCCCAGCATCCCCTTGAGACTCAATATTTAACTTGTGAAACTTTCACAAAGGCGGTTATCTTCGCCGTCGTAGTTTGGTAACTGCAGCAGCGCCGGTGAACTGCAACCATCATTAATTCCTACAATAATTATTTTTCAGGTGACAGTTATTAATAGCAATAGTTATTGTGAATTCGTACCTCTCCAGCGTGCAGAAAGCGGTCTAAAGCCGAGAATATTAGGCGCTATAAAGCTTTTAGTTAATGAGGGATATGTTGATCCACATATCACTTTGCGACCGACACGAATAAATAAAATAATTTAACGGCACAAACTTTCTGAAATGGGTAAAGAACTCATGCATTATATATATTCATTATATAGCTGGGAATTGTTGATTGTGTTTCAAAAAATATAATGAATAACAAAAATGTAAATTAAAGTAAAACAAATTATAGAATTTCTGTAATGGTTCTGAACCATTTAATTTAGCTATGATATTGACAGAAAAACTATTGTTTTTGCATGCTTATATGTTGGATATTGCTTTAAAAAACGTTTTGTTTTGATACTAGAGTATGCGTTGGAGCTTAAATAATAGTTTGCCATGACTGGGGCTGAGGTTATGCGGTGACTTGGGGTGGTTATCCGTGTAGAAAAATATGTCTTATTAATATTATCCAGAGACAAAAAGATTAGTGCGCTCGCCATATATGTAGGCGTCACTGAAGCATTTAGCTTGTGAATAATAACTCTTTACCGTTGCCTGACGACTCAATTATTCAGTTAATAAATGGTACAGATTTTGTGTTCGAATCTCAGGTCACCAAGGTGTGCGTACATTCTCTTATTTTTTGCAGATGTTGGTCTGTTTTGACCGTTTATAATGTATTACAGTAATGCGTAATAGCTAATATATTTGTCATAGGACATGAGCGTTTAGCAAGTTTTTCTTTATTAGATTTAGAGAATACACACTTGTACATGATCCATGATGGATTCTTTAACCAAATTATTTTTTGCACCTGAATACTATTTATATTCAATAAGAGTTATACAGTATTTACACACATACTATAGTACCGTTTAAAATAAAATGTAAAAGTTCAAATACAGTTCACCGTGTCCAAAGACTGTTCATCGTTAACCCGCCAACATTCGCTATTTCGGTGGTTTTCCTTTTACGGTTAATTTGGAAACGCATTCAGTCCAGGAGCGATTTCTGCGTTCCGATAACAAAACGCAACGGTTTAAGAAGGCCAAATTGGTCTAGTATTAAAAACCAAGTAAGGCACCAAATAATCAGCTGGATACAGAAACCTTTTAATTATCCCTTATATACTTGTAAAAACTAAGCACTAAATAAGCAAACAAACAAACATTACACATAGAACAATTTGCTTTATTGAACACCACTTCCTCTCAATGTACGGATAGTTCTGATATATGCTCATTAAAATTATTAAATAAGTTGTCATTTAGATATATTTGTACAGATGTTACTGAAGGACTTAAACCGACTTGTGTTCCGGAAATTGAGCTGTAATCCTTTCCTTAATAATGTACAAAGTTCAACATGCACAACATAGAATAAACGATAGCAAAAAGTGTAATTTTTACAATATTACAAGTTTATACTTGTTTGTAATGGTTTTTTTTTAACAGGCTGAGAGTAGGCCAGGGCCACAAACACTTATTTCACATCTAATCTTCTCTAATTCAAAGTTATTACCTTTTGAAAACCAGTTCTTGTCTGAATTCTTCATACCTCTGTGTTGTAACTGAAACATGGATATTTGCTCCGTTAAACCAATCAATAGATACAGTATTAATGCAAATCATGTTTCCAGGAATGAAAAACTAAGAAAGGTAACCACGATAATGAAGCCGATAGCTTTAATTAAACCTGAGGCTGAAACACAAGAACGGTGGCGTGTGCATGTAGAGGTATTGATTTTGGGGTGGCATCAGTTCGCCTGGTCTGGCGTTCAACCTGAGGCTGGAGCCTCTTTTAGGAACGTTGACAACATTTATGTGCTTGTGGCCGTGGGGACAACTTCCTGCAGATGTGTGAGCTTCACTGAAGAAGGCTGACTGCTAAATGTTGTAATGGACACTGTGCCTTGATTAAGCTATGCTGATCAGGTGGCATGTATGACCTGTTAAGCACATTGCACCTGACCTGAATAAATAGGGAAACCCCAAGTCTGAATTGCTCTGTATCTGTGAAATGCCCCCATGCCATCTCCAGGGTTTCCAGAGAGCTCTCCTCCTGCCTCAGCCGCAGGGGCAGCACTCCTTTTACTCTGATTCGGGGTTCAACCATCTCCAGTGCGTCGGATATAACATACATTTGCTGCTCATTAAAACAAGGCCGAGTCCTAAAGGCATCCTGTCGTCCATTTACAGACATCGATAAACCAGAAGAAGCAAAGACACTTGCAGTCAAATTGTCATACAACTGCCTCCCACGGAATAGATATACACGCTTAACATACATGTGCATGATATATGTCAAGACACAGATGAGGATGGAATGAGGAAGTGGGAAGGTACATCCAATCACATGGCAGATATCGGGGATCACGTGACCTATGACATCTTGACATTTCTGTCCTGATTTGGGATCACTTGGTGCCACGTGACTATTGGCTCTGTGCTGTTCTGAAAGGAGGAGGACCCTGCGTGTTTGTCCTCTTGTCAGTGTACCCCCCCCCCAAAAAAATTTAAAAAAAATCTGACACCACCCCTCAAGGTCTGGACCATGTTCCCTTAACTACCAAAATGTCATCAGCAGTAAAAAATGTCTGTCCCGAGCACCGTCACTCTGTCTTTTCCAGCTTGCCGTCTTTGGACTGCTGCTCCGTCTTCCTCAGCGGCGCCTTTTCCGAGCTGGTGTTTAACTGGCTGGAGTCCGGCGTGCCGCTGTTTTTGCTTGCCGAGTGCTTCTCTAGGTAGTTCAGCATCTCGCTTAAAACAGTTTGAAAGGTGCTCAGGGCCGCGCAGATGGCCGGCGTGCCGAATCCATGGGTTATCAGGCTGTAAAGGAGAACACGCTCAATCAGGCAATTTGTGGAGTTTTATTTACACTACAGGAACATGCACAGCATTTGCACGCACATGCGTAAAGAGAAGCAAATTATGATAGATGTAAGTCCCTAAGTTGGACATTGTTAGCTTGGGAACTGCATGTGATTCGCTTCTCTTCATGCGTGTGCATGTAAATGTACGTATAAAGGGACTGCCGTAAAGTCTTGGGTTAAATACACTGGTTCGCAATCATGAACGCACACACAACTTTGTGACGCTTGTGAACACATTGCGAATCAGCTCAAGTTACAGTATAGTACTGTATGTGGCTACTTTTGTTATAACTGTATAATTATTATTGTTATTATTACTTTTCCGACTTACCTACATATTCAACATAAAGACGGATTTAGTGAACAGATCTCATTTATGACATGGGGACTGCCTGCATCGGGCTGGATTATTTAATAACAGCCGTAAATGAGCTGACAGCCGATTCTTCAAAGGCACTGAAATTTTGAGCATGTCAGTGTCCATAGCTGACATTTATTTCCGCAGTCTTTTGAAATTATATAGTGTAAAATCAAACATGTAATCAGCTGCATTATTGTAGGAAAATAGCAGTGAGCTGCATTAGTCCAGGTCATAGGTAGGTGATCCAAGCATCCATCCAAGATTTGGTTCATGACTGTCTTCAAATACTGATATAAAAACATCAACATGTAGATCATGCTGCCTTGCAAATCTAACGCACATGGAATTTCTATGATGCCCTCATACATGCCACTCTCAACTGATGGAAAACCCTCCATTCCAACCATTTTCCCTAACCGCTTGTCCTATGCAGGGACACAGGGGTCCAAAGCTTAGCCCAGAAGCAACAGGCGCAAGGCAGGGAATAACCCAGAACAGAGTGCCAACTCACTGCGGTGACTGACATAAGTAAATCCACACTTAACTAAAAAATATCCAAGATACACAGAATTTACGGAAGCACTAACACAAAAAGGCGGCTTACGCCTGTAAGTAAATTTACACTTTATCTTTTAATTTATTTAATATGTGTTCTTTAGTATGCATCGCTAGTATATTTTTGGCAGATGTGTTTTTTACTATAAAGTGTCTTGTCGAGTGAAGTACTTGCGTCAGTCAAGAACTGCCAGTACTACAATTTACTAAGTAAAGGGGAAAATGCCCCCTTAACCAGAAAGAGCAGGGTGCCAGTTACGGCAGCATTTAGCAGAGTGACATGAGTCCTGGGCAAATGACTAATGGCCAGAGATGACTAAGAGTCCGACTGTCTGTTTCGTAACTATGTCTCAAGAAAGTGTGAAGGTGCATGAAACTGAGTAGCAGACAAAAGTATTAACATTACAAGAGCACCATTCCAGGTCCTTCATGTCATATTAGCTGTGATCAGACAGAACCCAGACCATTTAGCTACACATGCAGCCTAAGAGCATTTCCCTGGACTGACCTCTAGGAGGCAGAAGAGCAGGCAAAGGGTACAGAGTTCTCCTAATGTTCAGTCAAATTAATTTTATTTACAAACCAAGAAAATCATATATTAAGTTAAGCAACCAATATTATAGCCTACCTGAAGTGAGTTAGATGTCTCTGTATATCCAGGTCGAGTATTGGCGTTGGTCTTGAAGATCCAAGAGGAGATCTGTCTTGACTTAACAAATCTTGAAATTCTTTACAAATTTGCCTGAAATTGGTGACAAGAAATGTGACCAAAATGATTAAGACGATGACTAAGTTTAGCTCAATGCAGCAAAGCAGCTTTGAAAATTGTGAAAAGGTCATTTCTCCGCTCAATTAGAAACGGCTATTAAATTAACCAGTTAAACTCTAATAAGTGACGCAGCCTTACTTTGTTGCTAAAACCATCTTTTTCCTCGCGGTCTGCTCCTTCAGTTCCGTGTGCTGCCTGGCCAGATGCTCCCCCACCGCTTTCGTAGGAAACTCAGTCTCGCAGGTGTAGCCGAAGTCTCGGGCCAGGTGGAGCGCTTCGCCTGAACAGAGCAGCTTATTAACGGCCGAAACCGGCAGCAAAGCGACCCGAATGAGAGTAACGGCGAGGGGAGCTTACCTTCCACCAACGATGTCAGGAGAGTCACATTTGCTGCTTTCCGTCTTCCTGCCGGTAAATTCAAGCCCAGTCTGTCAAGCTTCTCCCGTAGGCAGCGACCCCCGTTTTTGGATTTTGCTCTGTTGGCAGGTATGAGCGAATAAGCCAGGACGCAGAGATAGTCGCTATAATGTATATATGAAACCTTCATTCAGTCTGTATTTTCAGCTGTCTGAGGCAGGTATCACCTGCTAGCAGGTATTATAAGTATGTCCGTCGTTTTGCTCTTAAATCTCGATGTTTAACTCGAATATTATAGTTATACTGTACAACTGCAGTTATCTTTTAACCTATAGACCCCTCAATTCTACAATAATCTATATAGAGAGAGTAACGTCAGATAATATATTATCTATGTAAATAAGTCAGCTTGTGTTTTATTTTAGAAATATGTTTATTGGATTTTATCGCCTGTATTGTGGTTTCCTTGGTCTGTATTTGAGGATTAAAAAAAATCCGTATTCGTGTTTTTGAAACGAAACCGTGTTTTTTGTCGTGGTCGTTAAACATCCTTTAAAGAGTCCTGCAGAAATTACTGCAAATCACGCACCAATTACCATGAATGCATAACACATGTAAACAACAAACATTTCATTGACCGGCGGAAGAATATCAAAAATTTCAGCCAGATTTTCATGAGAGTAAAATACAATCGGCTATTACAATACAAATAAACTAAACGAACACTACAATCACTACACTATAGCGTATATATTAGGCCTACCATTGACAGTGAGTCTCATGACCCACTAAATAGGTGAAATATTCCCCAATAACTACTCTGGTATACTCCGCTAGCTAACGCTACAGTAGAGCGGGCCTCCATATCAGGTGCGGCTTTACCTCCGTAAAATACCCCCGAGGAGAGAGGCATTGAGGCACTCGGGTGGCGACAGCCGTCTCTTCACTTCAGCAATCGTGACTTTGTATTTTGAGGTTGAACTCAGAAGGGACAGCCGCCCAGGTACCGAGCAGAACAGATCCGTGGGATTTACCACGCAAGCGCCACCTGAAACCAAGACAAACGGAGTACCGTGAGCGGAAAAGCATGTGGACAAAGGACTGACCGTGAAACACCAGTCAGCAATGCTGTTAGAAGCAGCTGCTTGCTTAATCGGTCTGCGTGGTAATTGTATAACAAGGTGTAAATTCTTAAGCGAGATATATTGCAGATGAATGTAATTGTGACAAAAGCAATAATATACAGTCACTTTGGCTTACTTCTAAAAGGAAACACCTGTCTGTTAACTCCCTCTAAGACGGGAATAGGCCCTTTCATGGACTTGGTCATGGCTAGTGCGGGCCGACCACAGCTACGAGTGTATCTGATGTGGTAGTCTGCTACCGCTAAGGATCCGCTGGAGATGATGTAGGAAAGAATAAAGTACATGTGATGTCTTTGCCTAATTTGACTAGCAAAGTTCAGCAGAATAAGCCCTTACGTCAAATTGCATTTAACCATGTTACTGGCTTCGCATTAATACCTCAGCCTTGGCGTGTCAGGCACCTCTAAGCGATTTGACAAAACCAAGATCTCTTAAAGCATGGAAGTTCAGATCATATTAATTCCCCAAAAATGTTTTGATTCAAAGTAGTTTGTATTTTATGTTGCCAAGGGCAATCGAAAAAGAGCTATTGCCGGTAGTCTGGTCCTCTTTTTAGGGCCCAGAGGCTATAGTTGTGTTTAAGCTGCTGAAATTTGCCTGGGGCGGCGCGGCTGAATGATCACAAAGCGAATCAAGTGCTTTTTCTACGAGTTTGCCACGAAACTTTATAGGAAAAAAAGACATAGGGCAAATGTCATTTAGTTTTCTTTATCTCAGCCATACTAATCGCACCAAAGCAGGGCGACAGTGTTGCACGAGGGATACCGTCCACACAGCCTGTAAACAATTAAACAAATTCTATATAAAACGGCGGTGTCTACTACTGATACAGAGAGCTTGTCGACTAGACGACACCGGTTGAATTACAAAATAAAAATGAAAAATAAGAAGGATATTTAATTACTAAAAACACATACGACTTTTCTAAGTAGGATCCTCGCTTCTTGAGTGATTTCTTTTGAAAAAGGTTATCTGAATATTCAACGAAGGCAAAGCTTCAGTCTGTATGAACAACATTAATATGATCTCTACTGAATTTGGGACTGAGAAGCATTAACATATCAAAGCAAGAGCCCGAGGCTAGAGAAGCTATCGATACAGGAGCACTAGGTAAAGCAAAGATTATTGGTTCTGATGGTAAGAACAGTGAAGCTTCGGGCTAAATCCTGCACACCATTAACTGAAAGTGATAGCGATGGGATCCCAGCGTCAATCCCAAAGAAAGCCCAATACCTAGACAGAGTTTATTAAAAATGGAGAACCCTAGGCACGCGCCGGTTTTTGGAAAGCTAAACAAGTGTGTAAATTTATGCTTCAAATTCATCGGCCGAACAATAATATAGGTAAAACACGGATCTTGGGGTGTTTCTTGACTTACCCCTTTTAAAGGCTAACAATAACTACAATGAAAAAATTCTAACGCCATAATTATTGGGAATGGACTGCTGGTGATTGCGTGTGTCTGTGTGGGTGTCTGTGCGTGTGTGCGCGCGTGCATGTTTTGGTATGGGTTTATTTGCATGTACCCACTTAATTTTTATGTTGGATGGCTTATGTTATTATGTTATTTGTTTTTCTGATTATTCACTAGCTACCTCCTTGATTTTATCATTAACAGACAGTCGTTTTTTATTCATGGTCCCCAGCCGGTATGTCGATCGATGTCTGTTTTTTTTTTTTGATAGCTGTCACATAAGCACACTTTTTATGTGCACACATATATACAATAGCATAAAAGGGAAGCAACAGGTATAGATATTAGAGTATTATATTATATTTAAACCAGGCCTACCAAATTATAAACTAGATAAATATCTAAATATTTAGCTAAAATTGTAGTAAAATTATAATAAAACCGAAACAATTTTCCGAAAAAACAAAACAAGATGCTACATATAATGATAATAATAATAATAATAATAATAATAATAATAATAATAATAATCAGACGGGAATAAAATTTAGGCGCAATTTCAGTGAAGTTTACTATGTTGTTAATATGGTACAAGCCTTACAAATTCGTCCCCCAGTAACAATGTGGAGTGGAGCAGCCGAGAGCGAGCCCTCGCACATTGCGTCACCTGCAGGGGGATTCTCCGCTTCAAATAAACGGCGAAAAGAGAAATTTTGTCATTCTGAATTTTCAACGCATAGTATTATTATCACATGAAATAATCAATCGTCTATAATGATCCAACCCAAAAATACGCTGCTTTTAATTTTAGTTGCGCCTCCATAATTAATACCCAAAGCGAATAGGCCTGGTTAACGCGTGTGTTCAGATTTAATACGCGGTCGACATTTAAACAACAGTTCAGGAATAAATAAAAATAACCATGTGGGAAAAAACTAACTTTTTATTTAAGAAAAATGTTTAGATTCCATATTTCGAATTTATTATAACTAGAGATAACCTTAACATCGCGTGAATGAAAATGACAAAAACTAGAAAAACATCTTACCTCTCCGAATGACTCCACCTTGGCCGTTTAATACAAGTCCACACTGGGCTTCTACTGACCCCTGACAAGAACATACACACCCATAAATTAATTAACAAAGCAACACGGCGTATACTGAACACAGCCGACTACTGCAGTGCCATAAACACGTCCTCTTTCACCGAGGACTAGGCGGCTTTCTGCGTGGCATCATTAGAGTTCTCTAGTTTGCCTCAAGTAATAATCATTATCAATAACACTCCTTTAGGTTATATTATAAAGTATTCGGGAACTGATCTTTTCAACAGACAGTTTGCAGTAAATCGCGGTCGTTGCTGAGTTATAGTAAAAACTGTTTAACAATAAATGAATGGGAGAAATACGGGGTTTCCTCTATTTTAAATCCTCAGCGAGGAGTTGTTGTAAGCCTTAAAAACAAACTCCGGGCCCATTTTCCCGTCTTCTGCTGCTAAAGTGATTATAAAATCAATATACAAAACCCAGAGATCAAGCATAAATTAAACTGCTGACGAGCAAAAGGTATGGCAGTTTCCTTTGTTAAGCATAGCAAATCTTTTTAGAGGGCTCAAAGATGCAACTCTGGCCGAGAATGCTTACATCTGTTCATTTTTCTTTATAGAGGCCACAAGGACGCACGTTTAAGTTTCACAGTTATTCTTCTAGAATGAATGAAAAAGTATTCGCTTCGTTTCTATTTTCTTTTGTATGTTATGTAGGCAAACATATGAACGGGCCTATATATCTATAGATGTCTATAGGTATAATTGTAAATATATGTCTCTATAGAATGTACATCATGTACATAGACAAAAACACATCTAATCGACTTACTAAAATGTTCATATTGTATAATAATTTATTTGTATTGCAATATATTTTACTTGTAGGTCCTAGTATTAAACTGTGGTATTTAATTTAATATGAAGATCATTCTAAATAGAAAATAATTACAAGACATCATGCTATCGACATTTTAACTAATTTCCACCCTTTGTAACTTATCGCCAAACCTGATCAGATGTCATTGCATAAATAACCAGTTGAGTGACATTAAGTCGTAAATTGGATAAACTACGGTGCTCTTTTGCGACGGATTTGTCTTTTGTCCAGACTTTTTACAATCGCCTAATCCCGTCTTTTAGAGGAAAAAAGGAAAAACAGCGCGCTTTTCATTGAAGAGAGAGGGTAAGTGTGCAGATCGAAAAAGCAGCAGACGCGCACAAGGTGGTGAATTAATTTTAACTTTTCACATCGAAAAGAAAATGTAAATAATATAGTTACAAAAGGAAAGACAATAAACCGAATAGCCTTCTTTTTAATAAAATGATCTTTTTTCCCCTATGCAATAATAGATTTTAAATTATAAATGCATTAAACAGACATGGTTATATTCTGTATATTTCCGTTTGTGAATTCCCCTACACGTTATTTGTGCGTTATTAACCCATTAATCAAATCGTATACGGCTGTGCTCTCTGTTCCCCAAAACTTCGAACATGATATGACATATTGCGCCCATACTTCTATAGATTAAGAAAGGTAATTTTATATGAATTCGGCACTAGATTAATTGCAGTCTTGTCACTTTTAAAAAATACTGCGTGTAATTCATCGTGCTTGAACAACTGGGGAAAAATACTACAACTCATTTACCTGTAAATCGTCGGCTCCGGGAGGCGGCAGACCTAAACCGGATCCGGGTAGGAGCCTCTGGTCTGGGTGCATGCCATACTGAGAACCGTGACTCATTAGCGAAAGATCATGCCGGCGGTAGGCATCGAGACACCCTAACTCTCTCCTCTGTTCGTCGAGGCACGAAGATTTTAATGCTCGGGCGTTGTGAAGATTTATAAAATCGGCAGGTTCTCCGTGGTGTATCTGCTGGTAATACTGCTGGGAATGGTGTAGAGAGTTCAAGGAGTAGGCATCGGGAGTAACCGCTGGGTGACTGTGTTGGAACTCGTAGTGGAAGGACTGGTGGTGAAGTGGTGTATACTGATGATTTGTTGAAAAATAAGGGGACGCAAACTCGGTTCCTGTAGCGGGGTATGTTAGTGGAGACGAGGAGGAATAAGCGACAGATGAGTTGGCCACTGATTCCAGGCATCCGAGTTGCATCAAACGGTAACTGTTTGATCCGTCGTGACGTATCTGTAAAGAAAAAAAGGAAGAAAATATTAGGAATGTCATTTACAATACCTTGCAGCTATCCATGTGTAGTCTGTTTGCTCTATGCACAAAAAACTAATGCTTAAAAACGAAGGTGGAAATCCAGCCTTCCAAACACAATTCAAAGTGTGATTTTAAAGCACCTGATGGTTTTGTCATATCGCGCTACTCGGGAAAAGCGTCCTAACGCGCATCCGCACAGCCCCTCCAGTATTTTATGTCTATCATTTGACACGAGGTGTTTTTTCTCTCCCCTGAAAACGCATGTTTTCTTCCCTCGTTGTTTAGAGACTTAAACATCATTGTCCCAACATTGTCATTCACAGTGCAGCAGGTAAATGTGGATTCTGTCGTATCTTTTCAATAATGAAAAAAAAAATCCCATCATCGCTCATTTCTGTTGTATTATACCGCTACACGCGTATAAGCCCAGTTTTGTCCATGCATAGTGATAACACAACCAGATTCATACAGTAATACCGGTGTGACACATAATGTACATTTTAATCCCATTCACAGACATGTTTTTTTCTTTCTGCTACCGTATTATTAAATTTCGTTATGGCAACTGCTGTAAACTAAGGTGAACGATTCTCGGTGACAGATGTCATAACGTATTTTCTGTCTTTCCGTACTTTATTATCAATAGATTTTAATTAAATATAACAGATTGCAAATTAAGAATAAAATGAATTAAAATACCTCCGCATCGTGGACCAGTCCCGGGAAGGTTGTTGACATTTTCGCGATCCAATAACCCGGTTTGTTGCGCTATAAATTCAGTTATTTTAAAATCCAAAATAGATAGTCAAAAATAAGACTTCCTCTCTCGGAGCCGTTAAAACCTGGATGAAATGAATTTCCCCTCTGCACAAAAGCGGCTGCCTGGTTGAGATTTTGTACTTGCTGGGTATTTCTTTGGCTGATGTCGTAGGTCCCTTGGTAATATAGAAGTTTTGAAAATTAAGCATCAGCACAGAGGAATGGGAGGACAATAGATGGAGGAGCTTCATCCCAGGAGACAAGGAATAAATATTGTATCTTCGCCTAATAAGGAACCAAGTGCTCTTTCAACATTTTTTGTGATTTTTTGCGGACATTTCTTTTTGACCGTTTGTGTTTTCTTTGCCAGGATGATTCTGGTTTCTTCTAAGTATCTTCACGGCAACCATTGACTTTACATTTTTTGGATTTTCAACAGAACTGTAAGTTGTATTTTGTAAATATTGCACTTAAATTAAATGTTTTGAAACTAATTGTTTTCCCTTCGTTATAATCCATTTGACAATCACCGTTTTATCATTTATAATACTTTTTCATGGGATATCCTAAAGGATCGCCGAGACGACGTTTTAACCAGTAACTAGGAAATCAACTAAGCTATGATTTTAGTCAATATTAATGTTTTTAAAATTATATTAGACTATTTAGACATATTATTAACACAATCGTGTCTAATATAATTTTATGCTTAAGCATTTATTTTACTAAAATTAAATTTGTGGGGGCTTGCGTGTATTGTGGGGATTTATTTGCCACAAAATATATTGAAAATATATTTTTAAAGGGATTTGTTCGTATTGGCTACTTTTATGAACGAATAACATGCTTTTAGAGTGAACAATTCGCTTATACTCGTGAATGTTAAAGAGCGGTGTATTTTGTTATCACATTTTTTATGTACGTTA
Organism: Mormyrus iriodes; assembly: GCA_011763525.2. Classification (NCBI taxonomy): domain Eukaryota; kingdom Metazoa; phylum Chordata; class Actinopteri; order Osteoglossiformes; family Mormyridae; genus Mormyrus; species Mormyrus iriodes. The sequence continues at coordinate 16,642,432 of JAAGVU020000039.1, forward strand.
TTTATGCCCCGTGTGTGTGTGTCTGTGTCTGTGAGTGTGTGTGTGTGTGTGTCTGTGTATACGTGGGTGCGCGCGCGTGTGTTTAAGCTGTCCAATCGGTTTGTAATCTGCATCGGGCGACTAAACATGAAACTTTTCTGTAAAATCGGTACTAATCTTTGGCGGGTTTTTCGATATCTGTTCAAGCAACCTAACAGGACGTGTCACTCGTCCCGTCCGCCTTTGTGTGCATCGACAATGGCACACGACTCTAGTTTAACTCCATTGTGTGCATGTCCAAGTGTGATTATCCAGTCGTGTGTGGGGGTCATAGCTACACTTTCTACCACGTTTTATTAGCCTGGTAAGATATAACTGGGAGGTACCTTTGGACGTTTTAGGACAAAAGAATATTTCAGTATATATCCTGACGAAGAGGCCAACTGGTGCACGCGCCGGGGGAGGAACGCTGTTCAAAAATACTCACATTCGGAAGGAATGACGAGGGACTTCACCTGCCTTCTTTCGTTTTCCTTTTCAAAACGTGTTTAAATTGAGTGCCTTAAGCGTTCGTTAATTTCTATTCTACATACATTTAAGAGCTTAAAAAATATGTTTTAAACTGCAACTTACGTCTATAGGCCTACGTCACAGTGTGAGTAAATCCTAATGCGCAATACATGTTAACTGGCTTCTAAAAGCCCATAATTCCTATGAAATTTCCGAATTACACTTTATGGTGGGATCGTCTATTTTGCTGTTTAATATATATGCCCCACCATGTGCAGAAATATTTTCCAATAACCCGAAAATTAATAAGAAAGATGAGAACAGCGTTACTTTAGTGTTCTAGCCCAAATTATAAACACATACACATACTAATTAGGAAACCATAAATATCCTATCTCCTTCATATAGTCCGAATTGAGTTGTTATATACACTTAGTTCCACATAAAGGAGCAGGAAATAAGATTCCAACAGGAGGCCGCGCGCTCGCTGCCGTCCATTGACGGCTTTCTGCTGAGGTTAGTCTCCAGTTAGACGGGGTGTGCTCCGTTTTTTAAGTGTGCTCGAGCTCCCGTCGACGTGCTCCACTTTTAAATGAGTCAGGCTAGATCCATCCAGAGGCGCACGATGGGACAGGCCGAAAACATAAAGATCAAAACACAGCACGTCAGTCACTGTTTTCAGTTCCATATTTGGCGTTTTAGCGGTCGTTTTGTTTTATATGTTTCACTGTCACCTGAACTTGATTTTGAACTTGATCTCGTCTTAGTCTCAACATGAACATAATAGCTAATATATTGTTAGCTTTAAATTATCTGGAATTATCTTATAAAATTTCATTTTGCTAATATCCAAACAAAATCATTCTTCTTGCAATAGATTTTTTTTTCAACATCAATTAATAGTAGTAAATATTGTTGAATAAAATAAAGTAGGTTTGAACACGATAATATGTCCTGATAATGCTGCAATGACTCTCATTTTGATATTTACAAAAATGTGCATTAGGTAAAATTTTGTTGAGCTCGACTTTGTTTGGTATTGGGTGAAATAATCCAATTGTTTGGCCCCGGCTCGGTGAAAAATACAGAATGCGCGTGATGCCCAGTTGTCACACGTGAGGGATTAGCGTCTCTTGTAGTCCATGAAGGCAATGCGTACCGTACAGAAGCGCTGTACCAGTTGCAGGGTGGACATTGTCAATAGAGCTTAGCACAGGGTAGGCATAGCTTCTACTTCGAGGGCCGCAGTGCCATATGCACCGCGCTGCTCGGGACTCCTTCCATCTGTTCAGCTTGTCTGCTGCTTTGGACGTTCGTGCTGGATGCGCGACACTCGAAGAGTCTGTTATCCAGGTTACAACATTCACCCTCTTTCAATTATATTTTCCAGAAATTTAGCGTTTCCTTTAAGGGACACTGCATTCAACTGGTCTTAAGCTTCATTATGCGCTAATTGGATTATATTATTACGACTCGAACATTACAAAGACACATTTCCAGTCGTTAGCAAACCATTTTTTCTAGGATATTATGTCATGTTTTTCTTCCCTTATTAACTAATGTTCTAGTTAATGGCATCTGTGAAAATCCATGATTGGGTCTCCACTGGAAGACACAAAACAACAAACAGCAGGAATGCATTTCTGGAACAGTACGCAGTTATCTTATAAAATAAACTCAAAGAATCAACTAATATTTGGGAAAAATTCTGAACATGTTAATAAACGTAATTTGCTCATCACCAGTATCAATAATGAGCGGGACAGCAAACGTGTTCCGTTCCTGTTCCTTTATCCAAAACCTTAATGGACGCCAAATATCTTAAAGGGTTTTTGCAGAAAAAGTGGAAATAAGTGAAAAATAAAGGGCTTTTTCCCCCGAGATATTAATATTTTTAACCAGTGTTTTCTATGTAGCGGGACGCCTGATCGTGAAATACGTTTTGTACATTTCAGTATTTCATTTCAATATATGGGCCTAGTTAGGGAAAATTCTACAGAAAGTGTATTGTATTCATGAAACAATTCGTTTTTCTCATTGTACTTAGGTTAGAAATGTAGGCTACATTTTACGTTAGTTATATCACACTCTTTCTATTCAAACATGTATCCCTGTTCAATATATTTGCCTGAAATTGATTTCAACTGTTGTATTCCATGCATAGATATTACTTTTTTATTTATATGTATTGATCATATACTTAAATTCCAATTTAAAGCAACTGCTTATGTATGGGAAAGGCGCAAAATAGTCTAATTTCCCCCAGAAAGTCGCTACTGCTGTTTAAATGTCCTAGACGCCTGTCTGTTGCTTTCCGCATGAGGCTGGCAGAATCGTCTCCATGCCTATCGGATTCACCGAAGCTCTGCACGAGACTGTCCGTTACCTTACAGAAACCAGTAATTAGTGTGCTATTATAATAGCATGTCATTAAGAAACAGTGCCAATCCGACTTGGGTGCTGTGACCTACTTATAAAATCATTAATGAACACGGCATCATTTTTTATGCTAATCGTGGGGATCCTTTTCGATCCGGGGGAGGAGGGGCATCGGCGTCAGTCGCTACTGGTTTACTGAAAGATTAGCAGGAAATTATTTTGAGAAGACTTGAGGTGTAAGAATATTGGTAACAGGTGGCCGGTGAGATCCAAGTACCCCGTGGTGTCAAAAACGAAATTTGTTGCAATGATTCTCATTTTAACATATATTTAATATGTTTAAAATAACTCCGTTTTCTTCTAATTGATCATTGTATGTGTAAAGACAATTTTTTTCGACGCTACTGATACTATAGAGTGTTATTCAGTTCGATAATTTAAACCAATAAAAATACGTGCAATAAGCCTATTATAAAGTACTGAAACAATAAGTTTACACTCATATATGTCTTGGGAAAGATTTATATTTCACGTTTTGGGAAAGTAATATATGCATTAATCCCATAAAGATCACGACCAGGCAGAACCACAAAACAGTCTCAGTGTTTAACTTCACTATATACCCCCAACTGTTCCGCATCAAGAGTGGGGCATCATACTTAACGAGTTGTTTCTGGCAATGTAATCTTTTGGCAGTTGGATTTAAACTTATAGAGGTAATGTTTCTCATAACTGGGCGTTTTGGTGGCGTCCTGTTGCCTATATGCCTGTAACAGGTAAGTATAAAAAGTGTATTTGTGCAAGGTTCGCCTGTTATAAGAACACTTCGATGTTATTCGTCGGGAATTGTTATTGCCCGATAAAATCCACAATATCTTCATTTTACAATGTTAAATCGATTCTCAGTATCTATGCATATGTGCATAAACAGAGAGAAAACACCATGCGCCTCTAGACAGGTAGGATTTACTGTAGGCGGTGGATGGCGGGGGCTGCGCCGAGCTGGGGGCGCCCAGTCGCCCGCCTAACCTTCCGACGCCGGCTTCGCCCGCACCGCATCGCCACACGATTGAGTGGAGCTCAATGGGGACTTTCATTGAGGGACAGACACGTGAAACCGAAAGGGGACAATAATTAAAAAGCCGATCTGCCATCACAGACAGCCTAACGGACACTTAAAGTACAGTATTGCGTTTTGCAATTAGTCCAATAATTGGGGTCAGTAATGAGAGATTACAGACAACTAAGTCGGCGGGTTAACAACCCATGGTCTATTCATTGATTAATTAAAACGTAAATTACTAACATTTTAATTAATGCAGCGCAGAGTGGTGGTAATAGTGCATCACACAAAAGTAGAATAGTTAACTGTGAAATGAAATACATTTTGTTTATGTATTTCTTTGCGTAATAATGTCATCGAAGGCTTTGCCAGTCGCCGAAAGTTTTCTACAACCTAGAATTTTTCATTTACTTGTTAGGCCTACAGCTTTCGTTCTTATATTCTAATCATTCTGGCATCGGTTAGTTTAATATCATAAATAGTGGTCGGCAAGACTGGCATAGTAAATAGCCAGATTTAGACAGACATGTAAATAGTGGTTTCCTAATCATAAAGATGACACACTATTTCCTGGTCGCCGATCATGAAACTGTAAAATCAATAATGTGCACTATTTTCCGGAAAATGCTGTAGGTATAATGCTTACACAGTAGCTTTCCACACAAACAGGACCCACCTGTTGATACAATGCTGTGATTTTTTTTTGCTGTGGTTTAAAGTTAAGAACAGTTTATAAACTGATGGAATTATTTATGCCCCTAACCTGAGCGGAGAAGACCAAACTGGATCAGCTGAGAAAGAAACTGAGCATGTAAGCAAGGGGGCAGGTGGAAGAAGGGATCTGTTCCCTCCTAGAGATACATAAACACGCACACACGATGTTAAATTAATTTAGCATGATCCGCTACTAATGATGACCATGTCAGACAACTGTGCGTAAACACCACTCCGGCAGGCCAACTGAGAGGTCCAGACCACAGAGGGATTTTATAGTGCAAGGATTCTTCCTGTAATTTGATACAGTAGTTGGTTAGAGACCTCAGAGATTGACACTTTTGATGCATTAAAATGGCTGAACAGGCTTATTTCTGGTGTCGAAAATGAAACACAGATAAAGAGTGAATCCAAAATCAGTTTGTATCTAATTAGACTGTAGGTCAAAACATTCCCTTTGTTTTTAGGTGTGGTTCAATTTTGCTAATTAAGTAAATACGTACGTGGAGAGAACGCAGGTAAAACAGTGTGCCATTTAACGATTTATATAAATCATTATATTCATGTTAACCGTGTGCATATCATTTCTTTAGTAATCTATGACAACTCATCATTTTTGCACTTTTGACTGCGTGAGGCCAGGGTATCAGTAGAAAAAAACTCATAATTTCTATTAGTAATTTACATAATATAACTAAGTACATGGCTTTGTTCATCACCAGACATCCAGTGGTAAGTCTTCATTTCGCAATCAGGGACACTACCATCCATCCATGTAAATTAAAACCGAGGTTATCACTATTATTCTAATAAACAACTTTCAGTCTAAAAGTTTAGGGATTTTTAGGGAGCGATTGTCAGTTCTATTTATTCACGGTATTATTGGGATAAGAAATGGGCAACTCAGTTACAAAACTGAGGAGGAACAGAACATCCCCGTGAAATAAAACGGGGTAAGACAAGAGATATAATGATATATAATAAGAAAATACTGAAAAGTGCCAAGCGAGACTGAGAAGTTCATCAGTGTGTAAAATGCAAAACCTGTATGGTTTGTAGAGGGGTGTCTTTTGGAAGGCAATGGTACATTTTCTACATGTTTTAGAGTGACAGGCTGTTTATTGAGCCTCTGAGGAGTTGAAGTGGAGAGTGGATGAGGTTTGGAAGCGGCGGAGTTGGAGGCGGAAGCCGAGGGGAGCTTGTGAATAGATGCTTACAGAGAACAAGGAAGAGGCGCAGACCGCGAAGTTTTATTAAGTCTTTTTGCAAACGGAAGTTTGAAAATACGGGGAGTTTCGGTGAATGGAATTAGTTATAAGAGCATGGGTGTTTTGTAAGGGTCTGTGCAGTCTGAGTACACGGTCAGCTTTGTTTAAGATGAGAACGTCTGTGTCCTCAAATTGCCCATATGAGCCCTGGTGTATATATGGTCTTCAACCTGAGACACCTATCGGCAAAATGTCTGTGCTGTGACTGGGGCGACTCACGCTTGTATTACTTAAGTACTACCACTGCCATTGTGTATTGTATTCAGCTGACTATAGCATGAGAAACTCACCCAGATCATTTTTTGGTTATTATTATTATGTTTACTAAACTAAAATATTTTTATCCACCATTCCTAACAGAATCGCCTACACATTGTCCTAATTCAAGTTGAACGCAAACAATTCGTGCTTTTGACAAACTCACAACCAGTAGTTTATCATCTGAACACACGTGGTTAATCTGTTGTTAGTCACCGAAACCCACGTGGTTAATCTGCTGTTTGTCACCGCAGCACAAGTGATTCACCTGCTGTTGTCCGTGTTTTATGTGCTTCTCCGACCTCTATCCTCTCCCTGCAGTGCTGCTTTCAGCCACCAGAGTGCGCCTTGAGGAGTGTGCGTTTTAAGGACCCTCAGGCAACTACCTGAGGGATGGGATTACCTTCAGCATTCTATCAGTACAAAATGGATTCCAATATTAAATGTACTCAGTGAAAGGTTACACTTGCATGTTCTTTTATACATCTGACAGCTTTGATCACGTAATCCTTCTATAATCTCTTAAATAAAAGTGTTTTGTTCATAAATAGGGCCTAATACTGTGGGGCCACGGCTTCTCTTGTACAAGGTAAAATGGGCATTTAACTTGTATGAACACTACAGAGAAAAGCCATCTGGGAAAATATCATCTAGAATGTGCCGTCTCTCCGTTTCAGAGATACCTGTTTGTCAGAATTGGGAGATATTACTTAATGATGTGCTTTCTCACCGTAACTTCATAAATATATATAATGCATTGCTGTTGTTTACACGAGGAAAGATATTTTTCCAAACTCTGGTTTGATGTCTTGATGCCACCCCAAAAACAGTCCATTTTATCTAATTAAATGAACAGCCATGTTAATTACATATGTGAAGGATGGCATCTTTTCAAGTAAGAGTGACTCTCTGGAAAGTTAAAAAATGTTACTATGTTAAAAAAGTTTTTAAAATAAAGAAAAACATAAAACTGGTTCCCAAAGTGCCCTGTAATGGGTTAGCGCCCCATCCTGGATTATTTCCTGCCTTGTGTCTGTAGTTTCCCAGATAGGCTCCAGACCCCCACAACCTTGAATAGGACAATTGGGTACAGAAAAACTCTGCAGAACAGAGTTATATCCATTGTGACAGTAACAGCAGAGTTTTTAGGTGTTAAGTAGCTGCTCTGCACCTTGTTTTGCCATTCTGATCATCTGACTTCTCAGTACATTTCTGTCGCACAGACCTTTCACAGGATTCACACCCTTTCAAGTGAGTTTAGTGCAGAACAGAATGGATACACAGAACCCTAGTGTCAGCTGGGAATATCATTGTTCTTTTCTCGGCTATATTCTTTGACTCCACGTAATTCTACTGATTATATGGCCTTTCCTACAAGGCTGGCCTGTGTCCGGAGTTGGTTCTACAATGAAATTATTTGCCTATCAGTTATGCGGCATTAGTGACCTTGGCTCGCTGAAGCAGAACATCTCTTAAAGATTATTCAATACCATGTGACTGGCAGGTTTCCATCTGACAGCTCCTGCTGCCAGGAAGAAATGTCCACACTCCTTAAAATAATGCAAGGCATTCATTTTTTATTTTTCAGCACATGCACATGTGAATTTCCACCAGTTCAACATGTGACTGCAGACTTAAGATGGAGAATCTTCCCCTGAACTTGTTTCTTCCTGCGAAATTTGCCGCAGCACCCAGGACCAGCTATACACCAGTCAGACAAAATGCGACATGCCACTCAGGATGTGCTTGCTGTTCCTTAAAGGAATAATTTTTTCCCCCTTCCAACTCGAAATACATACATTTCTGTTTATTTTTGATCACTTGGATTCCTTTGCTTATTCTGGGTTTTTCAGGCAAAATTGTGCTGTCTGTCGCAGTTCAAGGTTCATCTCTGACACGCCAAGGAGCTGCAGCACCGCATGAACACACTCATGCTTCATCAGCGGCTGTCAGCACCGGGTCCCCCATGAGCACATCGCCATTCACTTCGACTTGGAGCTTGGATTACTTCCTCCTTTGTGTCATGCTCTATCCTCGCCTCCTTCACTGGATTTGCGGTTGAGAATAAATCCATCTGAGGATGCTTGACGTTGCAGCCATCTTCTATCTCCAGTAATCACCTTTTTCCTCTGTAAATCTACACATTTTTAAATGACCTTCTTCTTTTTTTAGCACTACCCTTTTAACATAGATGACCAGCGCTAGGAGGTTAACGCACAGCCTAATATGTGTTCAGTCTCCATTAATGCAAGACCATTCCTTTGCTCGTCCTCTGGAATCTGTGATTCTCCACACAATAACTCGGTGGAGCTTCTGAACTGATAAAAGCACATTGACTTGGAAACATTAAACATTCAGGCAATGGAGAGGAACATATTGATCTGTAAAATCTCAGGCAAAGCGCAGAAATTCATGAAACGGGGCATTTTAGAACAAGGTGGTGACGTTAAAAAGCCAGGAACTGTTTGCCTCAAACTGTCCAGTTAATAAACTTCCCTGATACGCTGTTTTTTCACTTTTTATCTCTCAGAAAAGTCAATAGGTATTAAATGTCTGGAGGGACTCGAAGACAGTGACTCTTAAATGAAGCAGGACTCAGAGATGCAGAAGCATCAGTAAGCAGCGGAGCTGAGGGTGGTTTACTCTCACTTTCTAAAGTGGAGATGCAAGTAAATGCCAACATTTTGCATATTCCAGCTCCTTAAAGCCACTGAGAGGTTTTGTCCACTTTGAAAGATACTGTTTCCTGGCTAATGATTCCTTAAACACTACTGCATTGTATATAATATTATGAATGTAGTATCCATATTTATTTATTATGTGTTTCATAACTCTTCAGCATTACTGGGTAATGCATTCTCATATGTATAGTATATGTACCTTATACCTATTGAAAGCTTGATATATAACATGTATCATAAATATTTAAATATTTATCCCTGAATAAGTCATTATACTGATTGACTGTGTTCAAATGTGCTTACCTTTATGAATTTTAAAGGTTATTTGGTGGAATCCTGATAGACTTTGACTATGACCACAGTTTACACCTTGCTTTTATTGAAGCAGACTCTTCTCTGCTTTTTAAAATGTTAGCATGCCCAGGGAAGGTTCCTCTCCTCCATTTTCTTCTGGCATTCTTTCGTTCCCTGTTCCCTGTTTCATGCACCATTTTGTATAAATGATGTAATAATGGATTGCCACATACTCTTGTCATGTGCCTTGGGGTGACTGTTTGTGAAAGTTTCTATATAAAATTAAATTGAATTTAACTGAATCCATTCACCCATGTACCACTTTGTTATAAGTGTTTGATAATGCATCACAGGATACTACTTTAATCCAAATATGTAATTCCATTCATAAAATGATTTTTTAAGAAATACGGACACTGAAGTTGGAGCGTTCGGGTTTAGGTACAATAATATACACATATTACAATAATATACACATATAAGCACATATTTCATTCTGCCCATGGCACATGTGCTCTTGTTTGGTCAGCAATTATCAACTAGTCATTGAATGTCAATGGACTGTTGTCTCAATGGAGCCGGGTTGGTGTACAAGACACATAGCCAGACCATTGATCATAAAAAGAGTTACGTGACACCTCAAAGAAGACTTCATAGATCTGAAGTTACTATGAATTGTATTAAGATCCTGAAAAGCTCCAACAATTTAGCTGCACAGCTGTAATGAAATGTTTCTTTACCTATCACTGCAGCCATAAACAAATGTTCCTCTGCCTATTGCTGCTGCAGTAAACAAACGTTCCTCTGGCTATCACTGCAGCTGTAAAACAAACAATCCTCTGGCTATCACTGCAGCTGTAAACAAATGTTCCTCTGGCTATCACTGCAGCCGCAAACAAACCATCCTCTGATTATCACGGCAGCTGTAAACAAACGTTCCTCTAGCTATTGCTGCTGCAGTAAACAAATGTTCCTCTGGCTATCACTGCAGCTGTAAACAAACAACCCTCTGGCTATCACTGGCCACTGTAAACGAATGTTCCTCTGGCTATCACATCAGCTGTAAACAAATGCTCCTCTGACTATCATTGTCACTGTAAACAAACAATCCTCTGGCAATCGCTGCAGCTCTAAACAAACAATTCTCTAGTTGGCACTGCAGTTGTAAGATCTATTTGCCAATGCAGCTGTAAATATACTCCTATCTGCCACTGCCATTTTGAAATTTTTAAGTGTCAGCCTTCATCCCTGCAGGTAGCATTGTTTGGATGCTGCTGATGATACATACAAGTGCTAAGGAATGAAACCAAGCAACAGTCGCCTCCCAGAGCCGTGGTGATCAAACTGTATTTGGTAAAATGTGTCAGGAGATGGTTTCGGCTAACAACCACCTGTATGGAGCAATTACTATCTGTGCATCCGCCAGGTTTCATGGTTTCCGGTTTCATCCAGGGTTTGTGTTCAGTACAGACTAACGGATGAACTGAAGGTTTGTTCACCCTAATTCAAATTGTCTTTGTGTCTAATTAAAAACTGCATAACAGCAACAGGTCATCAGTGTCAGTGAGATGGACTTAGGGGTGGATTTAGTATTTTTACATGAAGCATGTGTTATATGTATAATTAACATGTGGGACCTCTATCACAAGGCTGGATTTCTTGCTTAGCTGGATAACTTGTCAGGTTTAAGTTAGCCCAGTTTAAATGGACTTTATCTTCATTCACTTAAATTTAGCCCAGAGTACCTTACATCTGACAAGTTAAATGGTTCAGCAAGAAATCCAACTTTGTGGTACAGGTCTGTGTTTACACATTTGTTTGTTTGTTTTGACTATAGTTTTTCTCATACATATGAGTTTACCTGTGGGTATGCCACAGATATTTCCAGTGGCACTTTGGCCTATTATTTTTTCCAGAGATTGGAACTGGCAGAGTACTGCTGAACCTACTGCTGAACAGTGAACCACACCTTCCTCCATAAGAACATCTTGAAGAATGCTTAACCCTGCTGCACCCGCGCTGTACCTTGGTAGAGCTGCCCACACCCATGCCCATCTGGCCCATCATTTTTCCTTCACAATGTGCCCTTTGAGTGACCCCACTTAACACCATGACCCCTGGCTGACCCCAGAGCCGGCAGCTGCCTAGGAGGTGTCGTTACATGGCGGGTCGCCCGTCATCACTGGCATGGAGCCGCCTCTGCGGTCTCTGTCATTCAGAAGTATGCTTGGAAATCTCACAGCTAATTTCACATCCAAGTCTCCATTCTTTTCACATTAGGGCATTATCTGTACTGTACTAGCATGCTGTGCTACCCCAATAGCTGCAAACTGAACCACCAAACCGCTCTTCAAAATAATAATAAACATTAATAATCGTGTGCCTGAGGTGCATATCTGCTAATATGAAACTATGTGAGCATGTAAATACAGAAAAATTAAGTATTTCAGAAATAAAAAGAACATGTGCTAATCATTTCAAAGTCAGGAATATTGTTGCCTCTAACCTATTTGGACCTGACAAGGGTTGAGGTGTCTGTAACAGAATACTTCTTTCAGGATCTGGACCCACCCTCCACTTAATCTAAGCCCCAGGACCCTTAGAATCAGTTACAGTGTTAAGCCTAACAGCACATACTGTACTGAATAAATAATAAGACGATAAGTAAAATGTAAGGTTTACAGGTCAAAGGAAAAGTACCTCATTATTACTGCTATTTGAAACACAGTCATATTTAAAAAGGGTCTGTCCTTTCATGTCCTTCTCACACAGAGACAGGAAGACAGGGGCCTTGTTTAATTGTTGTTCACACCTGTACATAAACGTGTTGCGCTTGAGTGGGTTGGACACTGCGTTATTAACATGATGAGCATAAACAAAGCCCACTGATCAGGCTGACTGACACATAAAAACAGACGGCATGTCAGTGCTATTAATCTGCACCTACTGGGTTGTCTGCAACCTGTAAACTGACACAAATAACCTTTTAGTGAAAGCTCTGCTGTCCCCAAGACACTCCATCTCAACGTAACCATAAAACATCATTCAAAGAATGCCATCCTGTGACTGTCTAATGACACATGGTGCATTTTCATGAAAGTTTGGGAAATCTGACCACGCTGTCAAGTTCTTTAACCACCAACACATCAAATGACCTCTGATTTGTTTGGAGAAGAAGGCTCCACATGTTTCAGTAACAGGATTTAACAAAGATAAAACTTTATTAACAAGGAACACTGACGCAGGCAGAAGGCCACAGCACAAAGTGCACACACCCATGTGGCCAGATCTTCTGCCCCTCAGTTCTCTCATCTTTGGCAGGTGAGCTTCCGAGTGCCCAGTACTGACAGAGCCGGAGCCACTGACTGTGAGGTACGTAGCAGGAGCTGCTAAGCAGGACTCAAGGGCTGAGCTGGGAAGGGTTTAGCCAAAGATGGGGTAGGAGAAGGAATGAAGAACTGGAGAAAAGCAAACAGGAACCAGAGAACAGGCTGAAAGCCAAAGCCAGTATAAAGCAAACAAATCCAGGCAGAACGAACTAGAACCAGAGAACCGTGAAACTAAATCAGCCCGACAGACTAGCCCATCAAGACTGAGCGAGAAGCTGAGGTGGGCGTGGCCACGGAGGGCAACTAATACTGTATTATATCTGTGCCAGCAATAAGCACTGCTTTGTTCAATGCTGAGTACAGTACAAAAGCAGCATGCTCACATTCCTGGGCTTAGCCTCAGCGGTCATTTATTTTAAATATGAAGCCAGAAGCTGCCCGCCTCAGATTCCTTAAATGGCAGAGTTACACTGCTGTCATCACTCTGTCGTCGTTCGCTTGACGGCTTCTCCCCGAGTCTCCTCACACTAGCCTGTTAACATCCGGCTTCCCAAACAACTGACACATTATGCTGTTTGTATTAAAGCATGTAGCCGGATAACAAAATGAGTTTATCTAACAAAGAGCCCTTTGATGACAACACAACGCTCTGCTGCCATTAATATCACAATAGCTGCTGTGTCCCAGCTCATATATACCTCACCCCCACGTGTAGAGATCGGATCACATATTAGATTCACACACCACCCCGTCAGCACAGTTCCTAGTCGCCTGTAGGAAGAAAGAACAGCACCCGTCTGTGATGTGTGGCGTCTGTAATGCGGGTTACTGGTGAGCTTTTGGCGGGTCAGTGTTGCGTTTCCATACTGAGATTCGTGGTCTGCCACACCCACCCCCGGCTCCCCGTGGTGCCCTCTGCCACATATCTGGCAGCCTCCAGCCGCCGTGACGGGAAGCTGCAGTCCTGGAGACGAAGAGCGTGGTATGGTGCCCTCTCAGCTTTAATGCGTGCAGCGCAGACCCAGGGGTGCCAAGGTCGCCGCCCGCCTCCTCTCCAGTGAGCAGCTTGCCGATGCGCACCTCCCGCTTCGAATCAAGGCTGCGGATGGGGAGCGTTTTCATAAACTGCAACCGCGGCGGTGACATGAAGGCTTACAAAATCATCGCGGGAAGAAGCGGTGCGGCACGGGGGGGGGGTTTCCATGGCAACGTGGCGGTATCACAGCTACGGGGAAACCACATCAACATTGCTCGCTGCAAACAGCCCAGGCATCAGAAGAAAAGCCTTTTTCGGGAAGAATAAAGCTGGTCTAATATTAACACGTCCTAATCTATAGAAACAGATGTTTGCAGTGTCAGAATAAAACAAAACAGACACAGAGCATGTGGGTCACACACCCATGACTCGCTGAAAATGTCAGGTTTTTGCAACAAAGTTCACCACATAATTGGCCTAACACTGGAGGTGAGAGGGAACCTTTGATTGCCATTGTAACTGATTATGTTGTACCAGGTCAGCAAGACGTTAGCCTACTAGCTTCACTGATGTCCCGTGTGCCACTCCCTTAGCTATATGTTAGTTTAACGTTTGTGATCGTGGTCAGCTAAAAAAACCACCCACGCCTCCATTGTTCCCACTGTAAAACCACATGCCTCAGACAGGAGACCCTGATCCACATGCCATGTCGTGACAGGACAAATAAATTCAGCTCCTTGGGTCCTTATCTTGTCGTGGCCTCCATACATGTCACACTCATTAGTGCTACCCTGACAGACGGATGTCCGCCGCTTTCACTCAAACCTTGCAGCTTGCCTGTCAGACCTCAGGAAATCAGGTGGACCGTATCTTTAAGATCCTCCCTCAGTCAGGGTGACATCTTTCGGCAGTTGTGTTGTGTGTTAAATCAAAGGACCTCAGTCATCTTCTCCGCCTACTCCATTCTAAAGCCTTGCCATGAAGCATAAACTTTGCTCTAAAAGTGAAAAGATGAATTTCTTCTTGTTTTGTATCTATGTGACACTTATACATTCAGAAAGCATTTTCACATTCATAGAGTGTAATTGAACTTGGCTGTTCTTGATATTTGCTGTTTGGCTTATGGACCATCACCATTTCACATGTGGAGTGATGAGTGGCCCATTGGGCTTAGGTACTGTATCTGTGATCGGATGGATGTTGGTTTAAAACCCAGAGTCATCAGAGTGATTTTGCAGTTAGGCTTTTAAGCAATGCCCTTAACCACAGACAAGCTGACCCTGCTTTTTCAAATGTACATTGCTTTCGATAAAAATGTCTCCTCATAGGTCCTTCTTCAGCCCCCCTGAAAAATAATCATTTTAAAAGCATTTACAGATTTGTCCTGTTTTTTTGTACCCCCAGCTCAGCATATTTTATCATGGGGGACCCTCCCCTCATCTGCTCTGCAAACCTTATCATGGGAAACCTGTGTGAGGGGCAAGGGGGTCCCATTTTTCTTCAGGAAACTGAGCCTCAAACAATCATGTCCTAGAATCACCCCTGTGCCTGATAAATAAACAGAATGTAAATGTGTTCTCTGGCATGTGAATGGGGGTGGTTTCCAAAACATATAATCCGTACAATTTTGGAGAGGATAATGGGGGCACGATCCACAGTACACATATGACTACAGCACATGCGGGATACATCCATGGTGCATGTACACCGCTGCTCACGCGCAAGACGTACGACTCTTCTGAATTAGGAGCCCACTGAACCCGGCGCAGCTTCAAAGTGGGGAGCTCGCGGAGGCCCAGCGTCTGGCACAGGAACTGAGGCACTCACTATTTTCAAGTTACAACCCACAATTGACCTTGATGGTATTGATTTTATTCGCACTTCGGGGATACAGTTGTGTGAATAATATAAATATGGAGCTACAAAGGAATAACAACAGCAAAGCGCGTCCTTCAGAGACAGTGCTGAGCGACGAGGCGGCTGCCCGCCACACGTCTGCAGAATAGGCCAACCTGGAGCCCCCTTTGTGATGGGGGGGCTATAACCAGGCAGCCCCTGCCTTATTGTTAATGTAGCGGCGCGTCTTAGCGGGCCTTCCTGACACAGCGCAGACAGATGGGCAAATGTCTGGTGGTGTGGGAATGTGAGCCGCTGAGAAGGGCTTTCATTAGGAAGGTATTAATATTCAGGACAGCGCAGGCATGGCAGCCGGGGCAGGGGCAGAAGGCCCACGCTGCCTGACTGTAAGCGCTTTAATAATACAAATTACCGCCTCTGCCCGCATCAAACGGTCAGGTGGGCGGCGACGGCGTCCTGCCACTGGCTCGCGGGCCTGCGCTCTCCCGTTGTCTTACGCCACACCCTCCTCCGTCGGCCTTGAGCTGGTGATGGGGCTGCTGTGGGGGACCAAACAAAGAACTGTGGCCATAACAGCAGAGCATCATGGGAAACTGCCTTTCATGTGGCAACACACATACTGAATGCTGGCTTGAGGAGATTTTTCGGCGAGGAAATGAAATATACAAGATAGATTAGATAGGCAGATAGATAAAAAGAATTTTCCATTTATCTATATTGTGTTTCTAATTACCACTAATCAATGTCCTTTGTGTCACAAAAAAACAAGCTTCACTCAGTTAATTATATTTGGCCTGATGTCTGGACACCTGGACACAAAAACTGCGCTAATAGTGCATAGTTTGAAATTCACTCCATTTAATGTAAACCATATAATTAAAAAAATACATGTACATGAACATCATTGAACCATATCAAATAAATTCACCTAAAATACTCTGCATAGCATTTGAAGTACCATGCTTGAAATTCACTCTACTGGTATTATGTGCGATTTTTATTTGCTTATTTGTTTATGTATTGGTTGTATCCATTTTATTTATTTGAAGACATTTAATACAGGTAATCAGACCCTTGGGTGTATCATCCTGCTGGAAACCCGTGGTGGTTCCCAGCACCCCCCTATTGAATCACTGCCCTTAAGGTAAGTGCCTCACTGACACCCCCCCACGCAGCCCTAGCGGCATTTTACCACCGTCAGCCTGGTGTCAGATGGGGGTACCGATGCTCATCCTCAGCAGCAGCACGGAGTCCAGCGCAATCCAGTTGTGCAGCACCCGGTGCCGGTCCCTGTCCCGGCCTTGCAAACAAGCACGTGTTGAGTAGCAGCACATTGGGGCGGTCCGGAACAACGCCGAGCTCGGGGGGGTTGCGGGGCGGGAGAGAGAGCTGGCAGAGCCCCAGCCATCACAATTAGTAATTCAAGTAATTTTCCAGAAAAGCCCGCAGCCAGACGGGGGGCCTGCTGTGTGTGCGGCCTGCCCCTGCCCGGGCTGCCTATTAATATGCATGCCCGCGCTAATGAGCGGAGCGGGCCCAGGTGAACTGCCGGCCCTGCTACCCATCATGCCCCACACCTCGCGCTTCCATGGTCATTATTGTAACAAAAAAAAACCTCCATGTCAGATCTCTCCCCCACAAATCGATGACTGATTTCTGCTCTTTCCAGGCCGTCTTCATCGAGAGGCAGGGCTCGCTTCGGTCATTCCCGATCCGTATCGGAGGAGACGTGTGGATTTAAAACCCCTGGCGTCTCTCACGAGGTATGATTCCACTGCACAGTCAGAAACAGCAGGTGGACACTGCAGGTGAGCTGAACGCACAGAGGAGCTGATCATGATCGCCATCGTATGTTGGGAGGGGAGTTTCTCTCGTCTGCAGCAAAATGAATGAAAGGAACTGAATATCCAGCATAAAATCCAGCAAGGGGGGGGCAGCCGGTGAGAAGAACGGGAAGAGACACACTGGTGACGGGTGACGGATTTCCACACGCAGTTAAGGCCTGCTTATTGTTTCCAAGAAACCCCCCCTCCAGCCCCCGACACTGCTGTACCTCCCATTATCCTCCCAGTTTCTTCCTGTTTCCCTCCATTTTCCCTCCCACTTTCCTCCTGCTTTTCCTTCATTTTCCCTCTGGTTTCCTTCCCATTTTTCACATCACCCCCCTTAAAAGCTTATCATCCTATTCCATCCCTTTGAGTAGCACCGGGCATAGGGTCCATCGGAAACAGCCCAAGATCCCATTCCAAAGGCTTTTTGGACTGTCACCTGCCCCCCCCCCCCACCCACTCCTTGTGCAGCCAAAATGGAGCGGTTGGCAAGTGCAGCCCAGCGCTGTGAACTTAGTGCCATTTAGACGCGTATGGAGGGGTCGCCCCGGTCCCCGGCACACGTCGCACACCGCGGGCTCCCCGTGTCAGAACAGCACATTTAACATTTCAGGGAGAGGGGATGGCTTATTGTCAGAGAGGGAGAGCCACAGCGCTCCCTGGAGACGCCTCCCATTAATTGTCAAGCGCAAGAGCCCTCAGGGCGTCACCGGGGAAGTGCATTAAATGCAGAGAGGGGCTCGACAGCCGCCCCGCTGAAGAAGCATCTAAACAGCGGAAACTCTTCAGAGAGCGCCGCTCTCTCTGCCCGCATCTGCAGATTAAATCCTTCCTGCCCCACTCCCCCCTCTCCACCTCCCTTGGATCAGGCTTCATGTACAGATTGTGGTGTTCCTACTTATATAGCATTTAGGCTCTAAAAAATAATTGCTGAGAGTGGATAGGTATATACATCACTGTTTTGACCGAATGAATAGTCAGTCACACCATGTGGTAAATGCGTTTTTATTCTTAAATGAGCAGTTTTTGATTGCGTGGACTGTTGTTCACGCCTTGGGCTGTGAACGAACCGGGCCACTAGAGGGGGCACACGTAATGCAGAACGCCACGCTCCAAAATCCGTGCGCCACTCATTTAATACAAACCACAGACGCTGCGGATCGATACACGGGCAGTAGGAACCTGCCACGTTTATTTTCATTTATGAAGTACGGTGGAGAATTTTCTCTCTGTAGAAGGTCGGTGATTTTTGATCCAATATAAATATGACTGCTGCAAAGATGTGCCGTTATGACACTTACCTATCTGTGTCTGTTTACGTGGGTCAGTCGGGCGTATCTCTGTGCCGTTATAACACAGACCTCCACTCAGCAGACAGCTGTCCGAGGTAATCGTGTAATATAACGCTAAACCAACTTAGCTGGCTTCAATTTTCAGAAACACCAGTGTGACCATAATGCTGGCAAACCCGCCACAGATTGGGCTTCGTTTTTATAAGACAGGATTCTTAAGGTTGTCCTCATGTACACCTTCCCGTCATAAATTAAAACACACGCATTATTATTCTTGGGTAAATAAACATGGAAGACGACCAGCTCGAGCTGGAAGTTCACTTTCTTGTGAATCTTCCAGGAAAAGCTCGCCCTTTTCGCTTGTGCTGTCTCAGCGCTTCGACAATCCCCAGAGCGGGAGGCGTCACCACAGTGGCAGCATTTGACAGCCCGGGCTTTGCGTGCCTCCAACTTCTTTAAATACCCGCTGTCTCGCGGGCCTCGCGCCGGCCAGCAGCCTCTCGGCCGTATGCTAACCTGCCTATGCTGGCGCGAGGCTTTGCAGTTAGCGTCCGATCACGATAAACCGTCGATCGAGTTTCCGTTACGTTACGCTCACAGGAGGCGAACGTTTTCCTGTGAACATACACATTTAAGAAAGGTAACGCTAAACGCCGTAACCTCCGCTAACCGTAACCCTCGCCACCCACGGTAAAGCTAACTGCTCGCGTCTTGCGGGCGTCAAAGCCTGACTTGTCGCCAGTGTTGGGAAGGCTACTTTTAAATTTAATTGCGTTACAGATTACTGAATACATGTAATTTGCAACGTATACCGCTATATTATTCAAAGGTAGAACTAATCGAAATACTTCAAATTACAGACATCCTACCTTAAGGACATTGATTTCAAGGAGGCCGATGAGGGGCACCCGGCAGAGCGGGGCTGCTGGCCAATGCCTGGTTGGTATTACGGTAATACCGTATATACATATATTGTCGACTAAGGGGGTAAAATTTGCTGACCGGGGCTAGAGAATGATGGTAACATTTGGGGCGAGGTTGCAACAGTAAAACTTCTTGCCGTCTAATTGTACCACCACTGACTAGCGGAAGGACAGATTTCCGGGACATTGCGCATAATGTGCGTGTGTCAGGGTACTGCTGTCAATTTGCAGAAGACCCCCGAACTTCTGGGAGCAGTGGGGATGTCTACAATTACTTTCCAAACTGGAACATAAATGGATTTGGAAGTAAATTCAGAAGGATTTACTTCATCACAACTGAAAAACAGTTAACACTGAACTGCACATTAATTCAAAGCGCATCAATCATTTATATTCAAGTGTAATTAGAGTAACAGAACTGAAAACACGAACAGAATGTTTTTAGAATAGCTGTTTACTCTGCAGTCCAAAAAGGACTGCCAGCACGCAGAGCTCGCATTGCACTATAATGTTTCCTTCTTTTATTTGCTTAGACGTGAAAAATTTGTGGAATTTCCATGAAATAGAACTATTCCATTGTGCAGGCTCAGTCACTACAATGCGATCTCTTCTGTTAGTCCATGTGTTTTTGAACGCTGGGGGCGTGTGACATCTCCAAATAGACTTACTTGAGAAATTTTGAATATCATGAATTGAAACATTTAAAAATGCAGTGAAATTGAAAGTAATCTCTTGAGTAGTCTACATGTTTTTGAAAAGTAACTATTTTGGCAATGTCAATTTGTATGGTACCTGTAATGAATAATTACTCCTATTTTGTAATTTAAATACATAATACTGCTACATGTATTCCCTTACTCACCAACCTTGCTTGTTGCTCAAGAAGCTGACTGAAACTCCGATAGGAGTCTTTTCCTCCTGGAGGAGTACACGGCAATGGCAGCTTGACATTTCACAGGCTTTGTGTGGCGACAGGCTGCACAAGGGTCTGTATGTGTTACATTTTTTTCTGGTGCTTCCCTATTTTCTTCACTGGCCTCAACGTGGCATCCGCGGGTACTGAGAGGTGTTTTATAATTTGCCATTTGAAATTACGTAGGGCTGCGTTCCACCTCTGTGTCGTGAACAAGCCTCACTGTTGTGCCGTCACTACAGGGTTGCTACACTCAGCACATCACAGTTCAGTATCCCAGCTTATGCTCAGTAGCAGATGGGCTCTGCTCTGAGTTGCATTCAGTAACGGCAAGGGTGCCCCCCTCACTGTCCGCCTGGAAACACACCAGAACCATGGAGAGGGGGACAATCTTTAGTGCCACAGTTACTAGGAGAACCCAAAATCAGTCTTTGGTAGAAAGATCCTGGCAGAACATTCCCTGCCCCCACACTGACCCCTCATTTCCTGTGTGGACCCTCCACTCCACACCATTTTACCCAAAGAGAAAGGTCACCATGTCATTAGTTTGTTAATGAACTATTTTAGTTGTTATTTCCTGTACGGACATGAATGTACATGTACACATATATATTTATAAGTTTATAGCTATGAACTGTCAACCTGTCCGTACATGTACGTCTGGAAAGACTCATTTCTCACCGCGGTATAAATTTTATTTTTTTTTATTATGTAGGCTGCGTTTTCAAATACCATATCTGTGGTAAAAATTGCATTCACAAAAATTGCATCACATTGTCTATCAGAATTTGTCATGGTGTTGACCTCTGTTTCTGGCCTGTAGTCTAAAATCCTTGTGACTATTATTTCTTTGTTCTTAACTATATAAAAGTAAGAAAGGTGTCACAAAAAGGTAGCAGCTGATGGGATCATTTTCTCTCCCACCGCATCCTATGGACGGGTCGCGTTTTGGAGCTGCATAAGTGGCACGGCAGGTATGGGATCACCGTGGGGACACACAACAGGACAGGTCTTCTGAAGGCTACCCGGCAGTTTGGCAACTCTCTCTAACCCTTTTGGCAGTACGCAAAGCCAGCAGAAAGCCCTCCTTATAAATATTCTGCCTCGCTGTCACAAACAATAACAGCAGCAGGGTTTGGGAAAAAAGGATTCATTCTTTCATGAGTAAGTTGGCACATCAGCCTACAGTAGCTCAAAACCTCAATTTACACAGCTCCTCACACTTGTCATGTCCCTACAAGACCTCATAAAACTATGAATATAAAAAACATTTCAACAAGGGAAAGTTCAGGAACAACGTCATTTTCATTATTGGATTTCCCTACAGACTAAAGGATGTTATTCTCACGCACAAATGCGGTATGGACCCGGCAGGTGGTTGATGGACAGCCTTGAAAGTGACAGTCTTGGATTGAAAGAGGAGACCCCAAGACCTCAAATCCAGGGGTTTCTCTAAAGAGTTCTTTTAAGTTCATTACGGCCCCAGATTCCACAGGTCCATCTTAATCAATAAGTCCCCCTAAGCTCTCAGTGATTACTTTGAAAATGTTTACGAGGTGGATGCATCGCTTCATTTCAGGTTTAACACTTCCGTACCTTTAATTAGCTCCAGTTTAGCAGCTGTGTGTTGATGTAAATATAGATGTAGGAGCGAGCAGGAGCGGGGAGGCTACCACAAGATTAAAAACCACTTGTTTCTTTTTGACTTGTCACCACAATAAAGTTAGCCGAGACTCCTGGGAGATGTGCGTAAAGTAGAACGCCCAGGGCTATGTTAGACGAGGCCCCGATAAGTGATATGAAAGGTCTCTAATTAAGCACTTAGCATTTCAAGGCCGCTATCACCGCTAGTCCGTGGACTGAGCTGGCGGTCCGTCACCACTGATAGGCCGGCGCGATGACTAACATGAGTTGAGTCGAGTCTTTTGTACTGCAGGCGAGGAGCCCTGAGGCACCAGCTGATCCGGTGACCCCCTCGGATTCCCCTTCCCCGCCGAAAGCAGCCGCAGATCGGATGTGACAACTTTGCAGAAGGGAAAGTTTTTTTTTTCGGTGCCGTGAGGCTGAAAGGAGAGGGTGGGTTTCCCGGACTGAAGGCAGAGTCTGGCTCGAGAGGCCCATACCATCCACCGGCCCGTCACATGACCAGCCAGCCAGTTTTGGTGGGAAAACGTCAGGGCCGCACCCTCCTCCTGTGCTGTTGCTTTTGTTAGTTTCCCTCCATTTAACTCGTGTTTATGTTGACGAGGCTCATCCGCATGCTCGCTGCACATCTCACACCGTAAATCAGGCCTTTATATCCGATTATTACTATGAAGTATTGGAGAAGACAGGTCTTTGTGCAAAGAAATGAGCAAAAGCCGCAAACATGACGCTAAAGAGGCGCGAGATTCCTCCGAAAGCCTCCAGTCCCCCTTTTCCAAACACAGCCTCTTATATTTCCTCATCTTAATGGCACAAAGAGGGCAAAACGGAGCTCTGGCAGACATGATAAACAGCCCGTTTCCTCTGACAGATGGGCTGCACCATCGCCCGCCTCCTCTCGTTCCTTAACTTGCCCTTTTTCTCTATTCAAAGCGAAAACAGTTTTTTTTTTCCAAATTGGTGTTATTGGAAGTCGTAGAGGATCGTCTCCAGGTTCAGAGAAAACACTGCTTCCCGTCTCTCCTGGGTAATTCCTGCATGCACTTGCCCCGAAACAGTAACTGATAATGCAGCTTTTAAATGCAAATGCAGCCATTTCAGATGGAGGAAACTCTGCGTTTCTTAATATATCCAGGAAACACAAACAGTAGGTCTTCGCCAAAGGCTTATTAACGCAGCTGAGTGGCTGAGCGGCACCCTGGTCGCTCATCCTGGATTGAAATTGCTTGAACTTAAAGTTAATGCATGTAAAGGAAGCGGCGAGGGGTGCTGGTAGTAGCGGGCAGTTGAGGCCAGGAGCTGACCCCAGTGGGCAAGTTTAAGATCCAAAATTGCAGCCATTTCCATACCCTGACTGGCTGCCATGGAAACCAGCCTGGACCAGAAGTGGAACAAGAGTGGACCAGGAGGACTGGGTACCTTAATGAACATAAAGATGAATAGATAAAGTGAGCCACTGGAGGAGCCTGGTATCACACCACCCACTGTGGACATTCAGGGGTAGGCTTGTTGTTTTTGGGGCCCCACTCAAAAATTCACTTCTGGGCCCCCGCACCCCCTTGAATGTTTCAAAACTAAATGGAATCAGAGTTGAAGATCGCAGATAGCTAGCTGGTTAGCAGAACATTCAAGCTGCTTCAGCATCTGTTTATTTAATATTTAGTGTAGTGACTGTTTGTGGCCATTAGGGGGCCCCAAACTTCGGGGTCCCACATAAAAATGGTTTGAGTAGTGATAAATATTGCCTGCTGTGGGCTTTAGCGACATTAGGAGGCCTCATGGTCTGCTTGTGTCGCTTAAGTTTTGTGTCCTTTTCATGTCTACATTCTGCCAGGACATTCCATTTCCTGCCAGAAACACTTTGGTAGAGGATCTCTGCCAGTAAGAGACGTGCAAGATGTTTAAAATCAGTGGGGGAGGGGGGGGTGGCTGGCTTGTGAAAGGTTGGTGTTTTCTCTTCCCTCTTGAGGCGCACATGTGGAAAATTGAGGCTGTAGCGTGCGGGCAAATGATGCCAGACTAATACGAGCAGGATGGTAAAACGGCAAAGATGCCACACAGCAGAAAAGGCCTGAACGGGGGCTGGGGGGGAAGCAAATAGGGCGATTTGTCAAACCCGCAGTGCGTCCTCAATAAATGTGTTGGACAGCTGGGCCGATTTTTCGTGTGTGTTTTATGGTTATTGGGAAATGTCCATTTCCCCAGCATCCTATCACAGCTCAAAATGGCCCTCAGCTAAATGCTCCTGCGCTTATTTGAAGCCTATTAACACCCTGGCCGATTTTATTAGGCTCTAACACAGTAACGTGGTAACACGCCTTTCTCCTTGCTTCTAAGGTGTAAAATCAGTGATGTCTTTGAAAGTATTATGTGTTATTTCTAGACATGCTGCTGCAATATTACATAATTGCTTTGTATGAGATCTTCTGTACGACCTGTGATACAAAGAAATCGTTGCAAAAAATTTTTTTAATCCAGCATAACACAAGTACAGCTAAGATGTCAATTTATTTCAACAAATATTCAACCACCCGTTTTTTTGCTTTAAATAAAATATTAGAAATTTACTATGTATTATTAAGTACCAGTTTTTTTTGTACCAGCTGACATGATGTTGGCAGTAATGATGTTTATAAATGCAGTTAGTTTTACAAATACACCAGATGTTTGTTTTTTTCTGTTTCATGTTAGGATAGTTTTCATTGGTGTGCCTTACATTCATTTTTCCTGATGAATGTGGCAGATTTCAAACAAATATTACCAAGCGCAAACACCACAATAAATGTTTCATTTCATCACAATTTGTGTCTGCACTTTTATGTTATTCATGTTCATATGCTCAGTATATCTTTTAGATTAAAAAACATGGTCCTGTTTTTATGTTGTTAGCATTCAGTATATTTCATTATAAACAAGAATATTGCATAGTGTTTCAAGCATGTTTTAATCTGTAATGACCATTGAGTTTACAAACTGGCCATAGAGTACAATTATGATTTTACAAAAGAGTCATCTGTGTGCTAACAAGTGAACCCTTTCTGGCTGCATGTGGACAATGGAATATCTTGTCCAGCCAAAGGGGCGGTCTCATCTGTGCTGGATGCCGATTGGTTTATTTTTTAATCCAGAAGGCCAGTGAGAAAGCTTGTTTGCAGGGGGCTCCTCCCAGGTCGCCCAGCCCACTGAGGACCCAATCTGTGCTGAGCTGGTGCTGTTAAAGGTTGAATATTAATAGTGTGGAGATCAGGGTCTCACAGTGACAGCGAGTGTCCCTCTGCAGCAGGGAGTATATGCAAAATAAGCTGCTCTAGTGCTGTCACTAAGTAATAAAATATACTCATGCTAATAATAATAGCAATGTTTCAGTTACAAAAGTTAGCGACATACTGATGGCATATATATTGTAATAACCATTCATGGATTTCGGTGACAACCAATTTGTGATGATTTTTACGGTTAATCTATGTAGGTTGACGCCCTCATTCCTGCATACGGTTGGCATCATACGTCTTGCACTTAATGCAGATTTTAATAAGTGAGGGTCTTCAGAAAGTTACCACATGTGTTTTGACACAAACAAATCATGCCAGGCAGACAGAAAACACAAGATGGGAATGAGCAACCACAAATTCCCAGAAGCCTTTGCTTCAGAAAGCGCAGTATGCAGCCCTGACGCCAGCCTGCACAGAAGATGGCTGGGAGACGTGGGTTTTAGCACTCAAAAGGAGTGCCGTGGAGAACCGAATTAAATGAATGAGCTACAAAAACGAGCCGATAGTGGAACCCGATCTGGCAAACTCGTGCAATGAGGGGGTGGGAGAACCTTCCGGGCTCTTTGAGTAGATGGAGTGTGGAGACATCCTTCCCTCCTGTGAAAAGATGGAAGCTGACATGTCAATGCGGCTCTTTGTCAGTAACGCGAGTCTGCAAGAAGAGAGCGGAGTTAAAAATTTAATCTGTAAAGCTATTTAGAGAATGGATAGACCCTAGCAGTCTCCCTTATGAATTAGCAGAACAAGCAGTGGAGGAGTTCTGGAAAAAGCCGTAGCAGCCAGCAGTACGAAACTAAGTTCAACTGACAGAATCAGTTTGGCAAATGAGCTTTAAAGCGCAGGGCTGCCTCGTGCTCTTTTTCCTAAATAGTCTTTAATTTAAGAGGCTCGCAGTGCACAGTGGATGCATTCCCTCCACACTGTAACAGCCAGTGTCCATCGTGAGCTCGTGAGACCTGCTATTTCTTATCTTTATTATATTTTTAAAAGATGCTCGGTGGATGGATGAGAAACGAAGCCATGGCTCCACGTGGATGGAAAATTGTAAATGCGAAATGGAACGGCGGATGCATCGCCGTCGGAAAGGCTTAGCCGGACGGCACCGGCCGGTCACGGGTCCGTTTGGTTAATAACAATGTGACAGAGGGGCAGACAGACGCCATGCCGATTATTTATAACCAGAACAACAGCCTGTTTGTCACCCAGCTGTCTGTAATGATCCTTAGAAGAGGAAAGAAGAGGTTTACCAATGAAAGGGGGACAGGGCCAGGCTCTCGTGGGCAGGAAGCAGTTTTGGGGTGTTTCTGATCACAGTATCACTAAACTGCCCATGTTTATGTAATCACTAATTCCGTTTGTGACGGCGCTCCTGCTTCTCACTCATCCTGCCCTCAGGCACTCCAGCCCACTCTCCATGCACTCCTTCTCCTCTCCATCTATCCCCTCTTTTTCACGGCACACGGCTTGGGGCCTCTCCTCCTCTTCCGCAGCGGCCCACTGGTAGTATCCTGCCGGCGTCACAGGTCACCAAGGCCCCCAGTATGTGCGATGGGGTGGGCGGTGTTGCGGGGAGAGCGGGCAGGCCAGACGCTGCGGCATCGCACATCTAATTAGCAGCTGTTCCGAGCGGGAAACAGGTGCATGAGCGGGACCAGGCAGGGCCCGGCGCCTGGCAATTAGCGGCAGGCAAGAGAAAGGGCCAGGAATTGGGAGGAATTTCAAATAGCACTCCGCTGGGGACGCGGCGCTGGGGACATGGCGCCGGCCTCAAAGGCACAGTCACCTGAGATCTTAGGCATGCTAATGTAAATTATGCAAGCTTTCAAACAACACGGCCGCATAATGAGGCCAGGGCTGGGCCAGACCAGGCGGCAGGACAGAGGAAGCGAATTCGGCAGCCCCTGTGCCCTCGCTGAGCCTCGTCTTTTCCTGCACACTCCTATCGAACCGAAATTGAAGCAAAAGCGGAGACCCAACCGGGCTGGAACAGTGGGGAAGAGCATCCCTTCTTAAAGATGATGATAACAAACGTCTCCATGCCTGTTTGGCAGGATTTCCTAATGAGTCTGGCTGCTTGCATCCCGCACACTCCAGCTCAGGAATTGTTACCATCGGCCTCATCATCGATTTTGGTGATACAAGACGAGCACCTCGGACAGGGAGACAGCAGGGCCTCTGGGCTTGGAACAGTATTCCAGGAGCAGAGATACACCATCTTCGAGGGGAAACAGGAAGTGAGAGACCAGGACTTGCTTCTTTACTTCCTTTATCAGCACTGTTTCTTTGATTCTTACCTGTTAATATCTGGTTCGTATGCATCACGCTGCTCCTGCTATGGCAGAAGCTCATCTTCAGCGCTCAGCAGGTGTTCTACACATCAGTTGGTCTACAACATACATTTCACTGTTCAGTTGGCTGTGAGATAAAACTACTGGAATATTGTTTCAATTTAAGTAGCTCGGTGAAAAATAAAAAAGCCTGAGTATGCTTTCTTCAAGCGCTATTGTTCTCTCTGCTGCCTGTTGTACCACATTTAGTAACCTTTCAGCATAGTAACAATGCCATATAAACACAGTGGTAGTGTAGGGTGTTAGTAGGAGCTGAGTTTGAGTAAAATAAAGTAAAATAAAAAAAATAATTTATTTCTTAATGCTTGTGTTGATTTCAAACACACATAAAATTATAAATTCATTGGGAAAATGTGTGTGTGTGCCTGTGGGATTTATGTGTGTGTGTCAGTGTGACTGTATACGTGTCAGTCCACCTGAATGACTTTTGATAGGTAAAGTCGTCATTCTTATGGAATCAGCTGCCATCTCAGTGACTCTGGATGGACAGAGTCATCATTGTTGGGGAATCAGATCCTATGTGAGTGACTCTGGATGGGCTGTCATAATTCTGATGGAATCAGGTGCCATATGAGTGACTCTGGATGGGCAGAGTTGTCATTCTGATGGAATCAGGTGCTGTCTGATTGACTCTGGATGGGCAGAGTCATCCTTCTTATGCAATCAGCTGTTGTCTTGCGCTCCTGAGCTAGACCATCCTCTCTCACTAATTGAGTCCTTCCTGGCTCCTCCTGTGTTCTGCTGGAGCAATGTGGTCTCCTCGGTGATGTGTGGCGTCTGGGGGGGTCTGACCTTCAACACCCTGCCTCAGGCATCAACTGCCACTCGGCTTGACCCCTCAGAAGAGCCCCCCACCCCACCCCCCCAGCACGGCGCTGAGGGGGGACCTCGGACACGGCACTGACACCTCGTCGAAAGCGCTCACATGCAGCCCATTGTCTGCGGCCACCATTAAAACGTTAATCCTGCTGGAGCATTTTGCTTTCAAATCTTCTGACTCAAAGGTCACATTTACACCGCCTAGGGTCCCCATTTATCATTTTAATGATTGTTTTCGCCAATTCTCTGCAATGATCTTCCGCAGCTGGTCCTGAATTAACATCACCACGAGCGCTATAATAACAAACTCTGGCTGAAATCCACTTCCAGCCACATACACTCTGCACATCAGGGACACCGGCCAGCCGACCCAGGGAATCAGCTCACAAGTTTGTGTGGTTCCAGAATGCAGCAATGTGCTGTTTCACCTTCACTTCGTGGGCCCTTTTCCCCGCATCTCTTCATTCTGAGGCATGGGCCCTAGTAGGGTCAATCAGTGGTGGAGGGGGGAGGGGTGCAGTCAGCTGGGGAGTGGGCATAAGGAAGCTCATAGGGGAGGCAGGGCATGATGGGAAGGTGTGCTGTTATCCTAGCATTCTCTCAGTATAACTATATCAAAAGTACCTAAAAAAATGAAGCGTATGGATTTAGTGGAAATCTGACTACAGCACAAGGGGTCTTCTGTGTATCAAAGGTTGAGTCTAAAAATACATTATTTAAATTATGTCTGAAACGCAATGTGCTTTGGATGCGTTAGCTTATATGCTTGTTCATTCTTACACATATATGGATTTATTCACCCAAATGAATAATGATTTCACCTCTTCTACTAACAGTGAAGATGAGGAGGACCTCAATGCTGTACAAATTGTCTTTTCTGCTTCTTAAGAAGATGGAACAATTTGCCATAAATTCTGACTGTAACAGCTAAATTTTCCACCTAACCAAGTCTTCTGTAAGCTATCCATTCTGTAACTGTTTATCTGATTCAGGGTTGCAGGGGGTCTGGAGCCTATCCCAGAGGCTACTGGTGTAAGGCAGGGAACAAGCTAGGATGGGACCCCAACCCATACTATTCACACCTATGAATTAACCTCAACATGTTTTTGGACTGTGGGGTTAAAAAAACAGAGTACCCAGAGGAACCCCGTGATGACATGTGGAGAACATACAAACTCCACACACAAAGCCATGAGGGAGACTCAGACCCTGGTCCCAGGGGTGTGAAACAACAGTGTTAACCACTGCGCCACAATGCCACCTCTTCTCTTCAAACTATTTAAAAATTATATTATAATGCACAGATTATATATCATATACACACATGCTATGCATTACATTATATTATATTATAGTATAACTTTACATTTCAACAATCTTACATCACACTTTTCAATCTCTCATTTTGATGATGGTCATCCTGCTGACCTATTTCCCTCTCTGATCATGTATGCAGTGTTTTTACACATCAAGGCAAAGTCTCGCAGAAAAATGGCCAGCTGACTTCAAAACACTGGCCCCCATCTCCCCGAATCTGCTCCCATATTCACACGCGTGTATCTCCCTGTTGTGTCTCCCAATCCCGCTGCTGATAACCGCGAAGGTGCGTTGCCATGTGTTCAGGACGGCCGCTGAGCATTTAATTGCCTCAATCTGGATTATTTGCACTTGTGTGATAGCTTCTGCCCAGTCCGCATCACACTGTATATGTACGCTTAGCCTGAATATTCCAGCTAGGAAAAGCAGGGGAAAAATCCTCAGATTAATTGCCTGCAATAAGTGCATAACAGTCACCTCCAGAATACATATGTAACCCGGTGTTCCCTATGAACTCGTCGGTTTTCCAACAAGCTGCAGTGTCGGGGGGGGTGCTGCTACATCAAACAGGAGACTGACACCAAGCGCCGCAAGGCTCCGCGCCCGGCCCGGCTCCGTCGGCGGTGACTGGCAGATGTGAGCGCCAGCTCACCTGGAGATATTACCCTCCTTCTGACAGGCCCAGCGTACGGAGGGGGGGGTGGCGCCGCAGAGCCGGGCCAGCTGTGCGGCTCAGGCGGTCCGAAATCCTTTTGTTCTGTGGACCTGTTATGCTCGGGGCTGACGTGGCCCACCTCACCCCACCATCCCTCTCTCTGTCTTTCCCTTTCTCTTTTTTGATGCAACTCACCCGCAACCCAGAATTCACCACCGTGATTTTAGTTGGCTCTGGACCGCTGGCCACGGTCAATGCATGGGACGGTATCTACCAGGGACCCCTCGCCCCCCATGTTCAGTCCACATACGCTGGCCCCCAAAGAGAAGGGCTGAATATCCATGTAAGATGACATTAATGTTACATCCAGAGTGTTTCAATGTCAATCAAGCGACACGATGTCTCAACAAGCATCACATGACATCCAAAATGATGGAATCTGATAACAAAATGTCGTATTCTCAGTCATTTATGGCGACTGTTCTGGATCATTCCATTCATGGGATTCAGATAACACTTTCAGTTTCACAAGGACGGATCTGCTTTCCTTCCCAGCAAGACTTAAACTTTCTCTTTATGCATCCTCGCCTTACTTCACAGAAGGTGTGGAATGAGGCATGGAGACCGGCCTCCCAGATGGAGT
Source organism: Mormyrus iriodes (assembly GCA_011763525.2). NCBI lineage: Eukaryota > Metazoa > Chordata > Actinopteri > Osteoglossiformes > Mormyridae > Mormyrus > Mormyrus iriodes. The sequence continues at coordinate 16,673,395 of JAAGVU020000039.1, forward strand.
TAGGGCAACCATCTTCCCTCAGAAGTCCAAGATCAAGGCTACTTATAAAGATCGAGAGAAGTCAGCCACCAAAAGCCCGAGCCTTTGATAGCTGACAGGTACAGACGCCCACAGAAGCATGAAAAGGAATGGAATATGATATGCCTGACAGGATACATCTTCTGTTTGTTTGGTCTGGACCGGCACTGCTACAGGCTTCTGTAGAGCAGCAGATTCTGCCAAGCTCACTCTACGTTATCCCAGCACAACCAGGCACCTTCTGAAGGGTAACACCCATTCACAGGTATGGACTGACAGGTGTCTTGTCCAATCAAAGCTGGCGCACGTGAGAACCCCCCCCCCACCCCCAACCCTCCCCGACAAAGGAAGACGACCATTTCCTTGAGAGCGGAAGCTCCAGGGTACGTTTACGATGAATCCCTTTCACCTTCAGTCACGCGTCGATTCCCATGAGCGGCATGTCGTCACTACCGAGCGGTGGCATGTGACGGAAATGCAAGCCCATTTCGTCGCAATTAATCACATCCCTAAACAGCAGAAAATATGGCTTCTGCAGGTTCCTGTTCCCCATGGTGGACAGAAATAAGACGGATGGCAGAGGGAGTCAGTGTCTGGTGACACTGCTCTTCTGTGTTCTAATCCCCACATGGGAACCCCACCCCCTCTGTTAAGCCCCATGCCCTTGAACCCTGCTCCATTAGCAAGGCCTGCCCTCTGACCTACAGTCAAGGTGCTCTGCCCTTTCTGACCATGAATGGCACTCCCACACCCCTCTGCCCAAAAGGTGAGCCCAGCTAGGGTAGCACAATTCATTGTGCCCCTGAATTTTTTAAATTGCCCTCTTTTGACACAGAAAGTGACAACCACAAAAGTGACGATAAAAATAGGAGCTGTCTAGCTCCATGGAGTGGGCGGGTTTGAAAGTTTACACCCCGGAAGAGGGTAAACACTCCCGTGTAGCAGTTTAACATTCATGCAGCCGCAGCGCGTGGCAATGAGCGTGAGATTTTGTCACTCTTGACAGGTATGTACTTTAGGAACAAGTCCCGTCTGCCTTTGATCACTGTCAGCTCCAGTCAGAGCCAGTATCTGGTTTTAAGAGGCATGTCTAATGCTTTCTGCCAGGGTAAAGATAGCAACAAACAGAAATCTCTGATTCAGGCGGTGACGCGACTGATACTGAGAGGATCTCTGCTCACAGTGATCAGGAATGTAATAATTCGTGTGGATTTCAAACAGGAAAATCGCGCTAACTTGCCATGAAGAAACATTCTCCTCCTATTTTTATGACATTGATCGCTATTTTCCTGCAAGCAGAGTTTGGCTGAAAACATTCTTGCCTTTAACTAATGTCATTTTATGGTCTTCATTGCTTTTAAATAATATGAAAAGTGTGTTGTGGGGAAAAAAGTTATTGTGTAAAAGGTTGAGAAGGAAGAAGGAATAGACAGCAGAAAGGAAGAAAATGAACAGATGGGGAAAAAATATATTGTGTCAGTTTGTCATGGTTTGAAACGGGACTAAAACTGATAAACCACGTAAAGCAGATCCATTTGAGAGTGAGTCCACCAGACCAGGGTGCAAATGCAAATTAAGAGGCATTCATATTTACCATCATGGTGGCTGTTGAGGGACACATTTAAGCGAGGACATTATTAACAGGGGAACAGGGGTTACTCTGAACACTTTGATGAAGCCTTTTCAATTAGGAGTTTTGCATTGATATTATAGCACACTAGATGTGACTAATTTGCAGATGCTATTGAATGGAATTAATAAATGAAATATGCTTTATGCTAGTACAGGTACCGTGGAACTGCATAAGCACATTAGAATTCATTAGTTTTTGCATATCCCATCTTTCTCTCCTTTGTGACACACACACACATAGTAGAGCATAAAGCTTGGGGTCCAAGCACAAGATCAGCTGTTCATCCAGCATCACTGGAGCATTTCAAGGGATCAATGACCTTGCTGAAGGGCCCAAGAGACATATTGCTATTTGGTCAAGAATGGGATTCAAACCAGCAACCTTCTGATCACAGCCACAGATATAC
>JAAGVU020000039.1:16681412-16708611 GCA_011763525.2 Mormyrus iriodes
TGTCGGGAGCGGGGCGGTGGGGCGGTGGGCTTGCGAGGCCCGGGGTTGGGGGGGGTTTTGTGGGCATGCGGTGGGTGCTGTCTCTTGCCAGGTCAGAAACACATTTAAGGATCTCTCAGAGCTGGTCAGTGATGGTGGGTTATAAAATGACTGGCCTCCCCAGGACTGATGCGATTGTAGAGATGAATTAGTGACTGTAACAAAATACCCTCATTTGACCATTTTCACTCCAAGAGATGCAAGTGGAAGCAGGAGAGAAATTGAGTAACAATGACGGAGAGCTGTTGTGAATTGTGGGTAATTAAATCAAAACAAAACCGTTACCATTAATGATTTAATTTTCATTTATTCATGCTCGGTGCGCCTCCAGGCCGAACGTGATACATATCAATCACTAATGTTTTCAATGAATGCCAAAATATACACTAAAAATAATACCAAACACAAATGTATGATTTACGAGGCAGATTCCTGCAATTGAAAAGTGAGGAGGTTTTGTTCAACTAACAGCCAATGAGAGCATCCTCTTGTAAGAGTGACATAATTAGCACTTGCTCCCTGAACAAACGCAAAGTCCTGGCTCACCTCGGCTGTGTGGGTGGATATTTTCTTCACCCATCTGATTTACTGCAGAGGTTGATTTGAGAGTTTGTCATGGTTGTTTTGACAGCCTGGTCAACCTAATCCAGAGATTTGGTCCCTACGGTTTGTCAATTATACTGCTAACCCAACAGCGAGAGCAAGACTAGAGGCAGCGATCTATCAACCGCCAGCCCAGAATGTCAATGTAGCACCAGACTACAGCCTCTCTCTCCCTCTCTCTCTCCCTCTCTCCTTCCATCCCGCTCTCTCTCCATCACAGGCTTCATTTAATTTATTAGGAAACGACAAGTTTCCGTGATACTCGAGAACCTAATGATAGTGGAAATTCCCTGTTAGTGCCACGCTTTTTAATGAGCGACTGTAGAAGTGGGATTTGTGAGAAGGCTTTTAAATGGGCTAAAAAAACACATCTTTAGACACACACATCAGGTTGAACTGTGGGGAAAATTAATAAGTGTGCAGCCAGAAAGGTTATTTAACATATCGACTTAATATTCTGGACATCTAAACTTTCTATAACAAGGGCGGAATGGAACTTTCAAAGATTCTGTCAAGATATGTTCGGGTTGGAGGCCTGACACAGTAGCAGAGGGAATCTAGTAGCACATGCAAGATGGGTCCCTAGTGTAATCTGAAGAGCGGGGAGATCTGTCAGGGGCCAGGGCTGTGACAGGAAAGACGGAGGACCAGTGGGCTCAGCCCAAATTGCTCCTGTCACTTGTTTTCACCTGTCTGCACCATGTGGGAGTTGCAAATGACAGTCTAGGTAAAGTATTCAAAGTTACAGGAAGTCAGACCAAGAATACAACTGAATCCCATGAAATTGAGGAGATATTGTGGGGAACAAGCACTCAAAGAGCAAATTCCATGTTTTTCATCAAATTGTTGCGCATCCTCACCTTACGCACACGTCAACGTGACCCGTTAAAAAGGCAACTGCAATACAGGACTCGTTTGCCACCATCCGCATCTTGAGAAATGCGCGCTATATGGATGCTCGTTTGGACTGGAGAAGCGTACGGAGGAGGACAGTCTGGACGAGCTCCTGGCTGGGGTGCATGGCTGACATCGGCCCAAAGGAAGCTCCAGTACGGTGCTACCTGCATGTTCAGTACGAAATCAATAATGAATGAATCAATAACAATGCAAGAGACGCTAACATGCCCACGGATGGAGCAGGATGCATGTAAGTGTTACATTATTATTATAATAAGTGGCAAGAAAGTCCCCGGGAGAACAGGATGAACGCAGGCGACAGTGTCAGTGAGCCCAGCAGTAATGCCATGGAATGGATGTGGGTACCAGATGGTGATTTACAGTGGATCATTGCATCGTATGGTGCCGCTTTACATCCATACAGACACATAAGATAAGAGACTGGAGACGCAGCCCAGAAGGTGATGCACATCATCTCCAGCAAAGGCACTTCCTGTGGCCACTCTGCCTGCTCTCGCAGAGACACCGAGCCACGCGAAAGTCTGGAGCATGGGGAAAACATCGACGCGCTCCCCGTGAACTTGGCCAAAGCCAGTTTACGAATAAGCGACATGAAGACGGCGTCAGGATGAGTTTCATTCGGGGGGTAGTGTTGCAGGTCAGCCGAGGGAAAGCCCACCCACAACGAAGCGGGCGGGCTCCGAAACGGTATTTCTCTACTGTTTGATAAACTGTTGTTACAGCTCTAACCTTTTTTCATTACGTTTGGTAAGAAAGGGATCAATGTAACTTTGTGCGATTCACCATCTGAGCCTGGGGTTCTTTGTGCGAGCAGGTGGTTCTGGACCTTGCCTGGAGCAAAAGTCATTGAACAGTTATGGGTTCACGCTGCACCTCGGGCTAGAGCAACAATGCAGCAATTTGTGCCTATATGAAATTACGTTCTTTTATAAGAGGAAAATATTCCCCTCATATCATGAACAGAAATGCAGGCAAACAGAAAGCCCTTTTACACATGAGGTCATGTTTTGTGATATGCATGTTTATTATTTTATTGTTATGAACTATTAAATAAAATACATTTGATACATGGGATATTATTCAACTTTATTCTGTCTATGATATAATTATACTTGTGATTAAACTGAATCTAAAGAAATCAGGAGTCAATATAGGGAAGAAAATCTGGGAGATGTGTTGCAATGCCCATATAACCTGGCAGGAAGCTGGAGCATCAGGACCAATCCCAGACAGGGAGAGGAAACACACTAACTCTAAACCACCAGCCAGGATCTACTAGGCAGCTGAGTTACCCAGTAAAAGCCCGGATCTATGAAGCAGCTGAGTTACCCAGTAAAAGCCCGGATCTATGAAGCAGCTGAGTTACCCAGTAAAAGCCCAGATCTATGAGGCAGCTGCTTCACCTGGTAACAGCCTGGATCTATGAGGCAGATGCGTTACCCAGTAAAAGCCTGGATCTATGAGGCAGCTGCGTTACCTGGTAAAAGCCTGAATCTATGAGGCAGCTGCGTTACCCAGTAAAAGCCCAGATCTATGAGGCAGCTGCTTTACCTGGTAAAAGCCTGGATCTATGAGGCAGCTGTGTTATCCAGTAAAAGCCCGGATCTATGAGGCAGCTGCGTTACCTGGAAAAAGCCTGAATCTATGAGGCAGCTGTGTTATCCAGTAAAAGCCCGGATCTATGAGGCAGCTGCGTTACCTGGTAAAAGCATGAATCTATGAGGCAGCTGCGTTACCCAGTAAAAGCCTTGCTCTACGAGGCAGCTGCGTTACCCAGTAAAAGCCTGGCTCTATGAGGTAGCAGCGTTACCCAGTAACAGCCTGGATCTACAAGGCAGCTGTGTTACACAATAAAAGCCTGGATCTACGAGGCAGCTGCCTTACCCAGTAAAAGCCTGGATCTACAAAGTAGCTGCGTTATCTGGTAAAAGCCCAGATCTAGGAGGCAGATGCGTTACCCAGTAAAAGCCTGGCTGTACGATGTAGCAGTGTTACCCGGTAACAGGCTGGATCTACTAGGCAGCTGTGTTACACCATAAAAGCCTGGATCTATGAGGCAGCAGCCTTACCCAGTAAAAGCCTGGATCTACAAAGTAGCTGCGTTATCTGGTAAAAGCCTGAATCTACGAGGTAGCTGCATTACCCAGTAAAAGCCACCACCAATCCCCCACAACTTTGGCTGCATGTCATCAGGCTGTATCATAATTTACAAATCATATGGAAAAAAATACAGGCAAAAGAATTACCACTGTTTCTTATTTTCCAATATTCAAACATAATACAAAACACTGGTTACTGGTTATCACTTGTTATTTAATCATGAGATATTTACACAACAATTTGTTGTAGCAAAATATTCTGTCAGTAAAATTAGCTCCACATGTCATATCAGGAATTAAGTAAATGAATTACACCAATTTGACTATATATATTTAATAATGTTCATCTTACAGTTTTTATTTAGGAATAATTTATTGGAATATCTCTGTTTTGTAACTGCTTTATAATGTGTTAGGATGGATGGGATGAAATACCATCACAAGGCAATTCTTCGCACCATGAAAGGAAGCTGGAGCAGTCAGCAGAAACCCATATGGGTGCTGGAAGAACATGCAACCTCCAGACACACAGTCCATGACAGGAAATCATGACACAGTGAGGTACCTTCGAGGTTATGACAGCCCCAACCGGGCCGATGCATCCTGCTGACAATCCAGCATTCAAACAGTATTCCGCAATACTCCCTACTACCTCTGCTAGCTTAATAATTACATTAAATCCACTGCTTTTCCTTGTTGTAGACGTCGAGATGTGGCATGTCACAGTTTCGCGGCAGACATACACACGCTTCGGCAGTCGATTCTTCTCTTTTCCCCTAACAAATTTATGACTGCAGCTCAGAAGTGCAAATGCGCCGGCCTTTTTCCATTATGCATTTTCAGAATCAGCACATTATCTTTCGTTTTAGCTCCTAAATGTTTGGAAATTCACTCCCAGTGATGCTGTGACAGGCTTTTTCAAATTGCCTCCAACCGAGCTGAAGGAAACGTTTGGGGCTCTGTGAAAGGACGACATCTGATTATTTAACCGCCTAACAGAGGCAACCGAATTTGTAAATTGTGTATTTCATGCAGCTACAGCAACTTGTTTGTGTTAGAGTTACATTGCCAAAGAGATGCATTTACTTTGTTAGATATTGTTAACTGCCAAAACCAGGGTGGGACACATGGCAGGAAAAAAACCCTCCAGGAGTGTAGCTCAGTGTTGGGACACAGCATTAATCTGTGACTCAGTAATGGGACACAGCGTTAATCTGTGACTCAGTGACAAGACACAGCATTAATCTGTAATTCAGTGACGAGACACAGCATTAATCTGTAATTCAGTGACGAGACACAGCATTAATCTGTGTAATCTGTGTAATTCAGTGATGGGACACTGTGTTAATCTGTGACTGAATGGCGGGACATGGTGTTAATCTGTGACTCAAAGATAGGACACAGCATTAATATGGAAGTCAGTGCTAGTACAGTGTGAATCTATGACTCAGATATAAAACATGGTGTCATGTGTGGTGCGAGGCTCAGCGGGTTAGCTGTGTCTGTGATCGGAAGGTCACTGGCTTAAATTCCATGGTCAGCAGAGTGATTTCACCATTGGACCCCTGAGCAAGGCCTTTAACCCCCACTTGTCTCAAAGCCTGCCTGTTACAACGCATTATGTAATAATTCTCTTTGTCTAAGTAACATCTCGACAAAATGTAACAAATTTATCACATAATGCAATGTTACTACACAATGTGGTGTCACACACCGTGTAACAACACATTATGTAATAATTCGTCAAAATATTACAAATTTATAGACTAAATTATAATTTCATATTGCAAAATTACCCTATTATTACCATCATTATTACCAATATTATTATCATCATTCAATTTGTTACATTCTGTCCAGTTATTACATAATGTGTTGTTACACGGCCTGAGCCTGCTTTCTGTGCAGTGTGACTCAGTGACAGTGTACTGTGAGACTCAGCACAAAATAATAACTCACAAAGCAATAATCTCTGACTTGGTGATATAATATGGCATTATTCTGTAACTTTTTTAAATGCTAATTTAAATCAATTAATCTATCGTTTCTTAACTGTCAATAACTCATGTGATGTACTATTGTGCATGCTGTCATTTCTTTAACAGCGATTATTCTGATGTGCTATATTGTTGCGCATGCTCTCCTTTTTATTAGTAATACATTTTTCTGCAACTACAGTTTATAGAACAAAAATATTAGGACTGGAAACTAAATTTTATACAATTTCTAACAGTAACAAAGAAAACTGTTACTCGTTAAAGCTTTTTTCCCGTATTTTGACTTGCTGCATTGTCTACTTGGCAATCCCTCTCACTCTGGGGTGGAGGGCATAATAAGAGTAGAAAACACGCAAGCCTTGTGAGACACTGAGACATAGCAGGAACTCTGGTCATGGCATTTAAGTTCATCAAAGAATGCAGTCCTCATTAAACAAAGCATTTTCACTGCACAATTATTCTTTCCCTTTGGCAGAAAGACCTTCCCTGACTCCGTGCTTTCCAGTCAAAGGATAGGATGAATGCCAAAGCAGTGATATCGTGAACCACTGACCTACAATTACACGAGACACTGAGGGTTTGCACAGCCAGCATCTAGCAGTTTAGTTGAAAATGTTCCGGCTTTTAGAGATGAAGAGATCTTCCTCATATTTGGTCTTTCTTTATTCTTTAGGGATGGTAAGATTCACTGATTCGCATCGGTACACCGGCAGAAAAGTTCACCATGCGACTGCCCCGATTAAAAAATCGTCCGACAATTTGGGATGAACTCGGGATACATTGATTTTAAAATCTTTGCATCGGTTAAGTCCGATTTATTTATATACAGTTAAATCACGAACCTGCTTGTGTTTGTAAGCTGTTGCGCAACAGTAAGTTTTCTTTTGTGTCTGTTTGAGAAGCTAAAATGATGCTCCTGGCTCATCCGACTTTTAGGGGAATAAAACTGAGCCATGCGTGTGTTTATGTGTTGAAGCATGTTTGGTAATGAGCCGGATGAAAGCTTATTTGGTCCATTTAAAAGACTTTGATTAAATATATTATGTTTCGTGTTTCTCAAAATTATATATTACTGTATCCGAACTAGTCGCGGTGCCCGCTATTGTAAAGCAAATTAGCAGTGAGTTCTTTTGGGGCTAATAAGTATAACTAAGCCATTGACTAGTTAAATTTTATTGGTTCTAATTTAGTTGTATTTGCCCATGTTTTATGAAGCCAGCATTAAAAAGTTTCATTTGTGATTATTGCTAACTTGCGCGCAAAAGCGAGCTCTCTTTTTGTCTGTAAAGGGAGAAGAATCGCCCAACTCGTTCTTCAGTTTATGGGAAAGTGAGGAATAATCTTTAATACAGTTTAAAGTTTGTTTGCCTCTCTTTTTTCTTTAAGTAAAAACGTATTTATTTTTAAGATTTGGCCTACAATCAAGTCATCAGGTTTATTTTGTTGTTTTAGTCATATTCACCTCCTGACTGTTTTCACCATCACCTTCCTCTCCCATCATACCGCACTCCTGCGGGGTCAGAGCACCTGAAGTCAGACTGTCACCCCGGTTACTGCCACTGTGCCGCACCTCCCTCACCATGCCAAGTGACATACCATACCACATACATACCAAAACACAACGCAGAGTGCCCCAACGGGAGGGTCCCGGGCCTGGCCTGCCCTGTCCACTGGAGGTATCAAGCGGGAAGCAGCAGACAGCCAGGGTTACATAAATATTTAATTATTAGTAGATGCCCTGTACCTTTATTATTTAGAAATATGACCAATCATTTTATATTTAAATATGGGTCTTCTACTGGTTTTACAATTCTTCCTAGGGAAAAATACAAAGTGCTTTGTGAATATTTGACATTTGTGAAATTTATTTGCAGATTTTCATCTTGTGGGTGGTGCATCATCCATTTTGGTATTTGCTTTGATATTAACTTATCATCACTGAATCCTACTCCTACTATCACTACTACCAACAACTAATAATAATGAAAAGCTGGGGACTCGCAGCCCCTCCATCCACATGCGGCGACATGCAAACACAGCCTAGGGTGATGCGGGCACTGCACAGCAAAATCAATGGGCATGCGGCCCTTTCGGCGCGCTGACAGCATGTCACGCCGCATCAGCCGCCCTCCAACTGCGGCTTCAGATCACGCCGGGCGTCAGTTAAACTCGCCCCCGTCTGAAGCTGAGCAAAACGTGGTAATGTTACAGCCACAGGCAAACGGAGCCGGCGCGCGGAGCGGGGCGGCCCCCTGGCCTGTCACAGCGGATCTGTCTCAGGCCCTGCGCCTGCCGCCTACCCGCCGCTCTTCAGGAATTATGCCTGGAGCACTGCGCCGGCGCGCCGAAAGAGGGGTGTCTGTTCGACGTTTAGCGACATTAGCGCGCTTCACTCATGCTTCCGACGCCCACAAACATGGCGGTCACACAGGAGCCCCCATGAAGTGCAGTGACGGTGTCGTCATGCCAACCTGTAAAACCTATGCATTTATATTTCACTGTCTGCTCTCCTGCCCGGGCTCTCCTCTCTGCAGGAGCTGTGTAACCCAGACATCACTGCTCCCCCCCGGGCACCTCACAGTGGTTAAACGCATCGCAGAGACTGGACCTGGGGAGGACACCTGGACAGTCAGTGCCGACTGAATTGGTACCAGTAAATATATCAGATATATATACTGGTACCAACTGGCATATCGCAGACATAAGGGGTTCACAGAGCATGACCTTATCTCATATGGGATCAACATATTAGCATGTTTTACCCAATAGATAGATCAGATTAGTTAATTTAAACAAAATGTTAAGAACTAAATAATAATAATAATAATAGTAGTAATAACAACAATAATAATGATAATAATTATATTGATAATAATTATAGCGATAAATGGCATGCACACCAGGCACATTTTTCACAGGGTTTTTAATTTCTCTGTTCGGTCTGTGTACCTGCATCAATGGGGGCTGCGTAGGAGTGCTGGGGACCTGAATGCTGCCGCCGCCTTCTCCAGCACCACCTCACCAAATGTATGTCTCTCCCTTTCCAGGATACAGGCATGTGCAGGTGGGAAATGGAAAATTAATGTGGGCACTAAGTTGGAGATTCTGGTCTGGTTGGTTTCTTATATTGTGCCTTTACAGATATGTTTCCACAAAGAATTAAACAGAAAGACAACAAATACATGCAAAATCATCTAACTGAAGTGGAAACGAGGGCAGCAGCTCCCTGTAGCGCGTGGGTCATACTGGGCCTAATGTGCGAATCGCGGCCAACGTGAAACGCGAAATGGTGATCAGCGGCAGATGAGTGGACGAGGATTACACTTAGAGGCTTCCGGATTTACATGCTGTATTTTATCATATTCCGCACAGCTACTTTCACAACCCCTATACGACCTTATGGAAACATTCCACGGTATTATCACATGCATAGCTAATATTCTACTGGCGGGCATGATGTGGGTCACTTTCTGTCAGGGAGATTAATTTCTGGACAAACAGTCTTCTTTCAAAAGTGGTTTCAAAAGCTGAGTCTGACACGTCGGCCTTTCATATGGAGTGCTCCAGCAGAGGTGAACATTGCCCAAGGACATTTTATATGTGTATGTGTGTGTGTGTGTGTGTGTGTGGAGGAAGTTTGACCCACTCTTTTGCAGTCTGGAGTCAGACTGATATTAATTAATAACATTAACATATAATGGGTCTCCTTATTGCACTACGGTGATGTAAAATGACTGGAGGCGAGAACAAGGTTCACGTTCATTAAATTTAAACAATTCTAACTGGAAATGGTACTAAAACTTAGAATGGAAAAATCTAATCCGCCTCCCCAGCATGTATCCTTGCACACAGACATACAGGTGAACCATATTCTTTACTAAAGATCTGCTGTCACTCTGACAATGATACGTATGAGATGCATAAGGCCATAGAAAATTTTCACAAAACTGAATATATACCTTTAAATAATTATGGTAGTATTATTTTCACCATGAACCTTTATAGGAACGTTTCTGGAAGACGGATGGATGATAATATTATTTTATTCTTTGTGCTTGATGGTTTAAAATGATTCAAAATTGTACATTAATGCATTTACACAGTGAAGTGAAATCATACATATTACAGTCAGACTTGACATGTTTAAAATGTGAACTGCAATGGCCTTTCCATCCCATGACAAACAACGGTCATTTTCACCTCAGAGGTATCTGAGGCGGTATTCGGGGTTCCTCAGGGCACAGTGTCAGGGCAATTACCTTCTCATCTCTAATGAGGCCCTGCCCAGAGCAATCCCAACTTTATATCACATTACTGCTTATTCACGCTGGTAATACGGTAAACTGCTTGTTTAAATAGCCTTCAGCAAAACAAATCTCCCTGTCCACCAATTACTCCACAGCCTTTAAACACCAGTGTGTGAATGTCACTCTCCTGAGCACTTTAGGCAGTGTAACACCACAGCAGAGCTGTATATGACAAATTCAGTGCATTGCTGGTTACTCACAGCTGCCTAGTCCTCACTTTTCCCTTCATTCACCCAGTTTGTTCTCCTGCTGTTTATTTTACTTAGTTAAAAAGCAGTATGAACCTATGCAACCGGAAGTAAATGTTTGTGCAATTCACAGTACAACATTCCCATTATTTATATTAAAACGCATCATTTCCTTACTTATTTTACGAAGGTATGTCTAAGCATTTTATATATTCTGATTTCTGTGGCAAATATGAATGAAAAAAATAAAAGGTACGGGTGACAGTTCTCCTTTGATTATGTGGATATAGCTGAGGTGCAGCTGCCTTCAACCATTGCTCTGCTCTGTAAATATTCCACGGAAGTTTGGATCAGGGTTTCTCATGCTTTCCTGGGAACGGGGCCTCGTGCCTGTGGGACAGACAGGCGTCGCTGGATGATCGCCGCACCGGCTGGAATTAGGAAGGCCGTCTTTATGGATGGGGTACGGAAACTCCCGCGGTCGGCATGAAATCCTTCAGGTCGACCTTTGGCAGGAGCGGGCACTTAGGCAGCCGAGTTGAGGCAGCAGCTTTAGAGCTTGACTGTGGCACTCGTAAAAAGCCCCTTTGTGGAGACAGTGATTCCCTGAGAATTCGTTTTCTCCCTTTTTGTTCGCTGCTAATCACAGTGAAGGATTTCTGAGGATCTGGGGAATAGAGCTCCGTTCTTACTGCCTGTCCCATGGGCCTCTCGTTTACCGCGTCTTCAGCAAGCTTTTCTGGGCTCCTCGCGCATACTTGTGCTTTAAAGTGGAGCCCAATGCAGCAGAAATGTCGCCAACGGCCTTTTCCAGCTGAGCCGGGCTTAGCGGTGTGGCCCGGCACAGGACGTGTCCGTCATATAGGTACCGAGGCTGACACCGTCACTTCCCACCGAAATGTGATGCGCCACGTTGACCTGCTGCCATACACCCCACCATAGCTATGGAAATCCACGCACAGGTTGCATGAGGAGATCCCTTAATCTAGAGATGAAATGGTATGAAAATCACGCTTATCAGTATTATCGTGGTATTGTTAAAATGTGCAGAAAATGTTTAAAAAGTAATGATACACAAACTGCAATCATTTCACCAAGTTTTATATTGAAAACCACAAATAAAATTAGCAGCACTATGCACTCTTTGTTTGCATAAACATGAAAATAATAATTCTTATGTGAACATATGATAACCATATCAAAATGCACATTAACATTCTCATTAAATCTCCAGAGCACTGTCACTGCCTTCCACCATGTTTTCACTGGCACTAAACAAACCCACGTTGCATGCTACGCCTGCGTACCTGCGTCTGGAAGACTGTGGCTAACTTTGGTTGATGCGGTACAGTATTTACCATGAGTTTTTCAAAGCGCGGTAATCTCTGCTGGCACGTGGAAGACAACTCCCGGTCAGGCCCAAGACCCAGAACGAAGGACCCCCTGATGTGACACCCACTGGCGGCCATGCTTGCTAGCACTCAGTAGTGGTGTAATGACATATTAAATATGAAGGAGCGTAAAAAGACAATAGCGGGACCGGGGGAGTGTTTGAACCTGCTACCCCTGCGGCTCCCAGGCTGTAAAGAGTTCTTGATAAATAAATATAGTTTGTGTAGCTTGCCTATCACTTGAAAAACTAATGATTATTGACTCCCCTCAAGCAGCCATAAGGGAGCGTAGCCTGAGGGCGTTCCCAGGCAGCACCCCCCCCCAGCACTCCAAACACTAAACACATGCTTTCTGGGCTCTGCCAGCCATTGGACACAAACACGGCAGACGGAATCGGCCATTTAGCATCCAGCTCATCCTGACAGATTCCCTCAACTGTGCAGGATTGGGGGGAAGGAGGGGTGACGTCTGGCTTTTATTCGAGCCGGCAGAAGAGCCCGGGGGTGCTTTAGCCTGGGCGACGCTCCGGCAGAAAGCGCCGGTGTCAATACACGTCTGTGTCAGCGGCCTGGAGCTGCCACGGTGCATCGCATCCGGGAAGCTGGTGGACGTGGGCCAAACCCCACCATGTAGAGATGGGGCTATGATCACATGATTGTCACCCCGCCCCACATCAGACACCCCCTGCTTTTTTACTGCTTGCAGTGAGTGTTGTGTAAAAGCACGCCCTCATATGGGAAATCATAGCTGGCATGCACCGGGACGTCACGTGACACTATTTAGTGTTATTTTATGCGAGGATGCAGCACGGGCGTGGCCCCCACCTGCCCCCTCCGTGTTTGTATGCAAATAGCAGCCGGTTTGTCTGTCGTCTCTCATCCTGTCGTCTCCGGCAGCCGTGCGCTGACAGGGCTCGTCAAAAAAACACACACACGTGCTAAAACGAGGCTCGCTAACAGCAAAGGCAGCACTGCCATCTTTTATGGGGCCACCTGAGGATTACTGCTCTCCCGCCTCCGCCTTTCCACAGAGGCAGAGAGCGGGGGCGCCGGGGGACGGCACTCATTGCACCGTGCCGTGCCCGCCGAGATCAAAGCGCGACCGTACTCGTCTGCCTAATGACATCAGAATGAATCGTTCCTGTCAGAATCTTGGCGTGTCTAAAAATAGATACGATTTAAGCCATTTTCTAACGATATTGTTTAAATGTGAGAGAATAATGGGATTGGTATTAGAATACCATAAGTGGGGTACCGTGGGAACCATGGCAGGCCTGGGGGTAGCCACACGGACCTGAGTCATCTGATTTTAAGGTTATGGTGCGGTATATATATTTTTCATGTAAAACGCAAGCCTGTCAGGCTGCGTTTCAGATGTGATAAAGGAGAAAAAGGCATCCTTTAGGTGTTTGTTAATTCGAGCAGAGGATACTGGTTAACCCCTAAGTGTTTTGCCCTACAGACATCCATGAAAAGTTAATTAGTACCACCTGGGATGGACACCTCAAGGATGCAGCTAATGTGAGCCCTTAGCAGGGGGCTGGGATGGGGGGAGGCACCTGATGCGGCGAGGGCTGCGGGACCCGACGGGCACACCGACACCAACCGGGCCGGACCGCATGGCGCTGAACTGGGTATGTGGCACTCCATCTATAATTAATGGGCTTCTTCTGAGGGGAGAGAAACAACGGACACACTGTCCCCACCATGGGACGCTGCCCTGTGCAGCACAGAGCCTGTGTGTGCATGTCTGTGTACCTGTGTGCATGTATATGTGTGTGTGCGTGTGCGTATGTGTGTGTGTGTGTGTGTGTAACTCTGTATGTATGTGTGTGTGTGTGTGTGTGTGTGTGTGTGTGTGTGTGTGAGTGTGTACCTGTGTGTTTGTGTGCCCCGTAGTAAATTTTATTTACACCATATTTACTACACCTAATCAACCAAAAAAACTTTTCCTTTTTGGGTTAAGCATATTAATTTATATTTTGACACAGTTAATTTTATTCAAGTAAAATGCCTCAGAGTGTTTTCCATAAATTCAGAACCTGCATCGAAGATATTAAAACAAAACAATAATTAATTATTCATATGCATTTCAGTTTTTTAATTCTAAAGTCTAAAGCTTTTCCAAATTATACACAGTTCCACTGCCCTCATTAAAAGCATCATCCTTTGCTCTCTGGTTGGGTTTTGCATCAAAATGGTCAAAGTTTGTTCAGCAGGAACGCCCGTCATCACACTAACACGCGCCTCACACGAGACAGATCGTCGAGTTTCACCATGGCAAACAGCTTTGTGACTTTGTGAAGGAACTCTTGCCCATTGTCAAGTTTGATTTTAAAAATACCATTGCCAATACCAGATGTATTTGAGTAACCTCAAGATCCATGAAGTCTAATTTAACCCTGTGTGCAATTGATCCTCCTCACATAAAACTACAGTCCCCACATTCCCTCATATGGCTCATCAGAGCCATAAACCTCCCACCATCACTGACCCTACAGGAATTCTGGGTGGTACCTGGACCCCAAAATTCAGGCCATGAGGAAGGGACGCGTGTGAACAGAACTGGCTTCTGACTGGATACACCACAGACAGAACAACCCACCATCACCAGCTTCCCGCCGTCTGATGCGTAAGTAAATGACACACAATGATTTTGGAGCCAATTTCCCAGCCTCCTTTTAACCAGATCCACACATTAACCATACAGATTATGATGACTGAATCAGACTCTATGATGTTGCATTTGTGATACAAAGACAATATGCATTTGCAGGTTCCCTCACACACAGCTCAGGTCACTCACATGTGCATGTGAACACGCACACACACACACACACACAAATACACACACACGCACTCACTCGCACACAGTATAAGTGTCTTATAAGTAAACAGCATTGTTTCTTCATTAAAATGTAGTCCTAAGGCGGTTAACATGAATAATTTCCTCAGCACCTTCATGGCCACACAATATGCAAATCAGATGCTTTCAGACAGGGTTTATGAGGAGGAGTCAGGACTTGTTATAGAAAATCCTGTTTTTCCCATTGGCATCGGGTTATTTTTAACACTTTTCCCATGTAAATCCCAGGCCTAATAACCCAGAGGATTAACCCCCCCGAGAGTGCAGCAGTCACGTGATTTGCCCCACTCCGCTCCTTTGCTTAATATTAACTCTTGCTTTGGGGCTAACCCACCCATTCTCAAAGATAAAAGCGAATTTCAGCAATGCTCCTAAGTTCTGCTTTTAAAAAATGCATTCGGATTAATATTCAAATATAATTTCTCACCTAAAGAAATAAAAAATGCTAATTTGTAGAACGGATGGTAATTTACAGCCGAAATTAGTGTGCCATTTGACGTTCCCAGGGCAGGATGCACAAAAGAGTGAGATCAAAAGACCCCCCTTCCCCCGCCCCAAATAAGGTAACGTTCTCCCTTAAATGGGAAATTCCCCAACACTGGTTATGTCTGCATCTGCCCACATTCCCTTCTGTGTTTCCGAGGTAAATTTTCCTCCCTGTCCATACTGAATGTACTCCGTGAGATCTTCACTTTAGCTTTTTTTTCAGTGAACACCTGACTAGCTACAGGAAGACTAAACATATGCACTGTTATTTCACCACCATCCTGCATCGGATGGGTATCTTTAATTCCATTGACAATCTTTTTTTCACCGCGTGGCAGCTTGTGAGACTACGTTCCAAATTGTGCAGCATCCCACTCTGTTAACGTACACTTGTATTAATCCCGCAGTGAAAGCGACTTTTCCCACAAATCTTCACCGGAAGCATGTCTCCCCCAGCCCCCACCCACTTCTTTGCTGCCTCCCAGCCTGTGGAGGCTCCTGGGTAATGCTCTGCATGTGAGACACAGGCCCTGGGGTGTCCCACCCAACAACGAGCCCACAGCAAGATGAGGGGCTCACTTTGACCCGGGGGGCATCTACTGTCTGAAGATGGACCTGCACTGGCCCCTCCCCCCAGCTGCCTGATAACGCGGTCCTTTCCTACTCGATTCCCCCTAAGAATGAGCAGGACTTTGACCTGTAACATGTCGCTTCTAGGTTTTGTAACGTGTTTTTCCGTCTTAATGCTCCTATTATAGTTTATGTGACATTCTTGCCTGATGACCGTTGGAGATGAGCCCACAACAAGAGACATCGTCAGGCCCAAATCAGCGCTGCGGCGAGGTGTGAAACTGCTCACCAAAATGGCTTAGCAGCCCGAGACATGATGGGGGCTCCCGTAAGTTCCCGATTAAACGGGCCATCCCACTCTGTGATCAGCGTGTCTATTACGCGGTGGCCAGATTCCACCCGCGATTCCTCAGGCTGAGACCTTGTCACTAACTGTTTATCTCGCCTCCCGTCTGACGAGCAGCGGTGAGACAGGGCCCATAAAGCTGATTGCAAGCGTCAGCTCAGGCACCTTTATGGACGCCCGTGCAGCTGATAGGGCCCCCTTTTATTTTCCAATTTTACGAGGCCTAGATGGAAGCCGTTTCTAATCCGCCCACATCGTAAAAAATAAACAGGGGAGAGCTGGCTGTGCACGCTGCTCATCTGGAACGTTCCAGAGGGCCAATGCGAGTTGAGAGCCCGCCGGGCTCACAGGGTTCAGGTCTCAGTGATGTAGACCTCTTACATATTCATTGCATGTTCTAATCCCCAGCCTCGAAAAAAGGAAGATTTATTTATTAACAATTTATGGAGTTATTCCACATTAATGCATTCATATTTGGTAGTTAGCTCTATTAATTTTAATAACTGCTTTTTATATATGTTTGCCAAAATGTAATCCGTGTAATATTGTATTGTTTTTGTTTCATTCATTCCTTTAATCTCCCTTTATTGTTCCCGTTTAAAACGGTTCAGATGATAATATCATCCGCTGAATCAGCATCTCATTTCTGTCTGTAAAATAAAGCATCAGTATGAGAGATATTATATTATGTCAGCTGTCATGTGTCATATGTCGGTCACGTGTCCGGCTCCTGCCACCGATTCTCTCTAAAATTCCACCGTCGGTTTTAATGGGGCGGCAGTTTTAAAAGGCCATGTGAGGGTTAGGTTTCCCGCCAACATCAGGTGACCCAGGAGGCCTGCAGCTGTGAGGTGGTGGGGGGGGTCCTATTCCGTGTCCGACAGAGCTGATTAGCGTCACGGGCAGGTGCTGGAGGATATCCCCCACTGGCCATAGGTGGGGGCCATACAGAAGGCACAAATACTAATCACATCCAGTGCTCATTCTGCAAATAATAAAAAAAAAACTCAAATATAGACATTGTGATGCTGCTATGTGCTTCCTCAGGGGGTTTCATTATCATCTGCATATTTATGTATGCAAACACAATATGAATAATTACAGTTCCCAACTTCTCCTTTCTCCAAAGGTTACAGCCTATTAATTAGAGCTGAACAATTAGCGGGAAGGGTTTGCTTCAGACTTTTATACTGTATCCACACCCCCCTCGCTCAACGAATAACCATGATTAATACTGAGATCATGATTCATCCCAGCAGTAATTGTAGCCTTTTAACATACATCTGATTTCTAACTTTATTGCTACAGAGATTCCCCACTGTCTCATATGTAGATCATCCTGCTAGGTTTGTTTAAAGAGATGAAGTTCACTGCAGTCAGCTTGACACTCTGTTCCCAGACTGAATGCGGAAGGAGTAGGGAGGGTTCTGGGTATATGATCGCACAGCCCCTGATGCTGCAGCAATCATTATGGAATCACACCCACTCTACTGCCAATAGCTTCATATCATTGACTGAACATCCAGTGAACCTGCTGAGAATGGCCTGTCCTTTAAAGTAAAGCGTTCTCTCTTGTATGGGCCTTCGATCAGCCTTTGACAGCAGCGCCAACTTACCTGGACAATTTGAGTTTGTCTCAGAGTATAACTTTATTCTACAGGTAGGAGAACCTGACGTAATCAGCAAAAGAGAACCTGATCCAACAAGCATCAGAACCTGATCCTACAGGCAGGAGAACCTGACATAATCAGCAAAAGAGAATCTGATCCAACAGGCAGGAGAACCTAATCCTACAGGCAGGAGAACCTGATCGTATGGGCAGGAGAACCTGACATAATCAGAAAAAGAGAACCTGATCCTACAGGCAGGAGAACCTGATACAATAGGGCAAATCAACACCTTAAACCATAGTGCAATAATTCTTCCTTAGCCATACAGTTCCTTACTCTTCAGTACAATATTTTATATAATATACTGAATGATAGTCTATTATATCATCTATCGTACAGAATATAGCATATTGTGTACTGTATAATGTAATATAGAATATACTGTATAGTTTTAGCTCCTAGTGTATTCTCCATCCATCCATCCATTTTCTTTAACCGTTTGTCCTATACAAATTCATAGGGGTCAGGAGCCTATCCAAGAAGCTACAGGCGCAAGACAGGGAATAACCCAGAATACTGTCTTGTATGTTGTATATTCTCTTAAGTTAATGCTTTGTGTGTTGTCTAGATATTTAACTGTATTTTCTTTAACCAATTCATCACAGAAAATTCCGGGGGTGTCACTGGCGAAAAAAATTCTGATTCTGATTCTTCTGAGAACCTCTGGTGTCACGTCCAGCCCCGCCCTACCAGTCTGTTCCCAGTGTTTCCCGCAGGCGGGGCTGCTAATCAGCCACGCCTGTCGCTCGCTGTTATTACCTCGTGTTCATTCCCCTTGTTAATCAGCCACAGGTGCCCCTCGTTCATTCCCATGTCTTCTAATGTATAAGAGTGCCTTAGTCCTGTGATACCCTGTCCAGTCATTGTAGCCTGTCGTTGTTTGTGTGCCCTGCTCCTCGTGCTAATAAAGTCCCCGCACGGGGTTCCCCCTTTGAAAACCGTGCCTGTCCTGGGCTGTGTCTTTTCGACCTGCGTCATGCCTCACCGTCAGCCCCGCGTGCATGACATCTGGGATGTTAAATCATGTTCAGTTGTGAAAATGTAGTTCTTTTTCCTTTAAAATTTAGAGATCATGTGTAGAATGTGTGACATTTAATAGCCCTTAAAAATTACAGTGTAAGATTACAGATTACTACAAAAGTAATACTCAACTGAATAAGGAGGAAAGCTGACCTAAGACTATAGCAGCTACAGGAATAAGACTTTCTAGACTAAATTTGCATTTGGTGATTTAGATCTCTGCACACTACAGCCATCCCACTCACTCTGCAGGTTACACTGTCCCACCCACACTAAATGTTACACTGTCCGCTCTCACACTGCAGGTTACACTGTCCCACCCACACTGCATGTTACCCTGCCCCACCCACACTAAAGGTTACATTGTCCCACCCACACTGCATGTTACCCTGCCCCATCCACACTAAAGGTTACACTGTCCCACCCACATTGCGTGTTACACTGCTCCACCCACACTGCATGTTACCCTGCCCCACCCACACTGAAGGTTACGCTGTCCCACCCACATTGTGTTACACTGCTCCACCCACACTGCATGTTACACTGCCCCATGTTATGAAACAGGAGGTGAACAAATCACATAATAAACTGTTTCTATATTTAAAAATAGTAAAAAAGTGATACCTTCCACTCCTCATTTTAAACATATTTGTACATTTCAGAATGAATAATAACAGCAAGTCAATGGCATACATAACTTTATTGAAGAGGGCTTTGAAGTCTTCTTAATCAATTACCTCCCACTTTCCTCCAAAAAAACTGGTGCAATATTTATCAAGCTTCACAAAAAAAACTGAATGTAAAAAAAAATCCTTGAAATTTTCATCAAAAGCATTCTAATCAGGCATTCCTCAGGTCAGCTAATGAGTTGGCAGGGCCCTTACTGATGCACAGCTCCAGTGGAAAAGATAGAAGATAGCTGCCCATGTTTCATCAAAGGAAAAGCTCATTAGCAGATCTTTCAGGAACTGATTTGATTATAGTTTCACTTTTTAAAGTGAAAAATGTTTCCCTCATTAGGATGATTATGATTCAAGGTCATCGTTTGAAGCCGTGTCTGTCAATATGAGATAAATCGACCTCCATCTTTCTTTTTGCACTACTTCTTCATTTTAAGGCTTTTAAACGTCTCCTTTTTCTTTTGGTCAGAAAGTTTAATAAATGCAATTATTTTTTAACAAAAAAGTGTAACAAAAGTATCTGAAATGGTGGTGGACAAAGACTGAGCACAGGATTGGACAGGAAAGTTGAGTGTAAATGCGGATATCTGATGGCCTGTAATGAAACAGAGAGGCACCTTGAACAGAGGGGTTTTTCCAAAGTTTTTATTGCTGTTTTTTCTCTTTTTTTAATTTCCTAGGGGTTTGAAGAACACGTAATGGTCAAAACAAATTTTCAAAGTGAATTATGTGAAGTCAGAAAAAGATGCAAAAACTGAAATCAAATAAAATCAATGCACTACCATCTGTATTTTGGCTGTAAACAGAAATAATTACATGGAAAACGCAATATCTGCCCAAGCAGGCAGCCGGCGCTGTAACATCTGTCTCCTCGTTATGTCCACTTTCCTTTGCCCTACTGTCTCCAAATCTCTGAATTCCTGAATTTTCCAGGGAAGCAACAATAATGTGTCTTTGAGTCAGTGAGACCCAGTGCAGGGGCCAGTCTTAGCCCATGTCCCCCTCCACTGCAGACTGCTACAGCCCATGCCAAAATACTTGCAGAGACAAGAAGAGGGAATTTTTTTATTATTATTTTTTATATTTTATTATTGTTGTTGTATAATTTGAGTTATAAGAGCAGTAGTGGTAGAGAACGAACTCTGCCCTGTTTTCATTCGAGGTACCTGGTTTCTGAAAGGTGGAAAAACCCTGACCTAGAGCCCTGAGCACAGAGTGAAATAATGAAATGTGTTTGTACCTTACACTCGTGAATCAGACAGTGAGTGATCGGGGGGTGTTCCACAAAGCAGGATTTCTCAGTTAGCTGGATAACCTAAGCCAAGTGTGAAAACTGTCAAGTAAGAGGTGAGGTAAGTGACATTCCTGTTGGACAATCCTTACATTTGACTTAAGTTATCTGGCTAATAAAGACACCCTGCTTTGTGGAAAACCCCCCAGGGCAGGAGTAGGAGGTCGCTGACCACGTGACATGGCTCATAGAACTGAACACCTCTGAATCGTTAAGGGTATTGCAGAATTTCTGCCCTTCATATGGTGTTCAGTAGTGTATGTTTGGCTGATTTCGTAGATGACTCTTACTTGAATAGCGCTTGTTATGTTTTATATTGCTACTGTATTGCAGTAAACAAACATTCTTTCTGGTCAATCCCATAAGTGTCCAGTCATGTCACGCACGTGTGCAGTCCTACAATATTCTCTTTACTTTTATTGTTGATAAATTTAACTTCTTTTCATTTTCTCAGATAAGGCTCCAGTCCTAAAACTCAAGTTATAATATGTTTGCAGTTTACTGTACATTGTTTGTCATGTTGTTTATCCCATTACCTTTTCATTGTTTTTAATCAGTTTACTCATGAGAAAACAGTTGTTTATACATCAGAAAGACAAACAGGAGAATACGCCACTTTTAATTTACCTTCAAAGTCCTTTAATTTGATGTTTTCAGCTAATTAGATGATCACAGCGTCTGAGCTAAGACACCTTTGAAAAGTAGCATTCTGTTAAAGGCTGGGTTTGGTACGCTGGTGCATGTGGCACCTGATTCCTGTTGCGGCTGCGGTCGTCTTCCCTGGCAGACTCTTGCTCCCCACGAGGCAGGAAATCTGCCGTATGCCTGCAGCCTTAGGCTGGCATTAGGCATTAAGGCGCAATCAATAACCGTGTGATAGCACCTCACTTTGCCGACCCGGTGCTGCCTTAACCATGTGGGCAAGGTGGATTAAATGGGACTTAACTCTCGACGCCGAAAAAAATTCACACAAGAAGAGGACATGTCCGCTGCTGCAAGCACAATTCAGGGTGCGGTTAGAGGGTTAAACCCCCAGCTGATTAACCTGTGACGGGTTTTAATTGCCAGAATCTCCAGCCTTTGCAAACGGGTGACTTCATAGCAGCATTTAGGCTGCGATCCAGACACCCCAGCAGCATTTGCACAACAATCCGCCGGCCAAAAGCCCCGGCGCCGTCCCAGTGACGTCACACCACTTGCATAATAACGTGGCAGGCGGCAGCCTCCTGTCGCTGGGGGCGGGGTGGGGGTGGGGGATCGCCTGACACACAGAAGACAAGCGAAGCGTTTGGTAAATGTTTGGTTCCACGCATGCTCCTCATTTACTGGAGCGGCGGATGGAGGGAAACCGGTGACAAGATGAGGAGCAAGGGCTCGCCGCGGGCGGTCAGCACGGGAGTCGGCACGGGTGGGGGGAGCCTGCCGCAGCGGCCTTGACAGCTCGGTGAGGTGGGGGTTTCGAGCGACATCCCCAAATGCCTCTTACTCTACAGAAATACACGCAACTGATGCTCCTGCCAGGCCTGACAGGTGAAGGCCCGTAATCCAGCCCCCCATCAGCGTCGCTCTGCTAAATTGTTGGGAAAGCTCCACATGACACCCCAGCCAATCAGAATTTTTACCCATGACCCGTGACATGGATGAAACTTTACATACAATTTGCATGTTAGGTTTATCATGTCCTGGTGGGGTGTTTGGGGCATACACAGTGGGGGGGAGGGGGGTCACATTGGTTGTGTATGGAAATATACGATGCCCCAATTCATTTATTTAATATCTATTATTCTGTACCTATTGCTAACATATTTTTGGCTTATGTGTTTAGTGATATAATGTATCCTGAATGGTATGGGGGCGATATTCTTTACATTTTAGAATAATTATAAAGACATCAAAACTATAAAATATCATATGCACTGACCAAAATAATATAAATAAATAAAAATTATTTGTTGGGGGGAGGGAGGTCTGTAGATTTAGGCTCAGATGGCTGCTGGTTTAAATCCCTGGGTCAGCAGAGTGATGCCACTCTTGGACTCTTGAGCAAGGCCCTAAACCCTAATTACTCCAGCAACTGGTTTTCCCTACTGTCTCCTGTATGCCAGTTTTGTAAGGCGGCCCCCTAGGATGCTTTTCCAGCTGTCCTGAAGGAGGTCCCACATGTAAGCTGAGCATACATTGGCAGGTAATGTAATGTGATACGATCACCATCCTTTGTAGGCTGCTTGGCGTGTCCGAACTTTTGACTGGTACTATATGTTAGGGATTATGGAACAGATTATTTACATCAGTTGAGAACTGCCTGTATAAACAAATGAAAGATCACAAAGAATGCTAAATGTTTAAAAATCAGTGGTTGTCGTTTTACAATCATTTGTAGTATTTCTACTTACTGTTTTGTGGAAAAACATTATACTTAATTAAAAATTAATGAAATTGTCCATCAGGCAGGACAAAAAGGCAAAACTCAGCCGGTGGACTGGCCCGGTCGTGGCAGCCTGTGGAGCAGATTAGCCGTCTGTGGATGGCCTGCTTGCTAATTGTTCCTAATAGCCTTTTAATTATGGGAATGATGAAGTTGGTTACGGGGGATGGTCCCAGCTGAGGGACCTGCTTCAGCCGTTACCGCGCTCACTCTCCCTGGCTCTCGCTCGCCCGCCACACTTTCACGCTCCCGAGGGGATTAGCGGTAGACCCAAGCCCTTCAGCGGACTGCATTCCTGCTTTTAATTGCGCTCGTAACGGGAGTCTCCGCGGCAGCGCCAATTAGTGTCCTGGCAGCACTGCGTATCCAGGAATATCCGTCTAACAGGAACAGCGAGACCGTGGCTCGTGACTCATTTCCACCTGCTGGTGCTACATCCTACGCTGTAAATCACGCAGTAAAAAACCCAGTAAAAACGCAGCGCACTGTGTCTAAAGACAGGGATCATTTTAGACCTGTTCTGTGACACGAGGGTATATGGTGTGTTTCAGCTCTGCCAGCCTGGTTTGGGTTCTGTCATGCAGATTCGCAAATGAGACATTCAGAAACAGAACTATCCTTGGCTCAGTGGGTTATAACAGGAAAGCAAATCTTTTAGAAAAAAATATTTCCCCGTGTACAATTTCGCTGAAAGCACAACACAGTCACATTACTGCTACAGTACCAATTACTTTCCTTAATTCCAGAAAATACTTTTGTTTGGAAATGAACCCTTAACCGATGCTGTGTTTTTACTCAATCAAGGTGTTTTGTATTCCGTATCATTTTCTAAAGCCTTCCTTCGTGTTGTGAGAAGGTAGCTCATTTGAAAACATTTGTTTTTCCATTCTATTGACATTTATTCCTAAAAATTACCTGATTTCAGCAACTAGGGTCGCTGCCTGTTGTTGTAATTGACTTCCGATGTCAAACGTGGAAGTACCAGGACTGGTGAAAACGGAGATTCAGTAGAAAGGAAGGGAGGAAGGAAGGAAGGAAGGAAGGAAGGAAGGAAGGAAGGAATATAGCAAATAGAAAGAGTGATTAGATGCTACTCTTCCTCCCGACATGAGACTTGTTTAGTAAGAGTAAAAAGTGGAGTATGGGGAAACTTAGCTGTCTTGAGAAAAGAATAAACCACAAGTAGTTTTGTGTTGTTTCAGAGGTATCCAGAGATGACTGTAAAACCTGATTACATAAAGAGGTAATGGAGTGTGGAGTGCGTCTAATTACCCTGTCTGGTAAAGACCCCATGAACACAGCAACTGATTGTTCGGAAATTGGCCCTCGAAACTCATGACCTCATCAAAATGCATCTCCGTCATGAATATTTAAAATATCACTGAAAGCCACATGAACCGGGAATCAGTCGTTGTTTCCAGCAGGAGTGGCAAGAGAGGCTGAGCCAGAAAGGGGGTCTTTGCAAACGCTTCGCTGAGCATGGCTTGGGACCGTGGCTGGTCCTGCCTGATGCTCTTTCTGATGGAGGACAGGAGCTACTCAGAGTAGAAATGAAAGGTGCTTCTGCAGAATCGAGTTTGACCACAAATGCAAGATGCATGTCGGTTATAGGCTGAAAACGATATCCTCTCTCCTCTGGCACAGTGGTCAAATGAGCCAGAGGAAAGTAAGACATAAACACTGTGGCCTTCGAGCCTAAAGAGGGATGCAGGAGACTCAAAGAAAAATGAAGGGCAGCTCAGTCATCCTCCTGGCAGTCGGCAGCAAAGGACGCACCCCAATCCCAGCGGCGTCTCTCTGGCACTTAGAGAATCAGGCTGCATCGTCTCGATATATCACACTCTTACATAGAAATACATTATAATGCAGTCAAATGAGTACAGAAACTGCTGTACATGCTTCAGGCGAAGATCGTAGACCTCCCCTCAGCATAGACCACTTCTCACTATTGACCTCCTCTCAGCATAGACCACTTCTCAGTATTGACCTCCCCTCAGCATAGACCACTTCTCAGCATAGGCCTCCCCTCAGCATAGACCTCCCCCCAGTATAGACCTCCTATCAGCATAGACCTCCATGCAGTGAAGACCTGCTTGAAGACTATTAAAAGATCTTTTTGATGCCATCCTGTGTGGCTAGCTGATGGTTTGTGGGTTCCTGTACTGATGGTTTCCCCTGACCTTAAGCTGCCATCTGCTGTGTAATTCCCATGTTTAGCGTCTGGCCTGAATTTTCACCATTTTTGGAACGGCTGGCAAAATGATAGGATATGCATGTGATGCAGCACGCCACACAGACTTACAGGTTAATAGGCTTACCTCTTGGAGTGGTCATCCTGTACCTGCTTTCCATAACTAAGTGGGGTTATAAATTATGGGAGTTTGAGTAAGAGTTAGAGGGTGTCCCGATACATAGTGGAAATTTGGGGATATGGAGTCCCAATACATAGAAATAGTTCTCAATGGGGGAGAGAGAAACTGTCAACGAATACTCAAGCCAATATATTCCAATAGATAATAAATATTGACCCTCACTTCATATTTGAGTAGAGACCACAGGCATCTGTAGCACATCTCAGTGACTGTCCTTGTTTGTACCTTTGCAGCTGTTTACAGCCTCACCACTGCAAAGCCCCCGGAAGCCCCTGTGTCTGTCCTCTCCTTTCTGACCTGTGTTCCTGTCCTCCATAATTGCCTTTTTGTCACCAGTCCATATTGCGGCTGACACTGCTCCCAAATTCTTTTTTTCATCTTATCTCATTTTTTATGTATGTAAAAGGACACAACCATGCAAAATTTATACAGACAGTGAAATGAACAAATGCATTCATGCATTTTCACATGAATCCTTCAGTAAAACCTTTGGCTTCTGACAGGCAGGCTCTGGCCAGCTCTTACACTCTGAACTTGGACTTTGAAAAAAGAAACCCACGAAGGTCCCCACATATGGGGCGTAGCTGAAGGGAGGCTGGATGTTCATCATTAGCATGTAGCTTAACCCACCCTGGGCGTGGTTATGGTCATAGCCATTACATCACCGTCATGTGTTCAGTGAAAAGCATGAACATGGTATTGATTTATTACTGTTGAAGCTGAAATGTGCATTTTAAGCTGCATTGTATTGTTTTGAATTTGGAATTTGGGAAATTGTATTAAAACAGTACATTTGGATATTGTGTATGGACATTGTAATATTTATATGTATTATTACATATAACAAATGTATATATGTATATGTATGTATTGTTTACTGGTTCATATTCTCAAAAGGTTGAAGAGGGTAAGGGTGCTGATTGTGTCCCTCAGAATATCACAGACATATAAAAAACGTGCAAAATCTGTACAAAAAAAACACATTTGTCTCCCTGCAAAAATGTGTATTTCAAGTACTCAGAAACATGATTAAAAAAATAAAACCACAAGAGAATGTTCCGGTTGAATTGTACAGTCATGAAAGGCTTCCTGCCATAATTACACTTAACAAACGACGCCAGCGGAGCCTTTTTTTCAGCAACACACAACCATCTGCGCGGCCCCTCATTAAAAATGAATCGGCCCCCTCCACATCTTATCTCGTATGGATATACAGTGTGACGGCGAGATTAAAATTGTATTGATCCGCTGTTGCTTTTGCTTTACAGCGGGATGAGGCTCTGCAGGCAGCGTGGCGTCCTGGCCCGGCTGACGGTGCCGTTCGGGGGAAACAAGAGAAAAGCAGAGCGGTGGAACAGACCCAGAGAACAATCCGGACACCACGGGCTCGGGGCAAACAGCTGAAACACCTGACAAAGGGCCAGCCCTGGAAGACACAAGCTTACCGTCAGCTAACCGCTAAAGGCTAGCTGGCACTGCTGCGCTGGAAATGCTACACTCATGGCTTTCCGTTATGCTATAAAACAGGAGCATAATCATTTTGATGAATAATAAGTATGGAAATACTGGGGTATTATGTCATCTCTCTTCAGTAGCTTTCGGATGGAGTCCATTAAAGGCGGGACGGTGTCCCTTTCAGGCGACATTTTGCAGCGTGATTCTGAAAGGCTGAAAAAAACGGCTTAGAGCCTGCCTATTGATTCCGGCCAGCCCAGCGTCTGTAAAGTGGTTCTGTGGTGCTCCCCAGTCAGGCCTCATCTGGCCCATCGCTCTCTCCCTTATTTACCCGCACTGATCCATGAAGACTAATTGAAGCGCAAAATCCTGGCCATTGTTGTGTGTGTGTGTGTGTGTGTGTGTGTGTGTGTGTGTGTGTTCCTGATTTCTGGGGGGAGGGTCTGGGGGTGTCAGTGTAGGGAGGCAAGGCTGGG
>JAAGVU020000039.1:16708621-16727660 GCA_011763525.2 Mormyrus iriodes
GTGGGTGGTGGGGTGGGGGGGTGTGGGTGTGATCTGGGGGGGGGGGGGGGGGGGGTTTTAGGGTGGGGGGCGAGGCTCGGGGAGTGGCAAGGATGGGGGGATAGGGGGGGGCTGACAGCGAATAGTGTCAGCTGCGCAGGCAGCAGAAAGAGCCGACATCTTAATAAAACAGCCTGGGGCGAAATCCCATTAAAGCCTTCTGAAGCTTGTTTCCCCACAGTGGGGCAGGTAGGCGGTGAGCTGTGCAGCACTCTGAGGGATGCTGCATCAAACACACAAGGGCTTTAAAAACACAGGGGGAGACACACACACACACACACACACACACACACATATATATGTATATATGTATTGTATATCTGTCTGTGTGTCTGTGTGTGAGCTTGTCTGTCTGCATATTTCTTTACTGCGTGTTTATTTATTCCGTCTGGCATATGTCCCCATGTGGCTAGAGATGGACCCCTTACACCACCAGCGAGCCGTCCTCAGCGTGACTTCGACGTGACTCTGCCCCCCACCCCAGCAGAGAGAAGCAGCACAGGACTCTGGGATTGGGGTTGACAAACAGCTTGTGTATCAATGTAACATTCGATTTGGGAATAAGGATAAATTTGCCCCTTGCTGCATCTGCTACTCGTACCAACCTAAAATTGACATTTCATTTCTAATTTAGAAATTTACAATGGTCAAGATACCAAGTCACTATGAAGATTACGAAAGTACGTGCACCAATAGTACATGCACAAACATATACGTGTGTGTGCTTATACAGGCAGTCCCCTGGTTAAGAATATCCGACTTACAGACAAATCATACTTACGAAGGTACTGCCATAAAGTCTGTTATGTAAAAAATTTGGGTTAAATACAGTGTTTCATGATAACAAACGCATGTGTTACTGTGTGACTCACATGAAAACATTGTGTGGCTTCAGTTGTTTATTGGCTCTAGTTACAGTACAGTACTGTGTGTAGTTACTTTTGTTACTACTGTATAATTACTGTTATTATGTGCTGTAGTATTAATATTTATGTACTGTATCACTGTTTTTATGATTATTATGTACGGTATTATTATTTAGCTACAAATTCGACTTAAAGACAGACCTGGGCAATTGCTCTTGATTGTAACCTGGGGACTGCCTGTACTGTATACATATATGTGTGTGTGAGACATATTTAATGTAATATTTAATTAGTCACAACATTGGGTAGCTTCAGTATTCTCTTCCTGGGCCAGTAGGGTAGCTGGTGCCTCAGTGCATTGTGGGATATATATAGCCCATAAAACCACACATGCAGTATTAGGGTGAGCAGTCATTTTGATGATAAGTCGATTAGATCCGGCCACAGCCTTTATCAGCTGTTCACATCAGCTACCATCCTTCATCCTGCCAACAAACAGAGGTTTCCTGAGTTACTATTCATTGTCAAAAGATTTTTTGGCACACCACTGTGAACAAAAACATGTACCTTTTTGATTAGCGAGAACAGAACTTTAGCAATATAATTCACATACCGTTTCTGTTCAGCCGATGGAACTTTAAATATCCGTTCAAAGTTGTCTTCTGCTGCCTTTAATCTGCTCTGGCTTTTGTGTGTTGTTGTTATCATCAGAGAAGTGTGCCCCCAGTCTCTCCTCATTTGGATGTCTCTTTTTTGCACCACTCTAATATAGCATGCATTTACCCCCTCCGCATCCCGAAAGCAAACACCGCAAAGCTTTTGATATCACCTCATACATGCGATGCCTATGACATTCCCATACTCCAAACTTTCCTGAACTCTGTCTATATTTATTGATATTTACATTTGCCATTTTATTTATTTAGCAGATGCTTTAATCCAAAGCAACGTGCATGTTTTGTTCAGAAAGCAGGCTCAGTCAGTCTTTGGAGCAACTGGGGGTTAACAGCCCAACCATTCCACAGGCCCTGATATTTAAACCAGCAACCTTCCGATCACAGGCACAGCGTCCACACACCACCCCCAAACATGGAACATTTATTTGTGTGTCATCCTTGCACAGGGGCTGTGTTCATGTTCTCTGCAACTTAGTATATGTGCTGCCACAGAAAGTACATTTATATTCATCTCAACAAACATCCAATCCATCCCTAATGAAATCATATCACATAAATGCAAAACTGGCAGTCGAAAAAGTAATATATCAGTATCTATGAACACCTGGCACATCTTTCCACAAATGGCTCCCTAACACTTCACAGTCCTCTGTAAGACTGGTGCATGCCACAGAAAACAACGCAGAACTTTGTTTCTACTTTGTAATAGTAGAAACAAATAAAGCAGGACATGAGTGAAGGGGAAAAAATGGATGAGGAGCAGAGGAAGCAGCAGACGTCACAGTAGAGGAGAGAGAGAGAGATAGAGAGAGAGAGCAAGAGAGAGAGAGAATGAGAGAGGAGCCGTTTGTGGGAGCTGAAGGCAAGACGAGCTCTGGGGTGCTCATTATCACTCCTGAGAGTGAATAAGAAGCACAGGACACACCATTAACCTTCAACAGGACTCTAATGATATGTCTTTCCAGTTTCCATTAAGCCACAGTTCAGGGCCCAAATTATAAACTCCTGGCCAAGATTGTATAATGTCAGTCGACTTTTGGCATCGTGCGTTTGAGTCATCTGAAGTGCGCGGCCCTCGGAGACTTACTAAGCCTGACCTGAGCACTTCCAGCCATCCACAGTTACGCCGTAGACACCTTTCAACGTGAGGCTTCGAGCTGATTGGGTTTGCACCTTCTGAAGCCTGATTTAGACCGGTCTGAATTACCACAGTGACGAGAATGTCACTTGTTGTCGAGTCGTCGCTATGACATCTCGCCGTAAATGGCTACGACAGAGACAGCTTATGGTGCGGGAGTTTAAAAGTTGTTAAGCTGAACTTTCTCCGGGAGGGACTGAGGTGGAGAGATGGGCATTTGGGGGGGGAGGAGCTTTGCTTCCCCTTTCAGCGTCATTCAGGTGAACATCAGCACCAGGAGGTACACACATCCTTAAGCACCCTTTGTGAGTGAGCGCTTTAAACCCCTTCATCTGTATCCACAGCTTTTTTCCATCCCATCAAAGGTTCCAAGCCTCAGCCTCCTATGGTACATTAGCGACTAGCAGCACAGTGGTGACTCCTGACGAACCGACTTTGTTTCCCGTTTTGTGCGCCGCACAGCCAGGATGAACCTTTAAAAGGCGGTTCTGTGTGTTATATGTCATGTACAACCTTCAGTTAGGGGGAGAGCGGCAACGCAGTTTTGTCACGACATCAGTGGGTGTGCGGAGCATGGCGGCTCCTGCTTTCAAAACGCTGATTAATCCTTTGCAAATGAACCATCTCAGTCTGCCACTGAGAAGGGTAAGAGAAAAGAATCTTTCCCGAGCCCCTTCCGGGAATACGACGATCCGGTCCTGTTCTAAGGTGGTGCTTTTCCAGCTGGTCATAAGTAATTCATGCAGTTTGTGTGTCACGGATATGAGCGTGGACAGAGATGTTTAATTTGTTCACAAATGTTCTGGGCCTGCTTGTTATCACACCAGGTTTTGTTGCCTGAACATCCAGCGGGTAAGTAAGTATACGAGCAAGCGAAACCAAACTTTAACATCTGCAGTGCCGGCGGACACAGTGCTGGGGGGGGTTTCCACTAACATTCACCTTCACAAGAATGAAAAAACAGGCGGCCCACTTTGACTAAATTATGAGTCCAGGGGGCGCCCTCTCCCCTCTCCCCATCAGCAACGTCCGCCATGGATCCCTGCTTCTGGCCGCGGAAGGCAGCGGTTCCCATCCAATTAGGTCTCTTCCATCCACGGGCTCCTGTGCGGCGACCCCAGGGCCTCGTGCCTGCACAGCGGCCTCTGCCGAGCCGCCTTGGCATGATACCGGTGAAAGCTTCAAGGAGACCTTTGTTATCATTTCCTAAAAGCAGAAGATGAAACGATTCAGGGGAAATCTGAAGCAATAGACAGAGAGGAAAGGCCCTCCCCCTCTTCAGGTGGAACACAGTGCCTCACATTTTTGTAAACTATTGTTTTGACAAGATGTCACTTCAATTCACGCATTAACTTCATGAGGATATATAGCAGAGCAGTGTGAAAATGGCCTGGTTATCTTTATCTGAGGCCTTAGGCTATTGTCATAAAACGCTGCCATGCTAAGCCGCTGAGCTAATGCACTTGTCAGCTGCCTTATAAAGTGGCTCCCGGCCGCCATTTTAAGGTGAGCGTGCCATGGGCCTGTGGGCAGGTCGTGGTATGGCGCCGGGGCTACATGCCACCTTTCCTGCCGTCCCACGTCAATGGCGTGTTTCCAGTACCATGATGCTTCCTGGTGGATTCAGGGTCAGCATCACACATTACCAGGAACCCGTCATTTGCATTTATGGGAGAAGAGCATTCTTAGGACAGACTGGGAAGGAGGAGAGTAGCGATTCCGCGCGGGACACGTGGTCCTCAGAACGCCCCTCAGTGTCCTGGAGCTCACAGGATGCCTCAGAGCTGCTGTGAAGACACTACACCAATAAACAGCCGAGACAGGCGATTTCCATCCAGCTACACACCACAGCTGGGTCAGATAGGGGGCAGTGTGTGGGACAGCCAGTTAGGATGTTGTACTTGTGCTCAGAAGGTTGCTGGTTCAAATCCTTTGGTCAATAGAGTAATTTCCAATAAGTATGTGAAGACTTGGTTTGGGGAACGGGGCTCAGATGTTTTAATCCAGCAGGCATTTCTGTCAATAAAAAGATGAAGTATGAACTCAGCCTCCTTCAGCATGGTCACCGCCGTCTTCCTCAGCGCTGCTGCGGTGCGAACCTTGTCACGTTGATCCCAATTTATACCATTTACATGGGCTTCCATGTGAGTTTGGTCCTTTAGGCTGGGTTCTCTAATTCCTTTGTACCTGGGCATTCATTGGAAGCTCAGCCTGGCTGCACTTATGCCAAGACAATTCCTTGGCAGCCATAAGTTTATAATATGCTATTTGGCTCACTAGTGCGTCGTTCAGCACCTGATAAATAAAAACAGACAGACAGATAGGCAGTCAGGTAAAATATAGGGGTGCCCAACTATTTTTTCCCATAAGCCACATCCCATCATCATCACAAAGCCAAGATCCACAGCATCTGAAATAAATTGCATGACAGTTTGGGGCGGGGGAGTTCCCAATGGTAAAATTTGCAGTTTATTGAACAGTCTGGATTAAACTGCAGTTCGGTCCGGATGCAGAGAGAGTACGGTAATTGGTGATGACTGCTCTAATCTATCGCTGCTTTCAGAACCTGGTCCACCAGCCCCAGTGCAGCAACACCGTTGTGTTCACAGTGGTCCTCAGCAGTACTTACAAATGACCAGGGTGGGCAATTTTGGCCGGTCAAAGTGGGCATGTCAGAAACAGGAACCATCCCATGCCTCTGAATGTGTCTGACTCTCTCTGTCTCTCCTCCTAGACTCTCTCTGCAGAAAAACCATTTTAGTTTGAATATGTAACCTGCGTGACACTGATGTATGAGTCACAGTGCCTTCAACACGCGTGTTCTAATGATCCATCTGGTTATATCTGGGTTAAATGTAACAAACAAAGAGTCAGCCAACAATTCATGGGCGAGTAAAACTGCAATGCATTCTGGGAAGGGATCCCTTAAAGTGCCCCGTTTATGGGTGGGGATGTTCGAAAGGGAATTAGCTGCTCTATTTATACCCCCCAGCCTCCCGTACCTGTCATCATAGCAGCCGAAGGCCCCGCCGCATCCTCCATGGAGCGTCCATAATTGCGTTGCAGTTCCCAGCGTCTGAGGAAACAAAGAGCCAATGCCAATCGATAAGGAGCAAGGAGCTGGGGACAGGGCCGGGGAGGGGGCTGTGGATGGCTCTGGCACCAGCAGACTGTTCCAGTCAGGCAAAGGATGGGGCGGTTACCCTGGGGAGACGTCTCCATGGACACCTTCAGGAGGTTTGCTCATTACCTGCAGCTGCTCATGGTGCTGAACGTGGCCCCACACAGCCATGCGACCTGCTGCCTTGGGCCTCATCATTACAAATCAGATATTGCTGCTTTTTTTAACACACGACTTTACGCGCCATAGCCATTACAATATTGTCACTCACAGGCTCACTAAGATCAGGGTCTACAGTACACTGAAAAGCCCTCAATTCAACAGATTACTTAACGAGAAACATCATTTGGATGTGTTTTATAAATTAAAGTGGTTTATAAGTTCTATCACAATACAGCTTCATATGGAATTTCGTCTAGGGTTTTGCGGATAAACACCAAAATTCATTAATTTTCCTGGTTCCACCATTGTGAAGAGCGGCAGGTGACCAGCAGCTAACAGGGACTGATTTGGAGCCTTGACATTCAGCAGTTCAGCTCAGATTACCCCCCCATTCCGCTCCACCGAGCCATACTACAGCAGAGTAAATAAACCCACAGCTCAGGATGATGTGTGATAATGTGCACTGATAATCTGCATCATTTTCAGGGGGCAAAACGCAGCACTGAGTGATAAGGGGCCCAGAGCAGGATTCCTCTGCCTGACGGCCACACTTACCTCTCTGTGGCCCCTGCCGCGCTTCGATTATAACACCTCTTGGCATCGTGCTGAAATTCATACGTGTCTTCTGTTGTCTTTCCTCTATCTGGGCAATGATGTCATCAATGTACATTATTTATCAAGCCATTTTTACGGTGCAATGCTGAAGATGAATTTAATTGAATTGAATATTTACACAGACGTTGCCAAGTGACACATATCCGCAAAAGGTCACTTACTCCAACTTTATGTACCCCTCTTCACCACAGTGACCATCATGGCTTTGTTCAAGTCACACACTCAGTGATGTCACTTCCTGAGCTTGGCAGAGCATCAAGGCGTTGCCTCGGCCGTGTTCTACGTTCCTGCAACTTTAAAGCACCGTGCAGGACCCCCCACATTACTGCTTGAGGGTCTGTGAATCCACAGGTGGTGGGGGCCATCTCTGGATGAGACGCCACATGTCAAAAGGCTCCCAGAGGGTGCCAAGCCCAAGGATGTGTGACAATGAGCAGCCCATCCTCCAAGGTCTCGCACTCAGCCCACTAAATGGACACCACCTACAGCAATAGTGTGTACCACCACTCAAACCATGCATTTTCATGAGGTCCCCTGTTGGTAAGGAAACAGTCACTACACTAAATGTTAAATAAATGAGTTCCTTGTTTAGCAAATGCTGAAGCAAGTGTGTACTGATACCAAATCCAAATTGATGACACACTATTCTTGACTTCAGAATTCTTCGGCCATCTTCGATGATTATTAGCGTAATGGAGGACTCTGACCACAGGGACATTTTATTCACGCCTTCATCTGCCCTGCTCCCCATTCATCCTCTCAAGTAAAGAAGGGATGGTGGAACTTTCAAAACTTTCACTGTGCCATTTAGTGAGAGCTCAAATCTCACCGGTCACAGGATGACAGGCAGGGATGCCGGCCTGCCTCCTGTGACAGCTCTTAATGCCATCTAGTGGCATGAGGTTTCAGCTGGAGGAGTTAATTAGACCCACGGCATCGTTTCTCACTGAGCTGATCAGACGGGCTACCCAAAAGGCAGACGGGGAAACCGCAGGCAGCGGCAGCATCTGAGGTTCTGCAAAGTGCTCACAGGCACGTTCGGTTCTGCTGAGATCGCACACCGGACGGGAGAAATCATTTATCAGCACTTTGAGCCGTGGTGTCTTACAGAACACCCTGTGGAGGCCTGCTCAAACAATGCTCCGTATAAGACCCCTTTCTGGGGGGACAGGAACTCAATTAGCCCCATTTTGTCCAGGCAGAGCACTCAGCGATGAGCTTGGTGAGACGGGGCTGCTCGAGCGTCGTGTAAACTCTGCGCGGTCCCCTATTTCCACGCAAGAAGAGGATTATTGCTGGAGCAACACTGACATCTAGTGGTCAAACTTAGTACCAGTCATGGAAAATAAATCAATTTAATAATATGTATACTTAAATTACTTTAAGTTACTTAAATCATTTATTTACATAGCCTTCAGTTATGTGTGTATATATATATGTGTATATATATATATATATATATATATTACAATATATATTTACTCTTTTCTTTCACTATTAATACTATAATAAACACCCCATTCTGTTAGAACACCTGACAGAAATGCTCTCCTCAGTGTTCCATTACAAACTTTATAGGCAGAATTCTCTTTTACACCTCCCCCAATTATGCTCTTAGTAGGTGAGAGCAAACAGGCCACAAAGGGCAGCCACCGATAACAGCACCCAAAGAGCTGGGGGTTAAAGGCCTTGCTTTAGAACCCACAGAGATGCCAAGACCAGGCTTGAACCGGCAGCCTTCCGATTACAGGCACAGAGGCTTAGACCACTGAACCACATCGTAGTCAGGTAATGAATTGATAATTACTAATTATTTCTATAATTTTGTGAGTAAATTTTAAACTTCATTTAATACTTTAACATTGGTATTTGTTCATTAATTAATTTACTATGAACTAAAATATTGTGGTTATTAAGAAAGTTGCATTTGCACAAACTCTTTCGGATTTCTTAAAAATGTATTAAGGCTCTGTTTTGGTAACATCTTTATATTTTAAAAATTACCGTTTTTAAATTTCAAAAATTGAATATGAAAATTGAGATTTGTTTTTGCTGTGATTGATGAAATTAGATGCAAATAACATTCTCGTGGGGTAACACTTCTTGTGAAACTAAACGGGACTAAATGGAACTTGATCGATGAATTATTTCTATATTTTTAGAGTGTATCTTTTCTGATAAAAACAAACTGTTAGTATACACACATTGGGGATACTAGCTTCTGATTCGTCGGTGTTTCACAGATGAAAGTGTGATTTGTCAGTGTGTTGCGTCTATTTACATTTAGCATGATGCGTCATTCAGAGCCGACACGAACAAGTGAGACCAGAAACATTGGGACCTGGATGCTGGGTGCAGAGGAGAAAAGTGGAGACCCCAAAGAGGGGGACAGCGCCAGGCCGAGCATGAAGCTGAGTCACCCTGCTGAGTCTCACTTGGCACAGGGCCATAGGTAGGGGGACAGCAATACTCATATAAACAAAGAGGCTGAGGCTGAGTAACCCTGTTGAGTCTCACTGGGTACAGGGCCATAGGTAAAGGGGCACCGATATTCATATAAACCCAGAAACTGAGCCTGAGTCACCCTGCTGAGTCTCACTGGACACAGGGCTGTAGATAAGGGGACAGCAACATTCATATAAACACGGAGGCTGAAGCCGAGTCACCCTGCTGAGTCTCATTGTACACAGGACCATAGGTAAGTGGGCACCAATACTCATATAAACACAGAGGCTGAAAGTGAGTCACCCTGTAGAGTCTCACTGGACAAAGAACCATAGGTAAGGGAAGAGCAATACTCAAATAAACAGACTGAAGCTGAGACACCCTGTTCAGCAGGGCCAGTTCTAGGTAGGGGCACAGGGGGGCCATGCCCCACCAAATGCTCATGCCCCACTAAAGCCAACCCACCAACATCCCTTATTGCCACCTCGTTTGATACAGTCTACAACCGGGCCTGCTGTTGAGTCTCACTGGACACAGAACCATAGGCAAGGGAAGAGCAATATACATATAAATGCAGACACTGAAGCTGAATCACCCTGCTGAATCTCACTGGGTACAGGACTAAAGGTATGGGGACACAAATACTCATATAAATACAGGGGCTGAAGCTGAGTCACCCTGCAAACTCTCACTGGACACAGGGCCATAGGTAAGGGGACAGCAATACTCATATAAACACAGAGGCTGAAACTGAGTCACTCAGCAGAGTCTCACTTGGCACAGGACCATAGGTAAGGGAAGAGTAATACTCAAATAAACACAGACACTGAAGCTGAGTCAACCTGCTGAGTCTTACTGGACACAGAACCATAGGTAAGGGAAGAGCAACACATATATAAATGCAGAGGCATAGGACTATAGGTAAAGGGACACAAATACTCATATAAATACAGAGGCTGAAGCTGAGTCACCCTGCAAACTCTCACTGGACACAGGGTTGTAGGAAAGAGGGCAACAATACTCATATAAATACAGAGGCTGAAGCTGAGTCAACCTGCTGAGTCTCACTGGGCACAGGGCCGTAGGTAAGGGTACAGCAATACTCATATAAACACATATACACAAAAACCTAGGGTAGCTTATTTGTTTGTCATTTACAGCTACGTTCAAACTTTGGTTTTCCACTTGTTATGCTGAGCAAGCTACAAAGGAAATCGTACAGACGATAGGCAAAATATTGGGGTTTCTAAATAAGACATATTTAATATGTTTTTGGGGGAAATCAGCTTATTTTTTATACCAGATTTATCTTTCAAGTTAGACATTTAATATAAAAAATACTGACAATGCTCTATTCATTTTTAAATTCTATTCTATTTATATCTTGTATATATCTTATGCATAATATGACCAAAATGTTAGTGGAGTGAAACATTTTGAGTTATATCAGCTTGAACATACTGCTGCTCATTTTGACTGCAGTTAAAGGTAAACGAACAAAAAATAGCACATAGGAAGAAAGGGATGTGAAGGGAAGAGAAGTGAATGGGAGGAGTGCAGAGCCACCTGCATAAAGGCGGCGGGTAGGGGCCTGGGTCTGATGCGGCGGAATCATGTCAGGACCACTGAACTTCACATCTTACCACTTTCAGTCCCGTTGCAACTCACACGCATATCCATCTTATTTACAAATTTTCTTTTTCTAGATAAGGGTTGATGAAGTTTTTCCTCATGAATTAAAAAATGGGTTTTCACTGAAATTTGTGTTCTCTGTATTACATTTGTTTTTAAGTAGTTCATCATGGGGGTGGTTCAGTAACATTTTATTTTTAGCTTGTTCAACATTGGAGTGGTTTTGTAGCATTTTGTTATAACTAGTTTATCGTTGGATAGAATTGTAGCATTTCATTTTCACTAGTTGATTGTGGGGGTAGTTCTGTAGCTATATCTTTTAATCAGTTCATCATGGCGGTGGTTTTGAAGCTGGTAGCTCTGAAGCCTCAGTATCCACCTGCAGAACCACCAGCAGCTTGATCTGCGGATGCCATAAGCAGACCGGCATGGCAGTACGGCTGCTCTGTCTGAAGAAGCCGAAAGCAGACCAGCCAGTAATGCGGCTCGGTCTGTTGGAGCCGTTAGCAGACTGCCATAGTGGTACACCAGCTCCATCTATGGATGCCGTAAGTAGACCGGCTTGGCAGTACAGCGGCTCTATCTGCAGTAGCCATAAGCAGACTGCTGTGGCAGTACAGTGGCTTGGTTTGTGTAAATAGACCACCGTGTCTATATAGCCGCTCTATCTGTGGAAGCCATAAGCAGACCTGCCAGTACAGCAGCTACATCTGCGGAAGCTGTAAGCAGACCGGCATAGTGATACAGTGGCTCGGTCTGTGGGAGCTGTGAGCAGACTGCCGTGGCAGTACAGCAGCTCAGTCTATGGATGCCGCAAGCAGACCACCGTGGCGGTACATTGGCTCATTCTGCAGATGCTGTAAGCAGACCGGCGTGGCGGTACAGCGGCTCCGTCTGCAGATTCCGTAAGCAGATCACCATGGCGGTACAGCGACTCTGTCTGCAGTAGCCGTAAGCAAACTGGCATGGCAGTACAGCACCGTGCAGTACAATGTTTCTTCAGAGACGAGGAGAGGGCAGTGTGTTTGCTGGGTGACATGATGTCACACATTCCCAAATGCTGTACAGGACACTGGCTCACATATGCATATGTCCCATTGTTAATTTCCAAGGAATGATTTGAGTAGCCATTATGCAAATGACATAAACTGTGAAGAAGAAACTCCTCAGTCCTTTACCTCATAATCTACATGCTGTTGTCATTCACGTATGAAGCAGCAATGGATTTGCAGTATCACACAGGATCTATTTTAAGCAAACAGGATCTCTGTCCGCCCCTAGCTTGGGTACTAATGCAGTGCCTTGTACCAAAATGGCTGCCCAGAGCCCCATCCCCTGTCCCTCACGGGCAACATGGGGGGGGGGGAGCTGCAAACAAAGCCCTCCGGTCCTGACCTGCAGGGATGAAGCAGCGAGGAGGCGTTTCTTCGCAGCATAATAATCACCCTTTAGACTGATAGAGCGCAGTGAAGCTGCATCATCAATGCCGAGCAGCAAAGCCCCGTAAAACTGAACAACAAACGGAAACAGGGGGGTCGGGATTTTGTGGGGGGGGGGGGGGGGCAGCACTGTCAGACAGCTAATGCCAAAGCAGACCTAAGGGTTCCCTCACAGACAATGTGAGGATGTTTGTCCAAACATGCATAAGACTAGAAAAAAGGAATTAAATGAATTCTGGGATTCCGGTACCAGAGACCTGTCAGTCAGGAATCCATCCATCTAACTAATTGGCTTCTTACCCTTTTTCCATCAGGTTTTTTTCTTAACTGGTTGCCTCTGGCTAAAAATGCAAATGAGGAGGAAAGGAGCCGTCTCGCAAAAAAAGAGGAGAAAAATGCAGCTTTACTTAATTATCTGTCTGAGTCAGGACCAACTGACGCTGGCCCACACAGTGGAGTTATGCTAAACAGCAAAGCATCCTGGGAATTGGAGTGACAGCTCATTTTCCTCCTGCAATTTAATATGAAAGGTGCAGCAGAAGCATAGGGTTCTTTTTCCCACACTCCCTCTGAACACCTTGGTGAGAGCTCAGGGGAGCACGGTGCCAAAGCTGTCATCGGCACAGACACGCTCTGTTTGCCTCCGCCGTGACGGGGGTTGTTGACAAACGCCAGCAGTCATCTCACTATCCTGGGAAATACCTGCCATCATTTTGTCAGCAGACTGACAAAAGCTGTTAATGTCTGATACCCTAACAGTGACAGAAACCCATCTTCCTCACAGCATTTGACATACTGGTCTCAATGCATATATATAATATTTTTCCTGTTTTCTCTCACTGAAAAATTAACAATTACTCAATCTCTCTCTCTCTCTCTCTCTCTCTCTCTCTCTCTCTCTCTGTGTCCCATCGTAAGAGCAGAGGTGGATTTTTTTTTTATGAGAATTGCGGCTCCTGTCAATTTAAGGCGAAATAAATTGACATTCTGTGCAATTCCCATTATTAATTCAAGGAGTCTCTTCTCCTGCATCGGTTAACACACTTTACAAATTCGAGGGAAAAACACGAAAAGAAGCAATTAATTTATTCCCTTTCTAGTCCTCCTGTCCTTTCCATGAATGCGAGTCTCCACCGAGAGTATTAATTAAAGGGTGTAGGTTGGCCAGCAGCCGTTTTCATCTTCTACTCACAGGTATTACTGCCTTGCTAACAAGCACGGCTACCTCAGTACCATGTCCATGGCGGCTAAACCACAGGGGATGCTCACTAATTGTCATGCGTTTTTTTAATCCAACATCAGTG
Source organism: Mormyrus iriodes (assembly GCA_011763525.2). Classification (NCBI taxonomy): domain Eukaryota; kingdom Metazoa; phylum Chordata; class Actinopteri; order Osteoglossiformes; family Mormyridae; genus Mormyrus; species Mormyrus iriodes. Next base: position 16,722,060 of record JAAGVU020000039.1, read on the forward strand.
GTTTTAACCTACTGTACAGTTTGCAGCTTTTACAGTAAAATTTTATCTGACTGCAAGAATGTCAAAGGGCAACAATTAACCTTGGAGAAAAAGGCTCAGTGAATTAACTTTCCCCTCCTGCTCCAACAATCATTACATATCGTTAAATTGAGGCCCTGAAATCCCTGCTGACTTTTAGAACAATAAAATGGCAACAGTTTCTATTTGACATAGTCAAGGGTTTTATGGTATGATCTGAAAAAGAACATTTTTATCCACAGATTTTTGTCAAGTGCACTGTGTGTATATATATGTGTATATTTAATTTTTTTATTTGTAATTTAATTTTTATTTTTACTTTTCCATTTTGGTATAACGTTCCCAGTTGAGATCCAAGCTTTTTTTTCATTTTGGGGTCCTTGCAAACCTGAATATCCACTAGCGTATCTGACGCACGCTGTTTGTTCAGGTTCTGTTCTGTCGGACCATTCTGAACGACGGGCCTTTCGCTCTGAGCGTCTTATTCCTGTCAAATATTAAAATTCACTTTAAGACAAGTGGCACTGCCGGTGTGTTGCCGCTCGCTGCCATCCGGGTCGTACACGGAAACGCCGAAGGCCAGAAAACAGGCTTTCGAGTGAGGGAGCAATGCAGCGAAGTGACAGGCGTGTGAAATATGAAAATATCTTCCCAGGGGTCGTCGCTCTGCGTATATGGGGCCTCGACTGCCACCGTATGCCCCAGTGGTGCTGGGAAGTGGGGGCCCCGAGAGCACTGCATGATGCTAGGGATGGGGCGTAATCCCTGGACTGCATCTGCCTTGCTCTGCAAGCGAAAAGTGTGCAGAAACTGCTGATGTGTGACACAGAGCAGTGGCGGCCCTCGATGACGCCAAACCTGACAGACTCCAGTGGGGGGCGCTACAGAGCCACGATGGAAGGAGCGAGCAAGCTCACTGCACCGGTCACTACACTGCAGCTCACACCACTGCTGCCAGTAAACAGATGGATGGACGGACGGAAGGACAGATAGATAGATAGATAGATAGATAGATAGATAGATAGATAGATGTTTTTCTGTTGCTGAAATTTCACAGGAGTGATTCACACCAAAATTGCCCGCAGGTGTGCATGTGTGAGTGAATGGTGCATGAGTGTGTCCTGTGATGGGTTGGCACCCCATCCTGGATTGTTCCCTGCCTTGCGCCCGTAGCCTATTCCGGACCCCCCACGATCCTGAGTAATACAAGCAGATACAGAAAATGGATGGATGGATGGATGGATGATTCACACCGCAGCCAGCTTTTCATCTAAAGTTCTATCACTGTTACTATGGATTCACTCAATGGGATAGTAAAAGAAATTAACCAGTGGTAAATGAGTTAAATCAGTCAGTGACTGAGGTCAACCCGATAAACCAACCCCCGTTTCTCTCCCATCGGCTGTGTGTCTAGGAACATGACACCATTACTACAGCGTGATGCTCATGTTAGGTCATAAATCGACTGATACTTACCAGACTTACACTGTTTGCTTAGCAGGAGCCCTACTAATGACCAGATCAAAGTGGAGCGTCTGGGAGATTCAGGAGGTTAACCAGTCTGTACGCTATCTAGAGGTAGGTGCCTCAAAGTACTACTGATCTAAGAGAAGGTGGAGTTCTCCAGCACAAGCCATTCATTTTGTACAGCGCTGCAGCAGGATGTTTCACACTACAGAGCACAGCCGAGTTTCCTGTGCTGTCAAAACTGTCATGGAGACTTTGCCTGTAGACATAAGCTATGCCTGCAGTTATTTTGTCATTATACTATAGTATAATCCACAGGAAAAATCCACAAAAATCTGTACCCACGTATTTCTTACTGCAATACTGTGGAAAGCATATATTGTGCAAATAGCCAGAAACATTTTTCCCTGCATTTACTGTTCAAAGGAAGATTTTGTCAGGCTTGTGAATTTTTGCTTTTACATGAATGAAGCCTTCCTTTGAAGAGTAAGCATGCAGCTGAATAATTTTGAGTGGTTTTTCTGGAAGTGTGAGCGAGGGTTGGTGTGTCAGGGGTGGCCCTTTGACTCAGTAAACAAACACAGAATTCTGGGTACAGAAGAAGGAGCAGGAAGGCCACGCCATCTCCTCCTGCCATTTTAACAGGTGTCAGATCAGACCAGCCATGGAAGGACCCGATTAAAGTGCGTCTGGTCCTTGGCTTAGGAAGGACGCCGACTCTAAGCAGCCGCAGCTGGAGCAGTCACCAGGCAGCCGTTTGTGAATCCACACCCGGATCAAAGGCAGCTTGTCTTCAGAGGGGGGCGGCTTGGATCCCTGTTTCTCTGTGGGAGTGAACACTTCAAGGCTGGGGAACACAAACCCCATTCACTGTTTACACTTTAGCTCCCAAGAGCTTACTCTTCTTGGTTAGAATCAGTCTCAAAACGCTATACGTGCATCCTTGATGCTTTTTAGGTTCATGCTGTATCCTGTGTTGGTCAGTGCATTTATGTGGAGGTGTGTGGCACAGTGGGTATGCATGCTGCATTGTAATCAGAAGGTTGTGATTTCAAATCCTAGCTTCACCAATGGCTTTGCAAGTGAGGCTCTAGTTTTTCCTTAGCTTACTTTTTCAATCATACTTCACTTTGGAGAAAAAATGCCTGCCGACTAAATAAAATGTAAATTGTGTCCCTGTCGTGGTTTAGTACTATATTGTTTCAAGTTTGAAAAACTGCTTGACCATCCTCATCAAATGCATGCAATTGTGTTAATGTGACTGTGGAAAAAAGGCAAGCTAGTAAACATGAAGGGGGGCTCCGAGAGCACTGCATAGTGCTAGGGATGGGGCGTAATCCCTGGACTGCATCTGCCTTGCTCTGCAAGCGAAAAGTGTACAGAAACTGCTGATGTGTGACACAGAGCAGCGGTGGCCCTCGATGACGCCAAACCTGACAGACTCCAGTGGGGGGCGCTCCAGAGCCGCAATGGAAGGAGCAAGCAAGCTCACTGCACCGGTCACTACACTGCAGCTCACACCACTGATTGGTTGTGCGGCTGAACCTCTGTGTGTAATTGGAAGGTCGCCTGTTCAAATCCAGAGTAGTCTGCCTGTGCAGTCTGCTTGTGTGGATGGAGTTCAGACTATGTTTTGAAGGAAGATCAATACAACCTGCACACCATAAAACTGACCATGAAGACTTGATCCTTTAAAGACTGTGATTTAATGCCGGTTTTCCAATATTTACCAAATATTACGCAGCTTCATCTGGATAAGAGTGCTTATGAAGTGAAGGCGGTATTATAACATGAAATTTTCCATTCGAGTTTAGCGGTGATGATGGAATGGGCTTTTGTGGCAGATCAGAGACACTTTTCTGTCTACTAAAGTAAGCATGCAAATGTTCTGGATTAGTTTAGAAATAATAGATCCTCCTTTATCTATTTATGTTATCTACTGAATGAGGTTGGTGTGACAATAAAGCCCCACTTTACTTCTACGTGAAACATCTGAGAAGAAGCACATCAGAATAGACATTTGATTTTACCATATCCCGTATTTTATTTTAAAATGTGATGAAGACATACAAAAATTGCTATAGAAAAATATTATAGCAGGAATTTTTCTTTTTTTTCTATTTTCACTCATACCATCTAAATGTAGATTTTTAAGTTGCCATGTTTTCAATGGCAAGTCTGTTAAAAAAGAAACCAAAATGGCTTGAGGAGTAACTGAGTAACAAAACCCAAAAACTCTCAAAGAGACGGATGAGGCAAGAAAGTGCAGAAGCCTGAGCTCGTGTGAAAACACTTGGGGGAAGAAGAGAATGTAAATGTGAGGCGTTTGAGTCCAGCAGCACTGTTTCAACAGCCAGCATAGAAGCCTGGAGACACACCGGAAAGGATAGCACACAGTTTTGAGTGTCTGCCGTAAACACTCAGGTTTAAGGGTCGAATTTCACACACAGACGGATTCATTCATTCATTAACCTTTATTTTACCAGGCAAAGCATCAAGAACAGTTCCATATTTGCAATGACAGCCTGGCAAGTGACAGAAAGCACTCGTAAAACAAAACGAAAAGAAAAAAAATAATAATAAATTAATTAATTTAATTAATAAATAAATGGACAAATCAAAAACATAAAATAATAAAATAACCCATAACAGAATGACTAGACATATACATTTTGGCAGGGATGTGTTTGTTAATTCTGAAGCCCCGCTAAAAAAAGTCACATTTTTCAAAAACCTATATAAACAGCTAGTGAGTAGAGTCTGAAGATAGTAGCTAGCCAGCTGGTTAGCAGAACATGCTGCTTCAGTATCTAAATAAGTAACGCGTGTATTTAATATTCAGTGCAGTGACTGTTTGTGGCCAACAGGGGGCCCCAAAGCATGGTTTGAGTCATTGAGGTATTTTGCTCAAACATGAGTTTACATTGCAAAAGTAGAAAACACCTTCCCAGAACGCTTAAAGGTAACAACAACACCTTCCGTATAGCTCAAAAAGAGTGTTTTTGAACCTGTTTACCTATATAAATTAATAGATTGTTTAGGTATCCGATCATTTATTAGGTTGATTAACTACTTAAGAAAGTACCCATTTGTTAAAACTGGAAAAATCTCCACCAGACAATTCAATCCACCACTGCATTAAGCTTTATAGTGAGAATTTATATACTGTAAAAAAGTTTACGCAAATTGCTTCATGTAGTGCACAGTTATTTTACTACTGTAATTCTATAGGCCAGTGGAACCCCCTCCCCTCCCATTGTGATTTGCCATTGGTTAATTCCATTGTCATGATTAGTATATTATTGTGCTTTATTTCAAATACAAATAAATAATATAAAAAAATAAAATTAAAATGTATGATACCTTACATCAATTACTTGGTGGTATAAGAACTGAAGTTTTAAAGACAGGGCAGCAATATCCAATCAAGAGTGCAGGGCCTTGCTCAAGCCCAACAGCAAAATCACTCTGCTGATCAGTGGCACAGAATCTGAACCGGGTGAGCCACACATCACCCCGTTCACAGACCACAACCGGCACCTTGGCGAGTGCCGACTCTCCTTTTTAAACAAGATCAGCGGTTCTGTAAAAATACCAAGTGTTCACTTGTTGATATGCCAGTTTGCTTTCTTTTGCCTGAGTAGATCACACGTTCAATGGGGCAATTTGAGCAGGAGGTGTTCCACAAAGCAGGATTTACAAATTAACTGGATAACTTAAGCCAAACCTAAAAATTGTCCAATAGGAAGAGAGGTAAGTGACATTGCTATTGGACAATCCTTACATTTGGCTTAAGTTATATCCTGCTTTTGGAATACCCCACAGTAGAGGAGGACATGTGGACTAATTTTTCCTGCTTAAGCCAAGCATATCGAATGGGCATGGGTCATATTTATGAAATAAATGAAGGAAACTGGAAAGGAGGGGTTGTGCGGCTGAGCTTCTGTGCGTAATTGGAAGTCGCCTGTTCAAATGCAGAGTAGTCACATCTCTGTTGGGCCCCTCAACAAGGGTCTTGACCCATAACTCTCACCTGCATATACAGTGGGGAAAATAAGTATTGAACACATCACAAATTTTCTAAGTAAATATATTTCTAAAGGTGCTATTGACATG
>JAAGVU020000039.1:16727760-16741743 GCA_011763525.2 Mormyrus iriodes
GCGTCCTCTTCGCGTATGGGCTGGATGAATTTGCGGAGCTGTCAGCCGACCGCTTGCATTTTCTGCGGCGCATCGGGGCGACTGTGATGCACTGGGTGGTTTCGGTATACGGGTGGCTCAAGTAGCTGTTTCCAGCTACCGTGACAACTCTAAGAGGAGATCCCTGACTAATGGAGGGTGTAGGACGACAGTGATAAAAATGATTTATTTTCAATATGATCTTTCTAGTGTAGTCACAGACGATTGGAAACACAAAAATAGTATTTGCCATGTACCAATACTGAGATACAGTGAATGCAAAAAATGATAGGAAACTTACAAATTTCGGTTGAATCGATGAGGAATGGTTGTTTGTCTGCGGGCATATGAAGTGAGTCCTTAGTGTCCGGAAGCAACTTCCCTCGAAGTGGAGGGAAACTTTCCAAATCTGCGTTGCTGTTACGTTAATACCGTAATTTTCGGAACAAAGGCAGCGCAGAGCTCCTGCATATTGAGTCGAATAATCGGGTTGCCATGCGTTCAGTCTCTGCCTCATTCATTTATCGGGCTTAGTTATTGGTATATTCTGTCCTACCTCGGCCTCCCACTCCCGATTCAGTCTCCGTACTCAGCGGCGTTGTTTACCCCCTCTCACACCACGCATTAGCGCGGGCCCCGAGATTTAGGCCACAGTCACAGCACAAAAATTACAATAAAAGCATTTCATCAATCGAAAGTAAAACGAAACTAATCGCGCAAATGACACACAAAAATTAGACCTTAATTTAAAGAACGACACAACTAACTGAAAAAAGAGTGATTTCTCCGTTTTACATTGATTGCATATAATTACGTTGATCCCACAAAATGTTTTATGTGCTCTATCTCAGCTTTTGGCCATAATATACAAACCTCGGGGCTCCACGCAAATGCGTGCTTTGAGTGGTGGCAAACTGCCGCTGCGTATGGGCTCGTACCCCGCTCGTACGCACATTGGCCATTACACACAGAGCGCTGAACTCACATATATTTTATTGTTACCACTTCGTAGATGTGCAGCATACCTAAACCAAGATGCGTAGGTTCCAGTTTTTTTTCTTTTTTAACAAACTTTAAACATTAAAATAACTTTATATTAAAGATATAGCACACAGTTACGCTAAAACTTTATATAGCATTAATATTAATATATTATGTGATCCAAGTCATTTTCAGTATGGTTTATACATTTTTGGGTTACGCTTTTAGGAGTTTCTGCGATCTTTCAGCAAGTTTCATAAAACAATTCGCATTTTCCACAACCAACTCGCGTATAATCGAAACCGCGAATGTCCAATTCAAAAAAGTTAACAAAAACACGAAAAGTTAATGAAAAACACAGGAGAAGGACATTAAGTTGCGATTAGTTTGAATCACTGAAAAATACCTAAGAAAATAAAGCTCCTATTGTCACTGTAGTGTGGGCGGGGCGGAGAGGTGTGCTCATACATTTTGGCCAGTGAAACACGACGTTTGAACATCTAATTAGCAAAAAACATTTACGATGAAGAAAGATGAATGAGAATATTAACAACCATGAACTGAAATATTAGTTTTATTGTTGGTATAAATTTACATTCTGATGTCACAGAAGAGAGCAGTAAACTGCCCCAGTGAGGCTTATTTGTTATTACAGGACTGAGCTCCTTATTTCACAAGCACTGATACAGTCAGAGGTGGGCGCCATGTTCAAGATACTACATGCTATTAGACCTCCGCAACCATCAAAGACACTGCAACCTCCGACAGTACAACCTTCCTACTGCGATTATTAGCATCAAGGCAAAGTAGTTCAATTGACCAAGACCCTTCTGGCAGGTTCTCCTGTGGCTCCAGAGGCTCCCTCAACCCAGAGTCACTGTGGATAAGCTTCAACAATCATGGCATGACCCTAGAAAAGAAACTGACATTAAATCAGAGAGCAAGGCACACATCCTTCTGAGAGCAACATTGAAGTGTACTAATACTCTCATTACTTAAATTCATAAAAAAAGAGGTAACAAAGCCTTTACAGGCACTGTTACGGAGATGTTTTTGCTCTACGATTTTTTTGTCATATCCAGTAGTTAAAACAGCAGATGAAAACAGGCCTGTACACAGTGACTCCTACCGAGCTGCGTAACGTGTCATGCACAGGGCAAATTTATGGTGACCCAGGAGCCCCATGAAGGCCCCTGCCTGCCAGGTTACCTGTCCTCCTGCAGCACAGGCGGCTACCAGTCCATACTGCCCCCCCTCCTTCCACAGCCTGTGAGCTGTGGTGGTCACCAGCCGGCAGCCGGTGGCCCCAAACGGGTGGCCCAGGGACAGAGAGCCACCCCAGTTATTCAACTTCTCCATCGGCACTGACCCGACCTAGATCAACAGGACCACTGTCAGGTGTCTGAAGATCAGCATTAACTCTCAGCTCACCCCAAATTCAAGAGCGCTTAAACTACCTTCGACTTCTTTCCAACATAGGTTTGGGCAAACCACTCAGAGTCCATGGCTTTCAGGTTTGCCATAATTTGGCCCTAAAAAAAGAAAAAAAAAATCAATTGTACCTGGTTAGATCTGTACCCTTTGCAGAAGAACTTCAAGCAGCTTATGCAACCACTATTTTCAGCTCTTATACACTGCTTTGGACAAAAGTGCCTGCTACATTTATACTTTACATTAACTTAGCAGAAACTTTTACACAAAGTGGGTCAGACAGTTCCTGGAGTAATTGGAGGTTACAAGCCTCACTCAAGGAGCCAATGGTGAAATCACTCTATTAGAGGTGAACCAATCCATACCTATTAGATGGATCGAGAATCAGCCGTATGTGACCGATCCACGTCTGATACTTACTTATTTAATTTTCGGCAGTCTGTAAAAAGATAGCTCCTATTTCTTGTTATCAGAATCAGAATACTTTATTAATCCCTGAGGAAATTACGATTTGTACAATCGCACATCAGTTCTTTCTCATTTTAGATGTTTTGCAGTATTCATGTTAGATGCTAACGCTTCCACTCAGTCTTTTTGCCACTCAGTGGGTGTGAGCGCAGTGACTCCGCCTGCCGTGACGTCAGGCGCATACCCATGGCAGTGCGAGTATAAGAACATCAGATTAGAGGGTGACTGTCTGAAAGTATTTTACGTTTTTAACAACAAGTAGTACCATGGAAAATTGCATCTTTGCAAAAACAACAGTTTTGAGAGGTAGGAGTAGCGTTTAGTGGAAAATCCCACCAAACGAAGCGATTGTGCGAGACAACGCAAGTAATATGAAAAAAGCAATGGATGATTTGGGAGTCGCTAGCTTGAGCTGCTTTACACACTTGCTACAGCTTGTGACACACGAGGGGCTGCTGTTGCCAGGGGGAGAAAAATTGTTGGGTATTTTAAGCATTTGCCACTGGCGTATATTCTCTTGGAAGATATTCAGACAACTACAAATATCTCAAAAACGCTTAAAACAAGATGTACAAATGAGGTAGAACGGTACGTTTTGTATGTTTCTAGATCCCTAATAAAAAAAAATGACAAAAAAATCTTTAATTTCTATTTACTAGCTTAAAAAATAATATACAAGTATAAATATTTATATATAATACACATTTATTATAGTAAAAAATTAAAGCAAAAAGAGCTGGTGTCGGAATCTGTATCGGTATCGGCAGTTGTGTAAAGGAATCGGATTGGAACTGAAAAAATGAAAATTACTGCCACCACTGCCACAAATTTGCCCAGTTTCCCGTATTATGGTGGCAGCAATATGCTGCCATACAGATGAACTACAAACTCACCGCAAAAGCTTCATGAAACTCGAAAACATCAATATCGGCTAACGTCAAACCAGTCTTCTCTAAGATCTTCGAGGTGCTGTAAGTGGGCCTGAAATGAGCCAGGACAGCTGCATCAGGGGACCCACAGACATAGGCAAGCGTCCAAAGACTGTCACGCACACACACAAGCATACAATATTAGGAAAACTACTCCTACAAGATGCTTTGGACAGGACAGGGCATGACAATTGCTCATGTGATTGTCTGGGCCAATATTTTACCACTTAATAAAGATGATCAATTTTGGTAGCGCAAGTTTAACCCCTCAGTGCAACTCACCCTAAAAGAAGCTGATCTTTTGGGTCTTGGGACACAAAGACAAAATCTCTGCAGAGGAAACATGACATTTTAAATGTAAAATGCAAAGTGACCAGCTGGAGCAGGCAGCTGATGTGAAAAACCCCATCAGGCTGGGAACCCAACCTCACACATACATGGTGACACTAGGGGCGACACCTGCCTCGCTTACCTCAGATATGCTTTGGGCTTGAATCCCATGGCCAAAGCTTTCTCTTCTGACATGATGAGAGTGGAGGAGGCACCATCGGTCTGTTCAAACGGCCGCCCAGGGGGAGGGAGACAGGTAGCGATGGCATTAGCACATCTTAGCCAAACGTGTTATTGCGGCTGTCTGTCCACTTACCAAGAAGGAGGAGTTGGCGGCAGTGACCGTGCCATGGGGCTTGATGAAAGCGGGCTTTAGCTTGGCCATCTGCTCCAAGGAGCTTGGACGAATGCCGTTGTCCTTGGAAACCATGCCCTTCCCTATTCAGGTGGAAAGAGTGCCATCCTTAAAGCTTCAGAAGAAACCTTTATCCAGTACACCCCATCCACCTAATACCTCCAGAAGCCAGAGTGAGACAGTGATGTTAAACAGTGTTAAGTACAGTGATACAGTTTAAAAATTAGTTGAATAAAAAAGAACCCACACCCTGCTAGCCCATGCCCCGCTAACCTATATCCTGCTAATCTACACTCCACTAATCTGCCACACAAAAGCCAACATTCTGCTAGCTCGCACCTTGCTAACCCACGCCCAGTTAGCCCATATCCCTCTAGCTCGTGCACCGCTAACCCGCATTCTGCTAATCCACACCCACTAACTCACAACACACTAGTCCACGCCCTGCTAGCTCGTTCCTAGCTAACCTGCACCCACCTGGCACACTGATGCTGAGGACGTCACTGAGGAGCCCGGCGTCCTGTGCCTTCTTGGCAAGGGCGTGGGAGCGAAAGGCAAACTCGTCCTGCTCCAGGCGGGTCACGCCAAAGGCGGCTGCCAGGCGGTCCGCAGAGTGGCCCATGGTCTCCCCAGTGGAGAACTCGGCCACAGCAGGCAGCTGTTTTGCAGCAGTGGGAAGACGGGATCATAACAGTCACACGTCCAGAGTGCAACTTCACTACAGAGCAGAGTGCAGACGGACGGCACACAGGGTCACCTCAGGGGCAAAGTGGCTCAGTCTCATCTTGCCCAGCAGTGCCATCCTCTGGCCAAAGGTCTTCGCTTTGTTCAGGGATAGCATGGCCTTCCTCATCTTGCGACTGTGCCGAATGGGAACATCAGACATGAATTCGACTCCACCTGCTACCACGGTGTCGCACTGTCCTGCTGCTATCAGGCCGACAGCTGTGTGGAAACACGGACGGCACATCCCTCGCAGTCAGTACTGGGAAGCCGACCCGCCCTGCCCCAGCCACGGTTAAACGAAGCCCCTGCTGAGGGAGAAGGGACCCCAAAGGACGTACCGGTGGTCATGGCCTGATTGGACGAGATGCAGGCCATCGTGACAGTGTGGGCTGGAATCTTATCAGAAAATCCGGCACCGAGAGCAGCCTGCGGACATTACCAAAGGAACCGTGACCCAGACCACATCAACCACAGGCTTTTACTAAAATCTGACAACCACATAGGATCTTAAAACCATTCTGAAGACAGTTATCAGCATTTGAACAGAGGGGACTTCAAACCCTAAGATCGATCTAGGTTAAGGGTCACCAACCTTTTTGAAACTGAGAGCTACTTCACGGGTACTGAGCCATACGAAGGGCTACCAGTTTGATACACTCTTCTTATATAACAAATTTGCTCAGTTTACCTTTAGTTATATTTTATTATTAATGATTAATGATACTCATCTTTGCTAAAACACTGATCACGTTTATGATTTGATCATATCAACAGGATAAAATTTAATTTTAGACGCTGCTCACTGGTGAGTTGTGCTGTTTTTATAACAGGTCCGCGGGCGACTCATGTGGTCCTTGGGGGCATCCTGGTGCCCGCAGGCAGCATGTTGGTGACCCCTGATCTAGGTGATGCATAGAACATTCTGGTGGAATTCAGTCTATTGTGAAGATTAATTTCAGCGGCTTGGACTCTGATCAAATTTAAATCAATTGTGCAAATACGAACTACAAAATTCATTACAGAGCGTGCTCTAGCATGGGGGTCAGCTGAACCACTATCCAAAAACTAAGACGAGAACAGGAACATGTCCTGCATGTCATGCGGACACTCAAAAGGCACCAGAGCCTCATTCGAACACATTATATCTGGTGACAGAAACATGAAACCACGGTTTCTACAGCAAAATCTCCAAAACTGTTGATTTACTCAACTCATTTAGTGGTGCTTACCTCTCTGGCAATATTACTGGTCTTCACCTCCTGAATCACTGTGCCAAACACAATGTACTCAACAACATCCTTAGAGAGGCCAGTCTTAGTCAGGAGACCCCTGGAGCGAGAGGATAAATCAGTGATTTCCACACCACGATCCTTCAAGGCAGCCAGCAGAACATTGTGGAAATTATAATCTGCTGTCCAAGATGACACTGCCCATAGAAGCCAATCCACAATCCACACTATCAGACATCAGTTACCATCACATCTTGACAGGGCCCTCAGGCTCTGTTCACTGCTTATAAATATAACTGCTTACTGGAGAGACGCTCTCGCCAGGTCATGAGGCATCAGATCATTGTATCTGAACAAAGACAAACAGGTAAAACTTAAAGTGCACTTCATCTGACAGACAACTGCTTAAAAAATGCTAATAAAATTATGAGCGCGCAGGATGGCAGTTATCCAGGGGATGAGAAAAATACAACTGACATGATTACAAGAACTGGGGCGACCTGCTGCCTGAAGTCTAGTATTGCACTGTGGACCTGACTGAACTGTACAGCCTCCACTGATGGGCCAAACAGGACATATACCTGTCCACCACCTATATCCCACCACAATTGCCTGTGGAGGCCAAATGAGTGCAAATAAACCCAATAAAGCATGTACATGAACTGAACATACAATCTTCTACATGCCCCATAACACGTCACCACAGAAGACATGGTCACACGTGCGAACATAACTTACGTGGTACCAGCCATCAAAAACGGTGTGCGGACCCCTTCTACTAAAACGATGTTCTTCACACCAGATTTGGCCAAGGTTTTCTTGCTTTTAGGTTGAACTTGTATTTTCAAACAGCCAGGAAAGAAACACACAATAAGTTAGATAACTGGTCATTTATCCATTAGTCACACAACAAACTTGACAAAGTGTCACCATTTCAAGCACTGGACCCATCACAGAGTCATTTTAACCATTTTTAGAGTGACAAAATGTGAAGTATCCTAATATTAAGTATCCTAGCAGTTTAAAGCTTAATGTATATTCACAACTCAGGACTCTCTCCTAAAAGTCAACCACATGACCTGACCATGAACTGATTTTAAGAACATGATTCAGCAGATTTTCCCATTTTTGATCACTATAATTAGAATTATTCATTATTCTGGACTTTCACAAAACATTTAGTTTTTAAATATCTTCAGTGTTCTTATCTGAAATTTGTAATGCACGAAACTGAAAGTAAACAATATGTATGTCTGCAAGTTCATGTTTTAAGTTTTTTGTTTTTTTTTTTAACTTAATTACTAAAGGAGATTAAGTAACCATTAAATCTGATAATTTATCATTTCTTATACAGATTACTCATATTTTGCTAGATTTTATTTAAATAAAAATTTGAATACTATTAGTTTGATCCGGATTGCTATACGAGAAATCTTTACAAATTCTACTGCTGTGTTCAGAAATAAGACTTCAACACACATCATTTGGATATATCATGTTTATACTTTTGCACCACAGATGTAATTTTTACCAGCCTTGTTTTATTTTTCAGTAACTAATATTATAGCAAGCTCTCGTTGCAGAGCTAATCTGTTGCACAGCTAACTAGCTTCAAGTATTTGAATATCACCATCAATTTCTCAAAAACAGTAACTCTTCAAAATCCATTTCTACTGCCAAACAAATGTAATGCTTTGTAACACATCATTATTTGAACTTTAATCACCAAATCTTAAATAAAAAATGAAGACTAATATTATTCAAAACTCCTTGCGTTTTGGGACTAGACCTACTTGATCAACTGTATATAAATAATATGTTCGTGATGCACAATTGTTGTCTGTGAACAATGGAGTCCACAAAAAACCTTTCCAAAATGCCCCCCCTAAGTACACATGCAAAGTATAAAAATATTTTGGGGTTTCTATAAAAGATGAGTCCCATTCTGTTTGTAAAACTTACCTCATGGAGCTTAAATATAGAGGAGGGGAAAAATTTCAAAATAGAACTAAAGAAATTTAATCATGATAAGGACTTCAGTAGTGTGCTAATGCAATTGTAAACTCTTGATAAGTAAAGTGACATTTTTTAATTAAAAGCACACGGTATATGGAACTGTATGTTTATATAACTAACATCAATGCAACTTCAAAGTTTTTACTGTTCTGGAAATAAAAACTCAAGCTGTCCCACACAGGAAATGGAGTATTTGAAATTTTTAGAGACTGATATGGACCTAGAGTAACACTGCCAAAAATATACACGCACATACATACTCGGGGGCAATTTAATAGAGACAACTGCCTGACACACACAGCCTCTTCCTCCAAACAGTATATCATGTGGCTGCAACAAATGTAGCCTGCACACATTGCCAAGAGATCCACTTACTGTTTGGCTCTGACGCTAGAAACTAAGCAATAATCAACCAAATTTGGTGTGATTTTTGGGGCTGTACATGGTGGTGCCAGTATCTCAAAAACAGCCTGGTATTTTCACACACTACAGTGTCTAGCGTTTACAGTGCATTCAGTGCCTCAAAATAACCTGTTAATGAGTGAGAGAAGAATAGCCAGGTTCTTTTAAGCCAAGACAAAAACCAGAGTGGAAATAATGCCAGCTCAGTAAAACTGTGGTGTGCAGAAAGGCACCTCTGAATATAGAAGTCATCATCATTTGAAGTGGTTCTGGAGACAAAAGGGGATTCCAGCAGTAATTAGATGAGTGTACTTAATAATCTTACCAATGAGTGTATATAACATTATCAAACTTTATCCTACCTTGAGCCTGGAGGTGAGTGGATGTGCTTAGACATCTGGCCACTAAAGACGATAACAAAAACCACATGAAACAAGTGATGAATAAAGAAGTTTCCGCAGTGAAATCACACACATTACAGTGGCTTTAACTGCCACATCTTCATACAAGAGAAAGAGAGAAGTTCACCCTGGGAAGTAGATGATAATTTAAATGTCACTTTACCAGTATGCCCAACCCAGGATGAGGTCACTGGGCTGTTACGGACACTCTTCATTAACATCAGTGACATTTTCACCTGAAACGCAGAAATGGCAACTTCACCACAATGCACATTTTCAGTTACATACTACATTTTAATTGTGGGCATTTTTAGACAAGCTTTTCCCTGACCACCAGCTTAAATAAACACAGCTATGGTAAATACACAATACACGGTAAAAAAAAAAAAGGTGCGCTACGTCTCTGATCATAAGCATATGTTTGTTTGCTGTCTGGCATGACCTTTCACCCACTTTCCCCTCCATCTCCAAGGGCACGCCAAAGCACGGCCAGCAGGATACAATATGCGCATTATAACACGAATTTCCTTTAGTGGGGCCGGCTGAGCACCTCAGCTCCCAAACACGGCCACAGCGTACGGTTACACAGCCGGCGATGACGGCCATGTACAGACACCCAGCCGAGAGCACACATAACTCAGACTGTCACCTCACAGACCCTACAAATAAGTATTCCGCCGCACGGAGATAAAATTACGCCAAAATGTCTCTACGTTTAAATATGTGCGTGTAAGTAGGCAATGAATCTTACAACTATTCAGAGAGTATCCACACAGACAGCACTTTACCACCTTCGCCCACAAAACGCAGTTCAAGTCCACTGCTGTCTACTACACAACATCGCCGACAACTTCGTCACGGCTTCAGGACCCCAAAATATGGCTGTCGAAAACTATGCCTGTCAGTAATGTTCAGTTTTAAAGTCCTCTAAATCATTTAGTTAAAACATTTTGGCGTTTTCAGACATGGTTTCTTGTTTAATAGTGAAATGAAGATGATATTATTTATTATTTTATTTTATTTGCTCTTATATGTTTTGTTTTTTGTAAGGGTAAGTGTCGATCACCCCAATGGGCGACGGCCATACCCATCTCCGCTGTCAATGACCCCTTGCCGCGGCTGACCTCTCCCCGAAATGACTGGCATGCGTGCAGTGGGTATTCTCTCCAGGTTCGCTACGAGCAGATATTGTCTGCTTACAGGTAACGGAAAGGTCCAGCGGTTCACAAAGGTGTGTGGACCGCAGGCTTACCGGTTAATCCCGCTGTAGCCGACTGCGAATCTGTTTGAATACAGATCTGTCGCTGGTGCTGGTGGTGACCTTTCACCTAGTTATTAATGCAGCTAATAGTAATCTGCGCAGTGCTTAGAGCCATACACATAAACACGAAAAATAACGTCAAAGATTTGCATTTTCATTACATGGCTATTGCAAGTTTTTCAAATCTGACTGCGATTTTTTTCTAGACTGAATAGTGTGGTAATACATCTGCCAGATGAAACAGGTGAATTTGAAGCAGCTCAGCATTTTCTGCCTATCGGGTCTGAATTGTAGTGTTTTCACCATTTAAAAACCTCTGAAATATATCCAGATTGAATTGTGTATTTTCTCAGTTTGCCGCTTTGCCTATATATCAAAAATATCAAATAATTAAAGCATTAATTGTTTAAAATTAATGTTGATAAAAAAGCGATACACGTGTAACACAATTTTAGATTTAAACCTTAACCAAATATGAATAAAGATGTTAAGAATCACATTTATTCAGGATATTATCCCAAAATAAATAAATAAAAAATCCTAGTCATTCTGGACAGACATTGACATTCCACTCCGCTAATTAGATACAATTTGGTAAACAAATATGCCAGTAAGTTTTTACATGTGCATTTATACTTTTTATTTAACCAAAAATGTAGGTTAATTTTGTAATTATAAACCAAGCAGTAATTAATGCACTTGCAGTAATGATAAGTACACTTATGTAGATATATTCTGCTTTGACAGTAGCATGTCAGCCCCCCCCCCCCCCCCCACACCGGATCAGAGATAATTGCTGTCCTCTTCCTTTGTTCCTATTATTCCTATTATTCCTGATTTGATACTTCAGAGTATGAAGGTGTGTGGTATGTGTGGTAGTTTCACTGTCTCACATTACTTATTTGTCAGATTTCTTGGTCATAAACCTTTAAGTTTAATTAAGGTCATTTTAATTTATGTCCCCCAGAGCTCTGTAAATATGGTCATTTTAAAAGTCATTATTTTATTTGTATAGAATGTCTTGTAGAGTTGTTTGGGGCTGTGTAATATTGCAAGCCCCATGCAATCCTATTGTACTGTTCTGGGAGATTTTTGTGCATTTTTTTACTATATTGTATCAAAATCCCATTATTACATAGACCCCTGAAAGTTCTACCCCTCCCCCCATGCCCAATTCAAGATAATTGCACGCTGGATCTTTTCAAATGAAATGATGATATTTGCCATTTGTACGGTGGAATGCTTCTTTCCACATATGCCATCTTCCTCCCCTTTGAGACTTAGACACAAGTGAGAGTGAATCTTAGCGTCTGGAACAATCAGGGCTCAAGGGTCCAACAGCAGCATCAGTCTGCTGGCCTTGGGATTTGAACTGGTGACCTACTGATTACGGGCACAGAGTCCCAACCTGCTGAGTAGCACACTCCTTCCATTACTGCTGTCACTCTCATTCCTGGAAAGGATTTAATGGTGGATGGAGGGCTTAGAATGTGGTTTGCATGTCAGCAATCTGAGCCACAGTTCATGTGTTTTTATATCACTCATATCATGGTGTTAAGCTGTCATGTGACCAGTACAGTCCCGGTATGACTTGTCCCTGTAGTTTCCATTTGTTTTATGGCTTTTCTTGTTGATCAGCCTCTGTACTTTATGACATATGGTATGTGTATGTTATTTAGTTACTTGTTATAACTAGTCATGTTTCCTGTTTTTATGTTCTTTAGGTTATACATACCGTAACCTTAGCGTTTCATCCACCATGTCAGGTAAACGCATTTAGCTTCAGCTGTGTGTAAAAAGTTACAACAGAGAATGCTTGATGCTCATTTTCATCTTTCAATTTATGTAGCTCGGACTCACATCAATTACGAGGTCAGGGATGACGTGGCAGTCATTCGGATCAATGTCCCGAACGCAAAGGTACTTATTCTCTGTGTTGCTTGATAGAGGCGGGGTGGGGGTGTGTCATATGCTCTTTGCATAGAAGACGCTGCTGATCCAGCTTTTCTGTGGCACCACAGGTCAACACGCTGTCGGTCCAGATGCAGAGCGAGATGACCCAAGTGATGGATGAAGTGTGGGCCAATGGCGCATGAAAAGTGCCATCCTCATCTCCTCCAAACCTGGCTGCTTCATTGCCGGAGCAGATATTAAGTCAGTAAAACCATCAGGTGCCTCCGATCCTGAAGAAAACCTCATGTAATGTTTCAGACCCCCTCACTCTTGTCATAAACCTATACTAATACTACTATTACTACTACTGCTACTGTTAATAGTATTAATAGTAAGATACTTTGATATCTGCTGTGTTGTTGTGGCCACTGTTGCTCTCAAATATATTTTGTCAAGTGTTTCCTGAAATCCCGAAGGTACTGTATATATTGAATTAATATCCCAATTTCTCTACAGCACTGACACCTACTGGCAGCTACATGGAATGACACCTAGAGCCTGACCCTCACTACACAGTGGTTCTTCCTTTATCGTGGGCGTCTTATGTTTTCCGCACGCATTTCTGCAGTATTTGACTGTCAGCCTTTAGTATCTCAATACCCAGTACTGCTTTTGTGTTTATAGGATGCGAGAGTCTTGAGACAATTCAGACCAAGGACAGAATCATGTCTCATCAAAGCTAAACGTGTCAAAATGAAAATAGTGAGGCCACTTCTGATGGCACTGCTGTCTTGTGAACGGAGAGCCATTTAATTCTATATGTTTTGTTCACAGCATGATTGAGGCATGTAAGACTGCAGAAGAAGTCACGGCCATCTCTCAGGAGGGACAGAAGATGTTTGAAAAAGTCGCCAAATCGCCCATTCCAATCGTAGCGGCCATTAACGGCTCCTGTCTGGGGGGAGGCCTGGAGGTGGGCCCTACAGAACCCTTCTGTATGGTCAAACATACCGGATTAACTCTGTTCCAGAAATGTCTACATGTACCATTTGCTCGTTACTGACGTGCAGAACTCAAATGGGTCTTTCTCTGCCTTCCTCTTCCATATTCTCGTGTGACTGCCTGAAATGCCTCATGCTTTACACGGCTGCCTCTCTTTTAGTTTGCCATCGCCTGCCAGTACCGGGTGGCAACGAAGAGCAAGAAAACCGTCCTAGGGACCCCAGAGGTCATGCTGGGTCTGCTACCAGGGGCAGGGGGCACACAGAGACTGCCCAAAATGGTGAGGATATAAGTATATACATTTATGTAGCATATGGTTTTAGCCAAAATGATGTACAATTGAGAAAGCTGGGCAGCCAGTCCTTGGAGCAATTGACCCTGAAATCACTCTGTTGACCTTTGGATTTGAACCAGCAACCTTCTGATCACTTGTACTGCAGCCTAACCCACTGAGCCATATACTGTATTTACATTTACATTTACATCATTTGGCAGACGCCCTTAGCCAGAGCGACTTACATAAGTGCTTTAAGACTCTACA
>JAAGVU020000039.1:16741843-16761910 GCA_011763525.2 Mormyrus iriodes
ATGAGTTGAGTGTCATCTGCATAGCAGTGGTAAGAGAAGCCATGAGAGGATATGACCTCACCAAGAGATTTGGTATAAGTATTTTCACTCCCCTGGCTGTAAATAGTAAATGTCAGGTTGTGAAATTATTTTCAGTTTAACCATCTTTATTCACTTTATTTATATATATATATTTTTTTAGTTAGACGAGTTTTTACAGTAGAGATGAAAATTTTAAAAATTTACAAAGTTACTGCTTATTCAAATTTGCAGTTATCCATTCATTTAAGAAATGTTTTTTGATCGTATTTCCTCAGTGAAAACTCTCTCACTTCACAAAATAAAAGGTTGCAGCTCCTCAGTCAGTGTAAACAGAACCTAGACATGTGCTCTTGCTTATGGGAGCTTTCATGTGTTCATGATTTGCAAATGGACAGGCGATCTGCGCTGCTTTGCGACTCAGACACTGGAGTCAGTGACTTGATATTTTTATTCTCCTTACAAAGTTATAAAGATATATTTAGTTTCTACCTATGTATATTTGAAAAGTAGACTGTTCAAAGTTTCTGCGGGTGTTTTTTTTATGTGTTTAAGAAAAATCTGTGGAGTTTTTTTTAGACGGTTTTGTGAGATTTCTGTTTTATCCCACAGGCAGGATCACGTACTGCAGAGGATTAATTTGCGTTAAAAATAAAATAGCGCGTTACGGTTTCCAGATTAATCACAAGCATTAATGCGTTAATGTTGTCAGCACTAGTTATAATCCTTACGTCTCAATGGTTATGATACATTTCTGCAGGGGAAATGAGAGTTCAGTTTTCTACCTGCTCATTATGTGGTAAATAACCTATTGAAAACTCTTTTGGAGAAAGTGATTAAACCCTTTGTGAGTATAAAACCTTACAAGTCCTTTCTAGTAGTATAATATACAACAGGGCTCTTCAAATCCCTTGATTCCAAATCCAGGCTTTGTTTTCAGTTCTCTGAAATTCTACATCAGAATTACTGATTACAATTGGCCACAGAGACTTCACACCGGGTTCCCAGGTAAAGGAAGGCTGGAAAATCAGCAGTGCTCGGCCCTTTTGGACTGTGATTTCAATAGCCCTGATATAGAAGATCCTGCTTATGTATCAGTAAGTCATTCACTCGTGTGTGTAGTCCTGCTGTGGAGCCTCCTGACCTGTTAGGATCCCTGATGAATCTGTCTGAGGCCGCCAGGGTCCGTCAACTCTTACTCTGAAACTTCTCAGAGATACAAGATTACATCATGGGGATTCCACTGGTCCGGCAGCAAATCTACAAGACCGTCAGCAAGAAGGTCGCGGAGCAGACGAAAGGGCTGTATCCAGCCCCTCTGAAGATCATCGACGTAGGTGAACCGCCATAGCCTTTGGAGCTCATTCGTCCTTCAAACTTTTGTCTATGGTCCGTTCCCTTAGAGCCTCTTTCCAGATCTTGTTTGTCTTCCAACAGACCGTTCAGGCAGGACTGGAGAAGGGCTCTGAGGCTGGATACTTGGAAGAGTCACAAGTAAGGAAGCCTAAATGGGACAATATTTTCTGGGAATGGAGGGTGAGACATGTTTCACTGTTTTTTTTCTGTTCTTGTAGAATTTTGGGAAACTAGCGATGACCACTGAATCCAAGGCCCTCATTGGCATTTACCATGGTCAGGTGACATGTAAGAAGAACCGTTTTGGGGCTCCGGAAAAGGAAGTTACGTAAGCAGAGATATGTGGTGATGTCAGCATGCTGAAATGGATGACAGCTGCCTATTCTCTCTTTCAGCTTATTATTCCTTACTTCCAGTATGATGCATGTACAGAAATAATCCTAAACACTGGGTTTTTGCACATTAGGAAGCTGGAGGTCTTAGGAGCAGGACTGATGGGAGCAGGAATTGCTCAAGTGACGGTAAACCAGGGTGTCAGCACCATCCTGAAGGACACCTCAGAGGAGGCATTGAGTAGAGGCCAGCAGCAGGTTTACAATGGGTGGGTGCGCACTTGCAGCTGGCAGCCACCAGAGGGCACAGTCTTCCTGTTAGAGCACATAGGTGACCGACCAACAGTGGCCACACATCATTAACATTTCTTAGGTTTAATGAAATGACCAAGAAGAAGAGGATTACAGCCTTTGAGAGGGATACCAGTATGTCCAGCCTCATTCCACAGTTGGACTACAGTGGCTTTGACAAGGTGGATATGGTCATCGAAGCAGTTTTTGAGGATCTGGATTTAAAGCACAAGGTCCTGAAGGAAGTAGAAGCAGTAAGTGAGACACTCGTCTGCTGTAACTGTTCAAAACGTCATGTGAAAGATACTTGAGCAGCACTGTGAGCTATTGTTGAAGATTCTACTGTCTTAAAAGCCTTCAGAGTCAAAACATATCTTCATTTTTAGCTGGCTGATGATGGTAATGTAAACAAGCTCTGCTGTGATTCTTTAACATTTCTTTTTAAGGTCATTCCCCCTCACTGTGTTTTCGGCACCAACACTTCTGCACTTCCAATTAAGGACATCGCTGCTGTCAGCAAGAGGCCGGACAAAGTGAGTAACTGGCCTGATTAGTCATATTCGGACCACACAAAGCGAGTAACTGGCCTGATTGGTCAGATTTGGACCACAGAAAGTGAGTAACTGGCCTGACTGGTCAGATTTGGACGACACAAAGTGAGTCACTGGCCTGATTGGTCAGATTTGGACGACACAAAGTGAGTAACTGGCCTGATTGGTCAGATTTGGATCACTCAAAGTGAGTAACTGGCCTGGTTGGTAAGCTTTGAACCAGGCATTCCAAGTGAGACACCTGATTGGTCAGATTAGGATCAGACAAAGTGATTGACTGGCCTGATTTGACTAGCACCCTGATCTGAACTGCCTTTTCCTCAGGTCATTGGGATGCACTATTTCTCCCCCATGGAGAAAATGAAGTTGCTTGAGATAATAACTACTGACAAGACGTCCAAAGACACAACTGCTTCTGCCGTCGCTGTTGGACTCAAGCAGGGCAAAGTCGTCATAGTTGTGAAGGTGGGTCCATCTCTGTGGACAAACTCAGCTACACACACTCTGAGTGTGTGTGTGGGGGGGTGCTTGGTGGTACAACTGCGCCAAATCTCTTTCAAACATTATTAGTGGTGATAGGTAGTAATTTTCTTAAAGGGGTAGTGCAATATTATATAGTACATTGTAACAGGTAAATGTATTTTGACTCTCTTTGGGAGCCTTTGAAAACCATGCATGGATATTTTAGATGTGATTATTGTCACCCCTAGTCCATGTGCCTCTTGAGGTTCTGGTGGATGGCTATGTGCCTCTTGAGGTTCTGGTGGATGGCTATAACCCTCATCTTATTTGCCTTTTCTCCTGTCCTTGTAGGACGGTCCTGGCTTCTACACCACCAGGTGTCTGGCTACCATGATGGCAGAGGCAGTCCGAGCTCTACAGGTAGTCTCTTGTTTGCCATCCCCCCCCCCCGGGAAAGCAGAACGCCCTTGTGCCCAGTGGGGGGCTGCTGTTCACACTGCTGTTGTGTGTCCCTTAGGAAGGCATGGGCCCCAAGAAACTGGACTCTGTCACCATCAGTTTTGGCTTTCCAGTTGGAGCTGCCACCCTGCTGGACGAGGTTGGCATCGACGTTGGTACGCATTTGGCCGAGTACCTTTCCAAAGCCTTTGGCACACGTTTTGGGGGTGGCGATATCGAGGTTATGAAGGCCATGTTGGAGAAGGGGTACAAGGGTAAGGCACTTGAAGGAGCCCACGTGATTTCCTGGCCAGATTGTGAATGCTTTGTAGACAACTTCAATGTTTGCATTCATCTATAGGTCGCAAGTCAGGAAAGGGATGCTTCATCTATGAGAAGGGATCGAAGAAGAGGAAGGTCAACCCGGGTGTCGAGGAGATTGTGAAGAAGTTCAAATTGGCAGCACCGGCATCTGTGTAAGATGGCCTGCTTGGCGTTGCCCCAACATGCTGTTTCATCTATAAATGGCATGATGTATGTTGGTTCCTGTGCCTCCAGATCTTCAGACTTGGACCTGCAGTTCCGCCTCGTGTCCAGGTTCGTAAACGAGGCCGTGATGTGTCTCCAGGAGGGGATCCTGAGTGGCCCAGTGGAGGGGGACATTGGAGCCGTGTTTGGTTTGGGGTTCCCCCCCTGCCATGGAGGTGAGAGACCGCAAATCTGGTGGTTGCAGTGGCTTACCTGGATACCATTACGAGAACCTGCCCCCACCCGTAGGTCCATTCCGGTTCATGGACTCATTCGGGGCGGACAGTCTGGTGCAGAAGATGAGGAAGTTTGAGGAGGTGTACGGTAATCAGTTCACGCCGTGCCAGCTGCTGCTTGACCATGCCAAGGACAGCGGCAAGAAGTTTTACAAGTAGCTATGGCCAGCGTCCGCCTTTACGCCTCTCTGCCAGTTCCCATGGGAACCGAAGTTTGCCTTGTTTGCCAATCCTCTGTTTGGCTATCAATACTCTAAGTACTCTGAGCACTGCGTCGGCAGCTTTTAATCATATAGCACTTGGATGTTTTGCCAAATGGTTTCTTCTTAGTTGCTGGAAGCCAGCCTACAATTTGAAATATACCTTTTTCGCTTGTTTCGGAGTTATGGGTTAATACAGATTCACCGGTTATGTACTTATTTGCCCATAATTTAATTCAATGAAGGAACAAGATTAAACTAACCAAAGCAAACTAGTCCTGTACTAGTCACATTGAGCAACGGATATGTGTTTCTGATTTATCAAATACAGAAAAAAAAGAACCATGTTACTGTATAATTTTGTATGCTATTTATTGTCTTCTAATCCATAAGGATTAAAGCATACAGAAAATAAAATTTCAGTACAATTGAAATAACGCTACGGTTGTTAAATATTATTTAATAATATAATGCTCTACAGAAGGGAAAGTGTCGATCCATAAATATACATACAAACTTTTGGGGACAAAGATGTTAAAACCCAGTAATTAAACTGTAATTTACAGCCATCTGACAAACACTATACACAGACAGCAGTGATTAGTAAACTCAAATTACAGTCCTTTAATACAGTGTACTTAATTACAGGCATGTTCTCATGGTCGTACAAAAGATGCTTGCTTCCCTTTTTAAGAGTTCCGCTGTAAGAAGTTTATTTTATATATATAAAAAAAAGTGGTTGGAGAAAATTTGTACTTGTGTTGAGAGAGGAACCACGCTGTTCTGGAAGGAGTTTTGGCATACGCCAGGAGTTCTGGGATCCATCCGAGCGGTTGCCTAGCAACGAGGCTCGGGGTACAACTTTGCTGTGATTTCTCAGAGTTTGTCCTCTTGGCTTCAGCCGGAAGGGCGGCACAGATGCGGGTTCATGGGTGAGGTTTTAGTGGGCAGTGTGAGGGCCTAGCACCTGGGGGACCCCAAAACCTTGAAGGACAAAAAAAACTTTAAGGTGAACATTCGTTTGTGCTGAAGGAAGCCTCAGGAATCTGCATCCCATTCAACTGTAAGTAAGGGGGTGCCAGACACACAGGGTGATGTGCTGCACGTTCGTTTAGGGGTCACGGTGGTTAACGAGGAGTGTATTACAGATCAGCCTCGTGCTTCACCACCCGCTCCCAACTGCAAAATCCTCTTCAGTCAAAGGTCCAAAAGTCAGTCCAGATTGGGCTTGTATTTAAATAAATGGAAGAAATTAACATTAAGTTTCTGCATTTAACATTGTGTTTTACAGACTTTTAGATCCGATTCACTTCAAGTCCACAAAGTCCTGGCTTCAGCCTGACCTATAATTCACATTAAAAAAAAAAAAAAGGTGAAAGTCACTCCAAATCAATTCACACAGAAGCTTTTTCCACAAATAATGATTTTAAACCACAAGGCACATGAAATGATTCATCAGATGATTCATAAAATCATTCATAAAGCTCGCACACATAACATCAACTCGGTCTGCAGACGCTGTCCTTTGGGAAAACATGACTATATCATTTACTGGCGGTTTAACTCCCTGCACAGACACCCATCAGGTTCTCAGTAGACCCATACTGAGGGTGGACCTTTAAATGGCCTTGGGGCAGGAAGGCAGTAGCGGAAGGCCACTTGGCCTGTGTTAGTGACATTTCTGCTGTCCTGGGGCTCCCCCCTTGCCCTGCACAGGTCTGAACCCTGGTCCTCACGACCACAACCATGGCCAAGCTTTATCTAGATCTTGGGCCTCCAGCCTTTGATGAACTGCATGATCTTCTTGACCTGCAGCTTGGTCAGCTTGAAGTCGTCGGACAGGATCTCCTCTGTGAGCTGTACGAAGATGCTGCCGTCAATACGCTCCCTCACGAAGAAGGCCACCACATCCTCGGACAGGCCGATGAAGCGCAGACACTTGGACACCTCCTCCACAGAGAGCATAGAGAGGTCCGAGGGGGGGTGCCACACAGGCCCCTCCCCGGCAGTCTGAGCCGTGCTGGAGGCATCCCCGGAGGAGGTGGATGAGGAGCTCTCTGAGCTGCACTTAGTGGATGTAGGCGGGACCTCAATGACACCCTGCGTGAGGTAAACCCTGGTGATGCCTCCCTCGGCCCCCCTGACAACGGCGGGGGAGAGCGGGGCTACACTCCTTATGACGATGTTTTCAGCCTCAAAGCCCTTGGCTGGCCGGGGAGGGGGGGTTGGCCCGGTCCCCTGGCTCCCCTCGCTGCCTTTCAGGGTCTGTTCGTTCTGGCAGCCTGCAGTGTCACGCCCGGCCTTAGGGGTGGCGACATCGGGCAATATGCGGCTGATGCAGGATTCAAAGGTGTCTGAGGACATGGAAGGGGGGCGCGGCCGGTCCCTACTGTCCAGCCACTCTGCTGGCGATGAAGACGAGGACGGGCTCCGTGCATAGCCAGGGTTGGCGAAAGGGTTCAAGGCCCCGAAGGGGGCGAAGCGCTTTTGGGAGTGTGGGGGCTTCAGTCTGGGGCAGCTGTAGTAGCTCTTGTGGGCGGTGTCTGCGCTCAGGAGTGGTGTGGAGCGACCACTGGCCACACTGGGCGTGCTCTCTGAGAAGGCCCAGGGGTCCGACCAGGAAGCCTGGGCAGGCTGCACCCCAGGGCTGCCCCCACCCCCGGTGAGTGGGCGGCTGGCCGAGTCAGTCGCCTTACAGTCCCCCCACGTGCAGGGGTAGCAGTAGAGGGAGTAGGAGTCCGGGGATGGCGAGCAGCTGCCACTGCGAGGCCCAGAGCTGTGAAGGTCAGCAAAGGGGGACACTAGTCAAGACAACTGCAGGACAACACTCCCACCACAAGGGGGCACTATACCCTCCCTTCCTGTTATGCTTCAAGTCAAGTGTTTCTATCATTGTTTCCGTTTATTCATAATGGATGAATTAAAATGTAAGACAACAATCCCTCAGCATGTGGAAGCAGTATGATGGGATGGAGGTGAATTCAGCCCAGTGGATGCAGGCTAATCACACAAATGTAAAGCATACAATATCCCTCTTAATACCCCATGAGGAGGGCGGAAATTAAAATAAGCAGCTGCAGTTCGGTGATTAAAACGTCAAGCGTGAGTCAAAGGAGGCAGTGAGGGGGCCGCCGGGGCATGGGGGAAGTGACTTATTTACAGCACTGATGCTGCGATTGTGAAACGGGTAAGGCGGGTTAGTTAGCTGGTAATGGGAATCATTAGGTCACGGCAGAGCTCAATGCCCCGTTTTGTATGGATCCCTAGAAAAACTTCAAAGGCGCAGCGCGAATCCGGCTGGGTTGCTTCGTTTTCCGGAGGGCACGTCACAGGAAGCCGGCCGGCAGAGATTCAACTTATTCAGTAAGGGTCGGGGGGGTGGGGGGGCGATTGCTCGGACAGCCTGCAGAGCCCTGGGACACTGGGGCTGCAGAGTTACAGCACGAGAATCGCTGTGTGACCAGCATCGCAAACAAAAAAACACAGCTCATCTTAACGCACTATCCATGCATCCTTTTCCCAACCACTTATCCAGTAATAATAATAATCATAATAATAAAACACTGCACATTACTTTATACAGGGGGAGAGTAGCACTGTTGTCCACCCCCCAGGGTTGTGGGTTCGAATCCTACCTCGGCTCTGGGTCTCAGGCACTTTGCTTGATCTCCCTGTGATGTGCAGGTTTCTCTCACACGCTCTGTGCTTTTCTCACACAGCCCTTTGCCAAAAAAGTGCAGCCAGCCTAACTGGCATCTGTCGTGTCCACACATATCAGCCCTGCGATGGACTGGCCTGCCTGCTACTCAGGGTGTCTCCTATGCTGCCGGGGAAAGGGTCCAGGCCCCCCTGTTCCCATGTCAAACTTGAAGTTAAGACTTTTTTTTTTAAGCTAAAAAGAGTTCCAGACCATTCAGATTTCTTTAAAAGCATAGACACGTCTTAAACTGTTTTAAGGCAGGCCCAGGGAGGGGATGAACAGGAACAGGAAGTGCATGCTCCAGTTGGGCATTACCATGGAAACATGGCCAGCCCTTTCAGCAGACTCTGGCCCGTGCCCTTAGAGTTCATATAACAAAAACTGATGAGCCCAGGACATGGCAATATTTTAAAATTTCATTTGAGGCTGTATTATAACAGAAAGAGGCACAGTGCACAGGAGCTATGTGGGTGAATCGTGGTACCCGGGACACTCACATGTCCTGTAGCCCCGATGAGTAGTAGGAGAGGCCTGGGCTGGGGGTTCCAGAGATCGGAGGTGGCTGGCACTTGGGGAACCGTGGCGGGACTGGTGGGCTGGGGGCGGGGCCTCCTTTGGCAGCCCGCGGCGGGACCGGTGGCGCGTTGAGGAAACGGCATTCCTCCTTCACCTGTGCCAGACACGGGGAGAAGCTTTCAAACAACCAGAGACAAGAAGAAGGAGTTTGAGTCAAGAGTAAGTGATGGGGACATCTGAATGTCTGAAAAGAGCAGTGATGAAAGGAAGGTGAGTGGGAAAATTTACATTTTGCACAGTGAACACATTTCCCACAATGCCCTGAGGCCCAGCTGTGTGTAAAGAGGGGCTTTTTTGTCCTGGCCCAGAAAGAGCTACACATGCCACTGTGATCACCTGGATACAAGTTGCTTTTGGGGAGCGGGGGTACCCACCGCGCCGGACTGTAACTGGACCCCCCGTCAGACAAGTGAACCCCCCCCCCCCACACTTAAGCAGACATGCCAAAATGCAGGGGAAAAAACCCATTTGTCCACATTCACATAATTTAATAGCTCTTCATTTTTAAGGTGTCATTTCATGAAAAACATACTGAATAACAATTCATGGGTTTCCTCTTCACATTTTGACCAGCGTGAAATCCACCAGGTTCTTCATGCGCTTTCAGAATCATGGTAGCAGATTCATTGTGGCGTATGGTATTCTGTATCTCTGATAGGGATGAAAACACGACCGAGTCAAAGTCTCCCATTTCTGTGAAGTGAATGGGATAATTGAGGGTGGAAAGTAGTAACAGGGGGCTTGGTGGGGGCGGGGCACATGTCCAGCCCTCCTCGGCATCGCTATCCCCATATGCTTACTTACCTCAACACCTCCCACTCTGGTCCCACCTCACACATGTACATCATTCATTTTGTTTACACTTGAGCAGTCTGTGCCAGTGAAAAGTTGTAAATACCCACAATCCCCCTTGATTTTTACGTTTGAGGGGTACCTCAGGGTATGTCCTGGAGTGTGTGCTTAACTGGTGTTATTTACATCGAACCGTTCCCCTCGTTTCTCAAGTACAGCAAACAGCTCATCATCAAACACTCTAAGCAGGGTCTTATTTACAGTCTGTGTCCATCTGCCCCGGGGGCTGTTAACTAATGAACCGTGGGAACGAGGAGACCTCGATCCCCGTCTTAATTACCGTGCTCGAAAATCTACCTGGAGACCGTTGACATGGTAACGGGGCGGCCTCACCACAAGGCCTTAGCCTTATTTACCATGCTCGTCAGTCTACCCGGAGACCGCTGACATGGTACTGGGGCAGCCTCACCACAAGGCCTTAGCCTTATTTACCGTGCTTGTCAGTCTACCTGGAGACCGTTGACATGGTAACGTGGCGGCCTCACCACAAGGCCTTAGCCTTATTTACCGTGCTCGTCAGTCTACCTGGAGACCTCTGACATGGTAACGTGGCGGCCTCACCACAAGGCCTTAGCCTTATTTACCGTGCTCGTCAGTCTACCTGGAGACCTCTGACATGGTAACGGGGCGGCCTCACCACAAGGCCTTAGCCTTATTTACCGTGTTTGTCAGTCTACCTGGAGACCGCTGACATGGTAACGTGGCGGCCTCACCACAAGGCCTTAGCCTTATTTACCGTGCTCGTCAGTCTACCTGGAGACCGCTGACATGGTAACGTGGTGGCCTCACCACAAGGCCTTAGCCTTATTTACCGTGCTCGTCAGTCTGCCTGGAGACCGCTGACATGGTAACGGGGTGGCCTCACCACAAGGCCTTAGCCTTATTTACCGTGCTCGTCAGTCTACCTGGAGACTGCTGACATGGTAACAGGGCGGCTTCCCTGCACTCATCAACACAGGATCAGATATTCCAGTATATAGTGATAAATGATCACTTGGGGAGGAACCTCAGGCCGGGTTCCAGCCCCACTGCGAACTCTGACCAGGATAAATGGGTAGAAGATGGATGGATGGATGGATGGATGGATGGAACATCAGACCTTTTCTGGGGGGTAGTGCAGGGAGGCAGCAAAGCTACCAGAGCAGCTTGGAGCTTCTGGAGCAGGACTGAGGCACTCAGTTACACTCCCACCAGAAAATGCCTGAGCAGAGATCAGTGCTTTGCGAACGTGCCACAGGGTATAATTCTCCTGCTACAAGCTGCTGGGCCCTGCTGAACATCCGTCTCCCCACCTCCACAGACCCGGCCACGCATCGCGTTTCATATCAACTCCGCGGCAACTGGGTCGGCTCCTTGTCGGCTCCGTGTGCTTGTGACTCTGCCCAGACCCCCGGAGCCCCTTATGTCCGCACTTTACGGGCTGCCTCCCGAGCGTAATGTACAGACGATTATCACGGTCTATTAATGTTCCTCTGCACAGAGCAGGGTTCCAGTAAACCAGTGGTCAGAGCCTGCAGTTTAAAAGCAGCGTTAAATGAATTATTTAGTAAAGCTCAGAAATGTGTCTATTAGTGTTTTATGACTGAGGTGAAGTGTAATAAAAAACATCTGCCTGTCTTTCTAAAAATGCGAGCAAGACAAGGATTTGAGGGCTCTTTGTAAACCATTTTTTTTCCTGTGATTAATTATCAAAAAATCAGGTTGCCATGGGCCTGCAGATGACCCGTCTTCACGGGACGGGGACCGTTTTTAATCGAATAGCCCTTCTTTGGAAGAAGAGAAAGAGGAGTACTTACAGCTTCCGACTTAGGAGGGACGGGAGGTGGAGTTGGGACGGTGCTCGTCTCGATCTGCACCACGCTAACATGGGATGGCCCCATTGCGCTCTCCAAGGAGGAGGAAGAGGAGTGGAAGGATATCAAGTTGTGCTCCGCCTTCCCCGCAGGGTCTGATGTGGCGGGATTTCCGCAGGTGTCGCCATGACCCGCTGGGTTCTGATTCATCCATAGCTCCTCGTACGGAATTTCTGGCTGCTCGGGGTTCCGGAATTCACCGTCAGCCCAGTCAGGCGTCATGTACTCACGCTCAGTGTCGCCACCCTCACTGGGCGTGAGGAGTTCGTGTGGCAAGATCTGCTGCTCCCCCAGTGAGTCCCGGCAGCTCTGCGAATGCCCATCGCCGTTGGCGCTGATCAGTGAGCCGCCACCACCGTAGACGCACAGCGAGAGGCGCTGCAGCGACTGTGTGATGTCATCGCGCCCATAGCCTGGGGACGTATAGCCCGGGGAGGTGTAGCCCTGGAGGCACACGCGGATTCGCCGCGGGCTAGTGCACTCCTCCGTGAAGTCGGTCTTGGCCTCCCGCACCGCTTTTGAGTAGTCGTCTGGGTTGAATTTCTCCTGGCAGATTAAGGCGCTCTCCAAAGTGACCTTCTCGAAAATGGGGTCACCCCTGAGGAGCCCTTCTGGCAAGATAAAGCGGGGCATGTCCGTGAGCAGCAGGAAGTGGAAAGGGATCACTTCCTCTTTGCGTAGGATGCAACAGAGGACCACCGTTTTGGAGATGATGCTCACCAACTTGTAGCGGTGGCCCTCGCGGATGACGTGAATATCGTAGGGGTTGCGGGGGGGGCGGCTGGGCACAGTGACATTGGTGGGCAGGCGGACCTTCTCGATGATGCTGCGGATGGTGTGTTCACCCTCCTGCATCTGCAGCTCCAGCGGGCTGCGTGTGCTGAACTTGCCCTTGCACTGGAAGGGCAGGCTGATGCTCTCGTTGGTGCGGTGATTCATGCAGATCAGGCATGGCATCTTGCCCTTCACCTGCTTGGTGAACGTGTTGCTCTTGCCCAGCTTACGCAGGATAGTGTTGAAGCGAGACTTCTCGCGCACCGTCTTGGCGCACAGGATCTCCGCCTGGCCCATGAGCGTGAGCTCGTCACCCGCCTGCAGCGTAAAGTTGTAGGCCTCGCTGTCTTCACTGAATTCTCCAGACACAACCTGCGATAATGAGCAGTGGCAGAATGTAGAAAACACAAACTAACGGGGTAACAGCAAAGAGTTAAAAGCACAGGAGTGCAGCGTGGGAGTCAGCCTGAAGGTGTGTGTGTGTGTGGGAGAGAGAGTGTTTGTACTCACTGTAGATGTACAGTGTAGACAATACAGCAGCTAATGACATGAACTCTGAACCCAGATCCAAGGTACTTAACATCACTGCCCTAAAACATGAGCCTCAGTGTGTCACCAAACAACTAAAAGATAAGACTGAAGAGGCATGAAAAAGTATTTGTTACTGGCATAAGATTACAATCCGATGAAGCGTGATAACATTATTGGTCCCTTGTGGCCCTCCCCGGTCACGCCATGATGCCAAGCCAATCACACTGGACAAATATTTGTAGATCACGCTAGAGGAAGGGAGGACTTACGAATGAATGTCACATATATATAGTAGTTTCCACAACCAATAGGGAGCCACTTCAACCACCGTGTAGCACCGACCTGGATGATGCAAGAGCAGCCATTCCGCACCAGTACGCTCACCACACAGTAGCTAAGGTGGTGAATGGGCAGGAGAGAATTCACCAGTTAAATATCAGAGAAGAATAGGAGGCCAGATTTAATAAGGCCACAGTGGACAATTTAGCCAGGGTATCACCCCTGGGTATCACATCAGGGTAGCACCCCAATTCTTTCGAAAGATGCCCAGGGATTTTTTAGGGCCTCAGAAAATCAGGACCTCGGTTTTATGTCTCATCCAAAGGACGGCACCATTTTTACAGTGCAGTGTCCCCCGTCACTGTACTGGGAACCACACAGATCACAGGATAAGCTCCCACCAGCACTGCTTCCAGCAGCGACCCAGCTTTAATGGCTGGTCTCACATCCAACTACTGTCTCACATCCAACTACTGGCCCACCCCAAGCCTGCTTAGCTTCAGGTAGATTACCAAGTCTAAACTGCAGGTGGTATGGGTGCTTATCTGAAGGGTTTTCTCACAAATACTCCCAACGCCTCAAACATGCTATGACCCATGACAGGTACGTGAGACGAGAGATGCTGGACTGGAAGGTTCATTTTGTGTGTTCAGTTCATCTGTGATTGTCCCTGAGTCCTGTCCATCTGATTGCACCAGACAATATTCCTGGGAGGTGTGTAGTCAAGTGACAAAGAGGCGTCCCTCAGAAGAGTACAGACATGCTCTAGTAACACAGAGGCTACAGTGATGGCAAACGATTGAATAAGGATCTTGATGTGTAGCCTCTGCTACCTTAGTTTCCAAGCTCTGTAGACATGCTAAGAGAGTTACGTTTGGTCATGTTGGCACTCTTGGCCCATCTGCCCCCCTCCTCCAGCTGTTATACTGTTATACTGTCCATCATATTACTGGGCCCCCCAAGTGAATGCAATTCTGGTCATTTTCAAATCTCCACCAGGGATCTTCCACCAGCAGTGCTAAGGTGATATAGGCAACCGCCTATGGCACAATCTTCTGAGGGGGTGCTGACTTAGCAAGCTAAATTCACTTTGTCTCAGATGGGGGGAGCCAGCGGGAAAGCTCGCCTAGGGCACCATATGGGCTTCGACTGATACTGGAACTAACTCTGGAGAGCAAAGTATTCCAAAACACTAATGGTGGTATTTTACAACAGAGGCTAACAATGCTAACTGGCTAACCCTTTAGAAAATACCTATGGTACCTGACAAAATGGAACCGAATTAAATCTGTACAGCAAAGTGTATTTTATTGATTTATTTTTAAGTCCACCTCCCTGCCACAACCCTTTAAATAACCAATCACAGCACTCTTTACTTGAAGCTCATTACAGGGCTATGAGAGGGGGGCTGTAATTGGAGTGTGAACTAGAGCCACGGGAGAGGTCACATGACACTGCAGACACATCCTGTAACCCAAGGCATGGTTCTGTGGGGCTCGGTGTGGCAAGGTCTCACCACCACTGACCTTCACGCTGAAGGTGATGGCCTCCATCACAAATACTCTGTCAGGGAATATTCCGGCAATCTCCTCCACGCTGGCGAAGTACTGCACAGGCTCCCGCACATCACGGTCCTGGTCCAGCAGCTTGAATTTTCCTGGACAACAAAGAGGCCGTCAGAAAAGTGAGCCCCGGGGACTCGGTCAAACGTCCGGAGATGGGACGGAGAAACTCAGGAGACAGACAGGAAGAAGAGTGAATCCATCAAGCATCTCTCAAGGCCGGGCTCCGCTCCAGAAAGTGGGAAAATCAGCCATAATGAGCTGATGTAGATCTAATACATCATGACGTTATCAACAACAGAGAGAGGCTGGAAGCTTCCAGAAAAAGAGTGAACCAAAAAAAAGAGACTGTTCTGAAGATGCCAGCTGGGCCACTAGTTAAAGCTCCCTGTGGAGAAATGGACGTGTGGTAATGACAAGAGCAAGTTTCCTTTTATTCTGATTTTGTTAAACAAGAAAACAATAAATGAACAATAAATAGTCTGAAGTCTTTTCATCGACTGATTACAACCAAAAGCCACACAGGGACAAAATTAAGCTGGGGGCGGGGGGCTTTATTAAAACATCAGCTGCTATAATCAGAGTCAGAAGGTGTACGTTTGAAATGCACAGAAGACGAGATCTTCTCACTCCTTTTCGGAGAATAGAAATTTGGGGGCCTGGGAACACCAGTCGATGTAACACCCTTCCAAATATGGCAGGGGTCCAGGGGCCCTGGGGTCGAATGGGCCAGACAAAGGCCAGGACATTTTGAAGGGTCTCCTTCGATGAATCTCCTCCCTGCTCACAGGACAATGCCACCGATGTTCATCTACCCCGACTGCAGTTCACATGCCACCAAAGACCCCCAAATTTCCGTCCTTCTGTCACCTAGCAACAGGTTTCCTTGCCATTTAAAAAAAGGTGTAAATCCATTTAATGACATGAGCAGCTTGATTTCGTAATAAAAAGCTCTGTAATTTAGTGTGGAGTCATTATTACAACTGTATATATTTTAAACTGGCATTTTTATTTGAAATTCACACCAAACTACCACCAAAATATATATTCATAATTTACACAATATCAAAGAATCATCACAGGATTGAAGAACATATGAAATTCAATAACATACACAAAAAATGTGACTATTAATATGGTTGCAAGAAAGAATAAAATTCAGAAGGTTTAAAGTGAAAAATGCTTTATATATGGTTTAATTGCACTCCACAGTATCTCCAGCCTGGAAGTTGTGTGGATGCTATGATGCTCTCCAAAGCCAGGTGCTCTATGACCATTATATATTATATTATATTTCTGCACTCTCAACTCTCCAAGCCTGTCACCATCACTGCTCAGCTGGGCTGGGGAGGGAGGGGCGGGTATTGTACAAAATAAATAGACAAATCAATGCAGTGGAAGCCGTCATTCCAGTGGCGGGACAGAATAAAGCAGTGTACCCTATTACCCAGCATCCACTGCAGTATCTTCCCAGGCCATGGGTGGGGTCACAGCAGACCCATGGAACAAGGCCACACCCACTAATGGCTACATCCAATAACAGGCAGTAGAAAGTGGTATTTCCCCAGAGTCAGGCCAACCCTCGGCACTGTTTGAGGACATAGAGCCAAACTCAGCAGGTTTGCCAAGCCTATGATTAGGGATTCGGCAGCACCAACAGAAGCGGCATCGTACACAGCCATGTTCACACATACCCGTGGGTAAATGAATAACTACTAATTAATATTAAATCAAGCAAAACATTAAATGGCAGAAACTCAAACTGAAGAAACTTTTTCTCCGTTTACCTTTTAGCCTTTAATGTATTAAATTGCAAATCTGCGGCTCCCTACTCCAGTTCGTCCTTCCCCCCTTTTGTAAGTGGCTTTAGGACTTGAGGTTGATGCCAGAGAAACTGGACAGTATGCAGGAGATTATACGAAAGGCCTCCTTCAATTGGTGCAGCTTCACACCCCATGGAGCTGCTGGTCAAAGCCTTTGTTGCATGGAGCAGAGCTGGCTGTTGGTCTCCATGGACAAAGGGGGGTGTAAAAGCTTGTCCACCTCACCACAGTGTCTTTCAGCTCTGGGGATTTGCATGGGACAGGGGCCAGCACTGATAGCCTTTCCAAACCCCCCCCCCCCTTAAATTAACCCGTAACTTCAGTACTCAGTACTGTAACCCATCATGCTTTGCTGAAGCCATACTGCTGCTGAAACCCAGCACCTGACAACACACCACATTAATATCACTCATTTACCCTTAGGACCAAAGCAGAAAACTGTTGTTTGTAAGAAACTTGAGCGGATTCACTTTCTCAAAGTTTGAGCTTCAGCAATGTAACAGGACAGGACCAGTCATGAAGCAGAGCTTCAGAAATGTAGCAGGACCTACCATGAAACAGACGTTCAGTAACGTAGTAGGGTGGGACCTGCCGTGAAGCAGGGCTTCAGTAATGTAGCAGGACCTGCCATGAAGAATGAGCACGTGTAACATAGCAGGACGGGACTGGCAGTGAAAACAGTACTTCAATAACGTAGAAGGACCAGTAACATAGCAGTTCAAATGTGTGATTTGAACATTTGTTTAATTATTTGGGACACTATCACTACATCAGTCTGCATAAGTTAAAATGAAGCTCTTTCCTGAAATGGACCCCAGGCTCCCGCCATCACCTTGCTTCTGTTTAGCTGACTTTTTGCCCCTCTTCATCCATTTTTGCCAGTTTCAGCCACCTCTATTATGCTCTGCTTTCTCTGGCCAATGTTTCAGTTCAATCCACTACAGTACACCCCCAAAGCTAGTGGCTGCTTGTCTAATTTGCTGATGTTATGGACCTTGGTTAGGTAAATGGGAGTACGTGCATGTGTTGCAGACTTCTGCTCCTGGGAAACTCCTGCACACCTGCATCCTGAGCACTGAGGATATGAATTGGTTAATTGCTTCTGGCCCCATCTCCAGAATGAAATAAACCACCTACAGAGAGGATGACCTACAGCACCCCCTTGCCTTGCCACTTTGTACTCTGTAATTATCTGTGCTCATCTTTGCACGCATGTATTTATTTTGACCTGCCAGAACACAGCTTTTGTTCCAGAAAGCCCATATCTATACCTGATGCCTGGGGTCGGGTCAGGATAGAATTTGCTCATCTGCCATCAGATCTACCATTGCACATTGACAGAAGTCACAGTAGACTAAAGGTGGGTACCACCTCTGTGTTTTGTATTTAGGTAGCCAAGGGAGTATAGACAGCCAGTCTGGTTTTGTTTTTTTTCTATTCCAGTAGTCAGTTAGTTGACTAAAACAATATAAACTGTATTGAACATTTTTTTTGTACTTTTATAATTTTCTTTTCTTTAGTGCTGCCTATGAGGCACCCAGGCTGGGAGTTTGTAATATTATAAATATTCTGTAAATGTCTTAAATCAGGCCATACCGCATACATAAGTCTCGCCCCGCATCTCGTTTTCTTTCGCAACCCCTTCGTTGTGTCTAATGTCACTCCCCATTTCTCTCTAGACTTACCGGGATGTAACACTGACATTCAGAGTTACTTTTGCTACTTTGCCTTAATACCCTGCATTTGAACTTGTGGGGCAAGTTCAACGGGGGGTGGGGGGGGGGGGATGCATAAAGTCATATACAATTGCCTGTTTGCTTTAGAAAAATTCAAACATAACCTTTTTCCTAATTTTTCCTATGTTGTCATAGCCTGCTCATCTCACGATACACTTACTTACTTCATGATGCATGTTGAGATTTTGGTACTGCTGTTGATAACGTAATTTCCCAGTTCTGCGGTCCATGTTCAGGAATACATTCTATCCTATGACTCGCGAGATCCCATTAGGAAGTCTATATAATAGAACTATAACTGTGAGTTCATGGCAGGTGCTGAAAAGTCTTTATTGACCAGTTTTAAATTGCCGTTTTGGCTGCATGTTAATGTGTGTGTGAATGGTGACCCTATTCAAATGGATGGATTGATGGATGGATAGATGTGTTTTAGTGAAAAGGCTGTGGGTCCCTTAACCATAACACTAACGCTAATGCTAACCATAACACTAATGCTAGTGCTAATGCTAATGCTAACGACCACACTAATGCTATCCCTCTGCCCAGGTAAACTGTAAGGGGTCACTACCTTAAGGAACAAGGACCCGTAGACCAATAGCCCATACAGTGGGGGGTCGTGGGCACCAAACAAGCTGTCTAAGATAATGTAAAGCTTTGTTTCAGTTAACTAACACAAAAATATATCACATTTACAGTAATTTATGTAGCAGACATACAAGTGAGGAAAAGCCTGGGGTCAGAGACCACGGTCCCGGAGGATCTGGCCTTAAGGGCCCATCTGTGAAACGATTACTCTGCTGTCTGCAACATTCCAGACACGGTCACATACCTCTAACCTGCAGAGCAGCCCATCACCCAGTACAATCAGCAACATGTAAATTATCCTAAAGCTTTGCAAACAAACATCTGCAGTGCTATCGTTTTTAAAAATGTGATTCTTACTAGAATGTTTCGTTTAAATTAATGTCTTTGTCTATTTAACGGTGTACAAGTCACAGCTGGAGATAAATGTTAAACATTTAGCAATCTTCCTTTAAAGATGGAAACAACATCTAAACATAAACATATATAAAAATAAACATCACATTCTCCATGTGAATATATACTTCCGTGTTAAAATATTTTAAAGAAGCCTGAGACAATTTCACAATGATAAGCAAACATTCCTGCTATCTGCAATGTTAAAATAAAACTTATTTAACTTATCAATACTGCTCCTGTTCCTCTATGTAACACTTCAGCTATGCAATAATAGTACCGTTATTAAGATTCTTTGAATATTTTTGGTGCAGTGATATAAGTATTGCTACATTTCTGGTGTTCGCTCTGGGCACCTGCTTCTCTGTGAGGTTTCACTGTCTTTCGAGGCGATTTCAGCAACACAGATTTCAATTTCAATTAATTTGTATATAACCTTTCACAGGATAGTCACCCAAATGCACTCAGCATGAACGTGTGGCAAAAGCTACGAGAAACAGGGAAAAGGGAAGACGGAAGAATGCCAGAAGAGAATGGAGGAGAGGAACCAAAAAAGGAAAAAAAAAAACTGTGGGGGACCTGCGGTCATGCAAAGGAAGCTTCCCTTGGGTAGAAAGGACGGGTGTTTACGATACGCGGCCCATGTGAACACCCTCGGTGTGTAACAGGGACACACGCGGACGCATTGGTGGGCATCCTCACACGAGCTGGCCGATTAGGAAGCCATATGGCGCGTGCGATGCTAGGAAAGTGCTCTCCTACATCACCGCATGATGGCGTCATAATGAAAGCAGGCGCACAATCCATCCTGCAGCATAATACCAGATTAGTAATAATTACAATAACTTCTGGCATGCTTAGGTCACTGAGCTCCTCCCTCCCGCAGATCGACGCCTTTCTGAGAGAAACGTATGTTTTTAAACTAACATTAAGCTGGGGGGGTGCGGGGGGGGGGGGGGGCGGGCAGAGACGTGCCAACCCCGCGAGGGCC